>LPNX010642796.1:309992-617688 GCA_001517045.1 Pseudotsuga menziesii
TAGGTCATCTCGTCATCTGCATCTTCAAGTCATCTTCGTCTTCAAGTCATCTTCATCTCTCGATCTGGATCATCACTAGACATCATCACTGGATCTGGATCATCACTGGACATCATCACTGGATCTGGATCATCACTGTTGGATCATCATCACTAGATCATCACAGGTGCTATCTCGTGATTCTTCTCATCACATGAAGTTCTACAGTGCCATCCCTTTTTCATGCTGGTTGTAGGCCTATCCTCCATGTAGGTATTCTTCAACACTTATATCTGACCTGCTCGTCAGAATGGCTTGCCCAACACTTACATCTGACCTGCTCATCAGAATGGCTTTCCCAACACTTACATCTGACCTACTCATCAAAAAGGAATGCCTAGCACTCACATCTGATCATGTAGGAACCAATCCTATAATCATATCAGAATGACCCAACACTCACATTTAGCCATGCATGAACACATCCTGCCACCATGCTAAAAAGGCTCTGCTCTTCCACCTATGCGGGAACACATCCTACAACCATGATGAAAGAGCTCTGCACTTACATCCACCCATGCGGGAACACATCCTGCAACCATGATGGAAGGGCTTTGCACTTACATTCACCCATGCAGGAACACATCCTGCAACCATGATGAAAGGGCTCTGCACTTACATTCACCCATGCAGGAACACATCTTGCAACCATGATGAAAGGGCTCTGCACTTACATCTGACCTATTCGTCAGAAAGGCATAAACTCACATTTGATCTTGTAGGAACCAATCCTACAATCACATCAGAATGGTCCCCAATCCTAGATTGAGCTACTTGGTAACTGACCAGGTGCCTCCATTTTCCCAGAGAATGGTAGTAGCCCTTATATCTAATCATGTAGGAACCAATCCTACTGTCATATCATAATGGCTCAGCACTCATATTTTACATGGAAGGAACCAATCCTCTCACCATGACAAAATGGCTTAGCCCTTAAATCTGACCATGGAAGGAACCAATCCTCTCACCATGTCAGAATGGCTCACGGACTCATCACTTCCCTTTGGAGTGAACCTCGATCTGGAGAACATCAAGCTTCTCCTTAAAGTACTCAAACTTCACCCTAGCCAATGGCTTTGTCAACACATCAGCTATGTGATCGTCCGTCGCAACATATTGGAGCTTCACTGCTCCCCTCTGCACCATATCCCTGATATAGTGATACCTGATCTCAATATGCTTTGACTTGTCATGGAACACTGGATTCTCTGACAACTTCACGCAACTCTGGTTGTCACAATGTATACAAGTAGGATCCAATTGGAGATCAAATAAATTAGACAGTAGCTTCCTCAGCCATACTACCTCACAACTAGCTGAACAAGCTACAACATACTCTACTTCAGCGGTACTCAGTGCCACACAAGATTGCTTCCTACTAAACCAAGAGATCACACCTGATCCCATGCTGAAGTAACACCCTGAAGTGCTCTTCCTATCGATGGCATTGCCTGCCCAATCTGAATCAACATAACCCTCCAAGTTAATCTTCTGACTAGCCTCATACTTGAGCCTATAATCAACTGTACCTCTCAGGTACCTCAGAATATGCTTTGCAGCAATCAAGTGAACATGTCTCGGATCTGTCAAAAACTTGCTCAAGGTGTTCACAACAAAGAAAATATCTGGTCTCGTGTTCGTCAGGTACATCAAGGACCCAATCATCTGATGATACATCGTAGCATCAACCGACTCTGATGAAGCATCACTCAATAGCTTCAGGTTTGATGCCATAGGTGTGGCCATAGCCTTGCAGTCCATCATCCCAAACCTCTTCATGATCTCTACTACATACTTCCCTTGTCCAAGAAAAATTCCATCCACACTCTGCTACACCTCCATACCTAGAAATAAATGCATCATACCCAAGTCCTTCATTTTGAACTCGGTAGCAAGCTTTCTCTTTGTATCAGCAATAAACCCATCCATACTTGTTACAAACAGACCATCTACATATAGTAGAAGCATCACTGGGTTTCCATCTTCAACCTTGTAGTAAAGGTTGGAATCTGCTTTACTCTTGGTAAAGCCCAAACTGGATAGAAAGCTATCAATTCTGTTGTACCATGTCCTGGGTGCCTGTTTCAAACCGTACAGGGCTTTCTTCAATCTGCACACATGAGACTCCCTGTCATGTGTCTCAAAACTGAGTGGCTTCTCTACATACACTTCCTCTTCTACTACACCATTCAAGTAAGCAGTCTTGACATCCATCTGGTGTATATTCCATTTCATCACTGCAGTTAGAGCAAGTACTGATCTAGTGGAAGCGTATCTAGCTATAGGAGCAAAGGTTTCTTCATAATCTATTCCTTTTTTCGGAGAGAAACCCCAAGCTACAAATCTTGCTTTATATTTTTCAATGCTACCGTCTGCGGGATGCTTGATTTTGTAGATCCATTTGGAAGCTACAACTGACTTCCCTTCTGGTCTTGGAACAATATCCCAAACATCATTCTTCATGATCGATTGGTACTCTTCGATCATAGCAGGGCCTTCCATTCTTTCCGTTCTGCCACTTCTTCATAACTGGAAGGTTATTTATCAATGAAATCACATAGTAAAGCTGCATACTTGGAGCAGGATCTGGTCCTCTTTCTTTTTCTATGATTCTCTTCTGGAGCCCCATATCTTTTTGCACCTTAGATAATTTCACATATCCAAGTAGGTTTCCTCTTATGAGTATTCTTTTCCAGAGGTGGATCTATAGGTATTTGTGGTTCTTCATATTCTTGATCTTCTTCTTGAGTTTCTTCATTCATGGTTGTATCATGAATTTTGGGTGCTTCCGCTTCTTCAGGTTCTTTAGCAGGTCTCTTTCTGGATTTGTTGTAAGCTGTGTCTTCATCAAATGTCACATCCCTACTGATGTCAATCTTCTTGTATCCTGGGAAATATATTCTGTAAGCCTTCGAGCTTTCAGAGTATCCCACAAATATACCCTTCTTTTCTGAAGGATCTAATTTTGTTCTCTTCTCTTTTGGAATGTGTATGTATACAGGACAGTCGAATATTCTGAGATGGCTGACTTCTGGTTTCTTACCGGAGAAGACTTCTTCAGGAGTCTTGTTCTCGAGTACTCTATGTGGAGTACAGTTCTATACATACACAGTTGTTCTGGTAGCTTCCGCCCAAATATGCATAGGAAGATCTTGATCATGAAGCATAGCTCTTGCAGCTTCCATGATAGTTCTGTTCTTCTGTTCTGCAATCCCATTCTGTTGTGGATTATAAGGAGTGGACAACTCCATCTTAATCCTTGATTCTGTACATAGCTCTTTGAATTCATTTGAAGTGAATTTTCCGCCATTATCTGATCAAAAAGTCTTGATCTTCTTTTCAGTGTGATTCTTGATCAAGGCTTTGAATTCCTTGAACTTGCTAAATACTTCATCTTTGTTCTTCATGAAGTAAACCCATGTCTTCCTAGAAAAATCATCAATGAAAGAAACATAATATGCATACCCGCTTAGTGAGCTTGAAGACATAGGACCGCATACATCGGAGTGGATGATTTCTAGGATTTCTTTGGCTTTGCTTTCGGTGCTAGGAAATGTCTTCTTTGTATTCTTTCCTTTTGCATATCCTTTGCATACCCCATCATGTTTTTCTTGGAAATATGGAAGACCTTCAACAGCTTTGCTTGCCGTTGGTAGTGCTCTGTAATACACATGTGCAAGCCTTCTATGCCAAAGTTCACTTGGATCTACTGTGTCATGGACCAAGGCTTGTTCTGGATGGCCCTTTAATTTGTATAATCCTCCTTCTTGTTCTCCAATCACCACCGCATCATCGATAGTATTTCCTTTTGGCCACATGATGACTTAACCATCTATGAATGCAACCCTCATTCCTTTTGCATCTAATGCAGGTATGGAGAGGAGGTTCTTCTTGAGTCCTGGTACAAACAAAACTTCCTTCATTGTCATAGACTTTCTAGAGTCTAGTTTATTGGAGGATTCCCCACTACCTTTTATTGGATACTGGTAATCATCTCCTAGCTCCACCTTGTGAGGTGATTCATGTTCTAATAGTTTTACAAAGGATTCCTTGAATCTTGTCATATGCTTGGAAGCACCACTATTTATAAGCCAATAAGTTCTTCCATGAGTAATGTTTCCTGTAAGAGCGGAAATCAAAACATATTCATCTTCACTGGAAGAATATTCACTTTCATATCTGGTTCTTTTCTTGGATGGTTCATCATCCTCTACAACATGAGCATGATGTCTTATTTTGTTTACCTTCTTCTTATGAAAATGAACCTTGTTCTTAGGATAGTCTTTTGCAAAGTGTCCTCTTTCATCACATGTATAACATCTCAATTTAGATAGGTCCTTTCTACTGTTATCTTTATGGTAAGGATTCTTACCTCTGGTGTGATGAGAGTTTCTTCTGCCTTTCTTGTAGTGGACTGTGAGAGCTTTATCTTCACTTCCCATCTTCTCTTCTCGAGCTGCTATCCGAGCTTCTTCTTGAGAGAATTCTTCCCATAGTCTGTTGAACTTGACTAACTTCTTTCTGGCACAGATTCCTTGGATGAATGAATCCCATGACCTAGGAAGGCCATTCAGTGTTGTCATCACAATTTCTGTATTATCCACTTCTTCATCTACAGCTTCTAGTTGTTCTTTGATCTGGGAGACCCTTGTGAAGTAAGACTGGATTGTTTCTGCATTCTGAATCTTCACATTCTTCAGTTGGTTTCTCAAAGTCATTTTCTGATTTATGTTCTTCCCTTCAAACAAATTTGTTAGGGCATCAAACATAGCTTTAGGTGTCTTGAGAGAGGACACTTGTGGTATGAGATGATCCTTGATAGAATCAGCAATGATTCTCTTTTCCATAACCAACTTCTTCTTATGTAATGCCTTTTCCTCATCTCCCTCTGGAATTGGAATCTCCTCATGGATGTAAGAGTCCAACTCATTCTCTTCCAGGACCAGGGAGATCCTATACTTCCAAGCTCGGAAGTTATCAACTCCCTCAAGATTTTCATCAAGCTTGGTATGATGAGACATATTAACTTAGAACCTCAAATGGAAATACAAAAAATTTAGATCTTACCAGGTCAAGATGTCAGATCTGGATTTGGAGCTGAAAATCCTGCAGAGCTGGTTCAGGAGTAAATTAGGGTTTTTCTTTTCTGGAGTTTTGTCCAACCAATTGCTTTGAATTTTATCCCTAACTTCTATTTTAGGGAGGAGATCAATTCAGGCCTAGGCTCACTGAAAAATTCCTCTTCTGTGAAAAGCCCTAATTTTCGGCAGTAGTGTCGGGTCCAAAACTAAAAAACCTCAAAATTGGATTCTGCTTCAATAGAAAGATGCACCCTAGGGAGGAGAGTTATTCCACCCTACTTTTGCTGAAAATCTGTGGAGAGAGATCCACAAAATAGGAAGCCCTAGTTCCCATAGCTACACAGTGTCTCCTCTTTAGGTTAGCTCTGATACCATGTTAGTTTTTAAACATTAAGCTAGCATTATTAGGATCTTTAACTAAGAGAATAAAAAGTACATCAATCAATCACAAGAGACAATGAACACAGTGTTTTTCCTCAGGGAAACCATAAATGGAGAAAACCTCGCAACTTCCTCAGAGATATAATCAGCACCAAAATAGTAAAACCCAAAATAGTAAGTGATCTCCCGATAGTAGTAACCTTCTTCTTATCTAGCCCCAATTTCTTCTCTTTCCTCAACTATGCGCTACACTTGAGTGTGTATGTGATGTGTACTAAATAGAGAGTCCAACTCTCTATTTATACTAATCCCGACATGACTAAAACCCTACTAGGGCTGACCTCTCTAGGAGAGTCTAATAACCCTAGTGCCCCGAAACTGTGGGGACTTTAACTCTTAGACAATAGGAGGGTTACCCACAATGACTTGACATGAATTATTTACATTATAGATCTTCCCAATTGGAACATCGGGGCATGGCATGACATAAGTACATCCCAGAATAAACATCGGGTTACAATAGATAAGAAATACAAGTGAATACATTCCGAAGTTACAATTACATCAACATATGGTTGGGTGGTGTTGCATTGACATAGATGGTTGCAGGACAATGTATTTCAAAGATAAGTACTCTCTTTTTTATTTAAGTTCTTCAACTGTATTTGCTTATGAATTATTATGAAATTATCATGAACATGTTGAATGCATGAATGTGTTGAATGAATGATTTGTTTTTGCTGTATATATCATGTACATTTTATTATGCATCTGTGTATTTGTATGCTTTAAGTTCAATGCATTTTTATATATGTATTATGTTCATGGGGGGGCTTAGTTTTCTCGGGTTGATAGATGTTTTTGTGTCCTCTCCATCGAGTAAGGGTTGGGGACGTGACAAAATCCTTGATCAATATTTATCCGCTAGTTGAAAACTAGGTTGCTTTACAGGTCAAGAATGGAGGCAAGGTTAGAGTTGGAGAGGATCATTGGATAAGATAAAAGGGTCATTATAGGCTTTGTGAAGCACTACTAGAGGATTTACATGATTAAGGGATACACTACTTAAGAGAGGTTGTCATTGAGAGAGAGGGAGAGGCTCAACTTAAAGGATGGAAAACTGTTGAAATGCTTAGATTTTACAAGGAAATTTTGCTAACAATATGTCAAGAAAATTCTCATAGTGTTATCAAATTAAATGAGTAAGAAGACATATTAATTTTGTCCAAAGATATGGGAACATGTGAACACACTATGGAACTATGTTGTCTAGAAACCTTATCAAATGAAGCGATTGGGGAAAAGGTATGGTGGTGGAGGACAATATGGAAGCTTTCATTCCCTTTAAAAAACATAATGGTTATGTGGTAAGCCTTTGAAAATAAATTACTTACTTAGGAAAATGGATTAAACAGGAACTAGGTAGGATCTAACATGTGTATTATGTGTAAATCAAATGGAAAATCAATGAACCATCTATTTATGTCTAACTTTTTCTCCATGGTTATTTGGATAGAGTTTACAAAATATTCGGGGATTAAGGAGAAACATGGGAAATGGGATTCTAGTTGAAAGATCAATGGTATGGGTTACTAACAAGGTTGTAGGTTGAACCCATGACTCTTCCATCCATGTTATCTTATGGGATCTAGCTATTTAGAAACCAAATGAAGTTTCAAGTTTAATTTTTTACCTTAGAACAAGTGGCATGTAATACTAGGGTGGCTATGGAAGGAATCAATAGGCCATTAAAGGAAAAAAAATGAGTATCCTATCAATTCCATTTATTGACAAAGGTAAACCATAGGTTTTTTCAATGGAGCAAGTCAAGGGGTTCCTAGATTCATTTTATCCTTCACCAATAAGCAATTATGTGATCAGAACTTGGATAAATCTAAATATGAAAAAGAGATTATTGCTATCCTTTACACAGTTGAGGCATGGCACCCATATTAATAGTAAGTCATTTCCAGATCAAGACATACCATCATAGTTTGAAATATTCCTGGAATAATGATTTTAATCACCAAAGAAATATAAGTGGGTTACTAGGATGATAGGGTATGATTATGAGATCATATATAAGAAGGGTAGAGAAAATGTGGTGGAAAATTCATTGTCTCGAAAATTTTAGGAGGATGGATCCCTCACTAGTTCTAGGGTGGCTTGAGGAAGCACGCCAAGAATGGATGGTGAATGGCACCTTCGAGAAACCCATACAAAGGCTTTAGAAATATTTGAACCCTCTGACCTAGTATACATGGAACTAAGATACCTTAATGCATTTTTCTTGCACCAAATTTGGACTTAAAACATTGAATCTTAGAGGAGTTACATTCATCACCCACAAGGGGCCACTCAGGTTTTCATTAAATTTATGAATGAATTAAGAACTCGTACTTTTTGAATGGCATGAAAACAAATATTGACAACTTTGTCACATCATGCGACACTTGTCAACTACATAAGCGATACTTAGTGAAGTCACCAAGTCTACCTTTGCAACCACTTCCAATTCCAACCCATTTATGGACTGATATCCCTATGTATT
Source organism: Pseudotsuga menziesii (assembly GCA_001517045.1). NCBI lineage: Eukaryota > Viridiplantae > Streptophyta > Pinopsida > Pinales > Pinaceae > Pseudotsuga > Pseudotsuga menziesii. Next base: position 318,045 of record LPNX010642796.1, read on the forward strand.
TTATAAGTAGGGATTCCCAAACATGGAAATAGATAATTTATCATGGTGTTAGTTGATCTCCTTTCCAAATATATCTTACTTTTGTTCCATGTCTCACCCTTTTACAGCATCACTCAGGGGACAAGTCTTTGTGGATCAAATTTTAAGTTACACAGGATGCTAACTTCCATCGTATCCAATTGGTTCCCTATATTCACAAGTAAATTTTGTTAAATAAGTTGTCATTGATTCCAATGATGTCTAGTCATTGATGCCAATTGTTAAGTCCTTGGTTCCCCCTGTGGAACCATTAAGGGGTAGTGTTTAGTTTGTGATTGTATATGTCAGAGGAGCACTTTTGACCTTGTCCAAGCCCAAGCTTGAAGCCCTTGGAGGCCTTGGAACAATGGAAAAATCCATGGGTACCCATTGACTTGGTCAAGTTCCCCTAAGTTGTATCTTGGTCCCATTGGAGTCCATTATCGAGTTCCTTGATCTCGATTGATCTTTGGTTACTGGTATTTGTGTTTCTTTTTATGCTTGTACTTGTTTTGATCTCTTGATTGGTTGTTGGATGGATAATGTGGCTCATGTGCGTAAGTACCTTTATGTGTTAATGCTGGAGACCATTGCTTGCATTGGATGGCCTGGAGGTTATTGAGTTCTTGTGGGGTCCTTGAGCCCAGAAGCTTACATCTTGATCCTCTTGCATGTGGATACTTGGGTATTGAACCCACACAAATGGTGGTTTGATGGCACTTGGATGCTATATGGTTATTGGCATGTTGTAGCCTTGTGATCATGCATATGCATTCCATAAGGTGTCAAAAACTAGTGGTGAGGTATTTGCACCCCTATTTTGGGGTGTTGGTACTCTTATGGTGATAAATATATATATAGTGGAACCATTGGATATGTTTTTAATGATATGGAGACCTTGAATATGATGATGATATTCTTGAAAAATTCTTTGTTCCCACATGATTAGTGGTGTTGGGGTCCTTTATACCCTTGATATGATGAGTATATGGTGGATGCATTCTCCTTGTTGATGTTAAGAATGTGGATGTGAATACCATTGAAACCATCATTCCTTTTATGATGTTCATTGAATCCTTTGACCTTGGAACTTATGCATAAGGTAACATGGCCTTTGGCACCTTTATGTGTGGAATATTTGAAGTCCTGAACAAATTGAAGAATTTAAGGGTATTATAACAAGAATTTTCAAATAAACCCATAATAGGGAGATATTCATTGTCAAGAAATTTCCGCTAAAATGTGACGCATATTCTAACTCCTTACGGTTGAAGAGATATGAATTTTTGAAATTGATGTACCCCACCTTTTTGGGTCAGCCGACCAAACAAAAGAGAATTTAATTAATTGTAATTTTGAATTGCATGTCAGCCTAGTTTGAGGTACTAAATTTCCTCCATGACATATATAAACATAATATCAAACATTTCATTTGTTCATCAATCAATTTTCTCTTTGGTATTTCACAACTCTTGGAGAAAAGTGCGAAACTTTGTGGAGGAGAAATTTTTGGGCATCTTCACTAAAATTGACATAACTTTATCATACGGAATCGGAATTAGAAAATTATTGGCTTGTTGGAAAGCTTATTACGAGGGCTATGTGATGACATGATATAGAGTTTATTTTGGTTTTTCTATTATTTGTTCATCTTGTAATCTTCAAAAAGGTATGGTTCATGCTTCTGGGTTTCTCTTGTTATGGTACATGTCTCTCGTGGATATAGTTCATCTTTGATCTTAGTATGTGAGCCTATATATTGGTATCTAAATTTGAATTCATTGAATATGTTATGGAGGCTATGGTGATGGTTATCTTGGAATATATATTTATGTGATTTTTATATAGATCTTGATGATTATCTTGGATATTGTTGGCATATATTTTGGTGTTTATCTTGACTGTTGTATAGTGTAGTATTGAATGAGAAGTTGACATGTAAGTAATATATCTTGTGAGTGATTTATTTGATCAACATAAGTGTTTTCTTTGAAAACTAGTTAACAAGTGTTTTCTTTGAAAACTAGTTAACAAGTGTTGACCATTGTGTCTTTGACCTAAGTGGAGCTGGACTATTATTGATTGTTAATGAAAACCTTTGACAATATTGTAAGTGACCATTTTCTTAGTATTTGCTTTATTTATTGACTTGATTTGAGTGGAGTGAAAAATCCTTTTGTGTCTAAGAGTTTATAATCAGACTGGTTTAGTTTGACATAGTTGGTTAAGTCTTATCTTCTTCGATGATGTTAGTTGGTTAAGGTTTATCATGTTTAACTGACAAGTATTCCTTGACTATGATTGAGGTTGGTTGTGGTGTCATTGAGTTGAGTGTGTTTGGACAAAGTTTGGTTAACTGTATGTGAAGTCTCTTGGTTGCTGAAATGTGTCTCTTGAAGAAATAGGCCAAGTAACAAGGGCTGGTTGACTATCAGAGCACTTGATTAAATTAACACAAGTATATGATTGATTTGACACATGTACATACGCAACTTGGTATAGGTTGGTTCAATTGAGAAGGATTGGCACAAGTTTACTTATGTGCAGTTGGTTTGACTCATCCTGGCTGAGATGTTTGATAAGTTGGTTTGACTCAGGTGGTTTGAGTTTTATTGTGCAATTGGTTAGACCCATATTGATTGAGTCTGATGATGTGAGGAATATATTGATTGGTATAACTTGATTGGACAAGTTGATTGTATAGGTTGATGAGAAGTGTGATACAGTAGATAGTGATAAATTAATGAGTAGTGATCAAATGATGAGAAGTGGTTGGTAGTGGCAGTGGTTTTGCAGTGTGGTACATATTTTGTAGTGTAGTACATGTATTGATTAGCAGGTATTTGGGATCAGTGTATTTGTGGTTCAATATTTTCTATCTTCATATCAGGGTGGTAGGACAGGGAAAGGAAAGGGGGTTGTAGCCTCCTTTAGGTTGTAGCTGGAGAACCAGGGAGTTGGAGATTCCCTTAGGTTGTATTATGTAAACTAGGAGTTTGTAGCCTCCTTCTAGTTGTAGCTGGAGAATTGAATTCATATTAATAAGGGGTTTGTTTCCTCCTTCCAGTTGTTGGTGGATAATTATTATTATGAAGGATTTCATGGTTTTTCCCCCACGACTTGGGTTTCCACGTAAAATATGGTGTACTGTGTATTATTATATGCTTCTTATGTGGTGATTATAATGTTGATGATGATATAATGCTAATGTGATAATCCATAATATTGAATAAGTTGTTGATTTCTAAAATTGAAAAGGTAATAAAAGTTGAACACACTGATTCACCACCCTCTCAATGTACCTGGTGTGTGCAACAATTGGTATCAGAGCGGGTCTTCCCAAGAAATCTTTACCAGCTTGAAGTAGATCCTTGACACACCATGGGGTTCTCAATGAGTGGAGTACCATTGTTTTGTGGAATAAATTACTTCATCTAGAAAAGAAGAATGCAGGTTTACCTTGAGGTAATTGGTGTATGGAAATTGGTTCTTATTGGATATACTCCTCCAAATAAAGTGAAAAAAACAGCTCAGAAGGAAGCAAAGAAAAATAATTCTATGGCTATGGAATCCATCCTTGAAGGCCTAATAGATATCCAAAAGAAGAAGATAGGGAAGTGCAACTCAGCTAAGGAACTACGGCTTAGATTAGAACAACTCTAATCCAATTAAGAAAAAGAAACATAGGTTATGGAATTAATGCTTGAAGATATATCAAATATCCAAAAGGAGAAAATAGGAAACTGCAACTCAGTTGAAGAATTGTCATTCAAAATACATCAGCTAAACTCAGATGAAGAACAAGAAGCAGAATACATTCCCATGAAAAGGTCGATACAAGATCCAAGTAAGTATGAAGGTACATCACTTGAACACTCTGTTTGTAATGATTTTAAATAGATATGTTTATTAGGTATAGAAGATAAGAGCCATTTTTTAGAATGCAATACTTCAGATTGTGATGAAAATCCTTTCTCTCTGAATTGTGATAGAAATTTAGCAGATACTATGATAGACAAGGAAATTATTAATGTTTCGCAAGAAGTGAAAAATATTTGTGAACAGGACTAGGTATTGCAAGAGCAATGGGAAAAAGCTAAGAAAAGGAATAAAGAAGAATCTGAGAAGGCCACACAGACCATAATTGATCTAAAAATCCAAGTTGAAGAGGCTACCAGAATCAAACAATCCATATTCAACTCTTTGAAAGATAAACTGGAGAAGTTAGCTATAGAAATTGAAAAGAAATCAGAAGAAATTGTCAAGCTCAAAAGATTGCTAGAAGATAAAGAGAAAGAATTGGTATGCAAGATACAAGACAAAGATAGTGAGATAAGTACCTACAAAACTAAAGAAAAATTGGAAGATAAGTTAAGAAGAAAACAAGAACTTGAAATCAAATCCTTGAATGTAGAGTTACAGAATGTATGCCTGACAAAATTTGAATTTGAACAGGACCTCTTAGAATTCATAAAGGAGAATCATGTACTAAAAGGTAAACTACAAAAATCCCACGAGGATGATCAAAATTCAAAAGGACATATGGAAGAAAATATCTTTGATTTGAACAAACAGGTAGAAGAAGTCAAGAAAATAAAAGAATATCTAACGAGACAACTCCAAGAAAAGACAGAAATTTGTCAAAAGCAAGAATTGAATATCCTCTCTCTGAAGGAAGATCTAGACAAAAAAACTACTTAGTTAAATACAAATTTGAATATTGAGAATAACATTGAAGAAATAAAATCTCTATGGAAAAGGAATAAAATACTAACAGTTATACACACATTCTCAGAATATCCCAATGATCAATAAAGAATTAAGAGAAGGTACATCACAAAGAAAATTATGTTCTCAAATATAACCGATGATGTTGAATGGCTACAGTTACAAGTGCAATAACTATGGTTACAAAGCCATCCATTGCAGAGATGAAGAAAAACTCCACGCAAAGAATAAATCAAGATGGGCTTTCCATTCAGTGTTACAATTGCTATCACTATGGTCATTTCACAAAACATTACTAGATGTAGGGACCAGTTAAAGTTTGGAGAAGAAATCAAGTTCAATCAAATGACATAAACAACCACCATGCTACGAAAGTATGGAGAATAAAGTTAGTAGATCAAAAAAAAAATGATGAAAATATTGGGAAAACCCCAATACCATTTTGAAGACTATCGACCCGTGATATGAAGTGTACAAAGATTGTGTAAAAAGAGATATGTACTTGATCATTAGATTTGATTATTGTATAGTAGTTGGTTCTAGTACTATCTGTGTGACAAAATACGAGTCGATCAAGGTAACATCCGTGCTCAGTGATGAGAGAAGTAGTATTTCCAAAAGAAGTTATTGTTTCCATTAATGAAAACATGAAGAAAATTTGAAAAGGAAGAGAAGTTGATGACAGGGAGAGCATGGCTTGAGGGAGAGCATGCCCTGAGGGGGAGTAGTAAGTTCAATGGATGTTCCCTTTGCTATTGATTCCAAAGGGGGAGAGAAGTTTTGTTGACAGCGAGATCTTGTTCTGAAGTGGAGTTATGGTTTTTTCATCAATGAAAAAGAGAGAGATTGTTGAATAAGTTGTCATTGATGCTAATTGTTGAGTACTTGGTGCCCCTTGTTGAACCCCTAAGGGGTAGTGTTTAGTTTGTGGTTTTCTGTGTCATAGGATCACTTTTAACCTTGTCCAAGGCCAAGCTTGAATACCTTGGAGGCCTTGGAACAATGGAAAAATCCTTGGCTATCCATTGGCTTGACTAAGTGCCCCTAAGTTGTATCTTGGTCCCATTTGAGTCAATTTTCAAGTTCCTTGATCCTGGTTAGGATTTGGTTACTGATATTTGTGATGATTGTTATGCTTGTACTTGTTTTGGTCTCTTAATTGGTTGTTGGATGGATAATGTGGCTCATGTGTGTAAGTCCCTTGATGTGTTGATGCTAGACCCCATTGCTTGCATTGGATGGTATTGAGGTTATTGAGTTCTTGTGGGGTCCTTGAGTCCATAATCTTATAGCTTGATCCTCTTGCATGTGAAGACTTGGGTCTTGAAACCACACATATGGTAGTTTGATGGCCCTTGGACGCTATATGGTCATTGGCATGTTGTAGCCTTGTGATCATGCATACGAAGCCCATAAGGTGTTGCAAACTAGTGGTGAGGTCTTTGTACCCCTCTTTTGGGGTGTTAGTACTCTTATGGTGATGAAGATATATAGTGGAACCATTGGATATGTTTTTAATGATATGGAGACCTTGAATATGATGATGATATTCTTGAAAAAGTCTTTGTTCCCACTTGATTGGTGGTGTTGGGGTCCTTGATACCCTTGATATGATGAGTATATGGTGGATACCTCCTCCTTGTTGATGTTAAGTATGTGGATGTGAATACCATTGAATCCCTCATGTCTTTGATGATGTTCATTGAATCCTTTGACCTTGGAACTTATGCATAAGCTTATATGGTCTTTGGCACCTTTATGTGTGGAATCTTTGATGTCCTAAACAAATTGAAGAATTTAATGGTATTATACCAATAATTTTCAAATAAAACCATCGTAGGGAGATAGTTATAGTCAATCCATTTCCAATGATATGTGGAGCATATTCTAACTCCTTATGCTTGAAGAGATATGAATTTTTGAAGTTGGTGTGCCCCACCTTTTTGGGCCATCCAACCAAACAAAATAGAATTTAATTATTTGTAATTTTGGATTGCATGTTGCCCTAGTTTGAGGTACTAAATTTCCTCCATGACCTATATGAATAGAATATCAAACATTTAATTTATTCATCAATCAATTCTCTCTTTGGTATTTCACAACTCTTGGAGAAAAGTGCGAAACTTTGTGGAGGAAAAGTTTTTGGGCATCTTCACTAAAATGGGCATAACTTTCTCATACGGAATCAGAATTAAAAAATTATTGGCTCATTGGAAACCTTGTTATGAGGGATATGTGATGACATGATATAGAGTTTCTTTTGGTTTATATATTATTTATTCATCTTTTGATCTTCAAAAAGGTATGGTTTATGCTTCTTGGTTTCTTGTGTGATGGCACATGTCTCTCATGGATAGAGTTCATATTTGATCTTAGTATGTGAGATTATATATTTGTATATATCTTTGAAGTCATTGAATGTGTTATGGAGGATATGGCGATGATTATATTGGAATATATATTGATGTGATCTTGATATAGATCTTGATGATTATCTTGGATATTGTTGGCATAGATTTTGGTGTTTATCTTGACTCTTGTATAGTGTAGTATTGAATGAGAAGTTGACATGTAAGTGATAGATCTTGTGGGTGATTACTTTGATCAAAATAAGTGTCTTATTTGAAAACTAGTTGACAAGTGTTGATCATTGTGTATTTGACCTAAGTGGCGTTGGACTGTTATTATCTATTAATGACAACCTTTAACAATATTGTAAGTGTTTATTTGCGTGATATTTTCTTGATTTGTTGACTTGATTTGAGTGGAGTGAAAAATACTTTTGTGTCTAAGAGTTTATGAGACTAACTGAGTTTGACATAGTTGGTTAAGGATTATCTTCTTGGATGAGGTCAGTTGTTTTAGGTTTATCATGTTTAACTAACAAGATGTATTCCTTCACTGTGATTGAGGTTGGTTGTGGTGTCATTGAGTTGAGTGTGTTTGGACAAAGTTTGGTTAACCATATGTGAAGTCTCATGGTTGATCAAATGTGTCTATTGATGAACTAGGCCAAGTAAGAAGGGTTGGTTGACTGTTAGAGCCCTTGATTAGATTAACACAAGCATATGAATTATTTGGCACAGGAACACAAGCAGCTTGGTACAGGTTGGTTGAATTGAGAAGGATTGGCACAAGTTGCCTTATGTGCAGTTGGTATAACTCAGACTAGCTAAGTTATATGAGAAGTTGGTTTAACTTAGGTGGACTGAGCTTGGTGTGCAGTTGGATAGGCTCAGATTGACTGATTCAGATGATGTGAGAAACAAATTGATTGGTACAACTTGATTGGATAGGTTGATGAGCAGTGCGATACAATGGACAATGATGATATGATGAGTAGTGATGAGATGATGAGCAGTGGTTAGTAGTGGAATTGGTTGTGTAGTGTGGTATATATTGTGCAATGTAGTATAGGTGTTGATTAGAAGGTTCGCAATATTAGTGTTGTCGTGGTTCAAAAGTTTATATCTTCATATCAGGGTGGCATGACAGGGTAAGGAAAGGGGGTTGTAGACTCCTTTCGATTGTAGGCAGAGAACCAGGGAGTTAGAGATTCCTTCAGGTTGTAGCCTGTAAATTAGGTGGTTGTAGCCTCCTTTTATTTGTAGATGGAGAATTGAAGTATTGTAATAAGTGGGTTGTTTACTCCTTCTAGTTGTTGCTGGATAATTATTATTATAAAGGATTTTGTGGTTTTTGCCCCAGGACTTGGGTTTCCACATAAAATATGGTGCACTATGTATTATGCTATGATTCTTATGTGATGATGATATGCCGATAATGATAATGCTGATGATGATATAATGATAATGTGTTAATGCATAATATTGAATAAGTTGTTGATTGCTAAAATTTAAAAATTAATAAAAGCTGAACACACTGATTCACCCCCCGTCTCAGTGTACTTGGTGTGTCTAACAAATTTTGGTAAGAGCTATTTAAATTCCAAGGTATATAGTATAAACTCACCACAACTTAGCATACCCAAATATATGGTCAAGTAGAAGCAATCAAAGTGCTTGGAAACATAGTTGATATACTTCGCATTGGATAGGATACACTAATGGGAATGATGGTTTCTTCTTGTAGACTGGTGGTATAATAACACTTATAACGGAGCTACAAAAATGACACCATATGAAGAAATGCATTGAAAAATACCATTTAAACGATTTCCTATTTACTGATCACTTCCAAGGTTCATGCAATCGAAAACACACTTAATACCATAATAGCTATTCTACACACTTAAGGAAATTTTGGTTATGGCTAAAAATACAATGAAATAGTAGGTGGATCAACATCAATCAAATATTTCACTTATAGAATGGGTTCATGTGTTTGTTTGAATCCAACCCTATAAAAAAACAAACTCCATCAAAAACTTGCTCTGAAGTGTTATACCTAAATCCTGTCACCATCATGTGATAAGACCCTTAACTTCCATGTTTTCCCTTAATCCCAACACTTAGAGTGGAAACTTGCTCTGTTTGTCAATTATACTTGAAAAAACCTAGCACCGCGCTTTCCCTGTGGCTAATGAGCGGTACCTTGCTCAGCACTGCTTGTATCCTATTTTGGAGAAGTGGTGCCACCACCTATGGTCTTTGGTCTAAAAGCGGTTCTCATATAAACTGCTCTGTCATAAGGGAAGAAAAGTGGTACCCTGGGTAAAATGGTAAAAAGAGAATTTTCTTGAGGAATCCAGATCTTAAGCCTCATGTCCTCCCTTATCCCTATCATTATGGGTTAGTTTGAGCTTGAGATCCTCCATGGTAGGATCTTGGATCCACCTCACCCACAATTCTCTCCACTATTCCTATCCATTGAGCCTTATAAATACGAGCTCATATCCATAGTTGAGGGGGAGAACTATAGAGGTATTATTATGCTGTTGGATTGACTACTAAGTCCAAATCATTGGAGAGCATAGAGAGCAAAGTTGGAGATTATGAGGATGAATTGTTTGTGTCATGGAGGGGCTTGTCGACACTAAGGCAATGGTTGTAAGCTTATCCATACATTCTTAATGCAAAGTTGATTTCCGTTCCCACATTACTGTTGTTTTGATTTCACATGTACATGTTGTTAGATTCCTTAGTTACTAACATGGATAAGTAGATGATTTTCTGGTAGCTTTGATGTGCTTGTATGTTTGATATGTTTGCAGGTACACAGGTTCACAATCGAAGCACTATTCCAGGTGTCTACAACATTCAGGGAAGGTCTTCATCCTTTGTCGTTCACTCATTTGTTCTGGATTTGAACCATTCAGACTAGAGGAACAAATTCTGTGCGCAGAAGGTGCAATGTTCCCGATAACAAATCTGGCAACTCCACTGGGGAATAATGCAAATCTTAGTTGATCTGATCTTCTTTAGTTCTTGAACTCTTGTCTGAATCCAGGCTCCATCTCCAACTCTCTTTAGTCAGATCTGCCATCTGACTTAGTGAATCTTGGTTTGAAACTTTCAGATCTATTCAGATCTGAATTATTTCGACTTTATATGCTCCTTTTTACTGTCAATCCATAATTTTTTGCCTTGATCTGATCAATTTCTAACTTTATTTTTCATTCTCCTTATGTTTTGGATCTATTCAGGGAACCACACATGTGTTGTTGGAAACAAGTGGTGCCATCACCTGAACTCTGTTAGCTATAAGTGGTACCACCATCTGAGTCCTGTTATCCAGAAGCAGTGCTCATACAGAACCACTCAGTCAAGACCCCTCCAGTGCGGTGCCAGGTAGGCCTTGTTCCAGAACTAGTTTTTCATCATTTTTTTGCAAAAAATTGAGTTTGTTTGCTTTCAGCCCTACACTGTCAGGCTTGGGTGTTAGAATCTGAATGCTCATGGTTGGATATTCTATGGTAAAATATTGGTTTGATTGAATAATTCAAAAGATAGACTAGGCTTGTTGATTATTCATTTCCTTCCATGCTTGTTGGTTGTGATTGTGAAAGGAATTTTTTGAAAGCTTAGGTTTTAGTGAGTTCTCTTTTCATTTCTCTTATAAAGACTGAAAGAAAAACCATTTGATTAGCATCTTGATTTCATTTTTTGTTTCCATAGAAGACTTCTTTTTGCTTGTAAAAAAGATTTTTTTTTTACTGAGATTAGGTCATTGTCATTATTGAGCATAAGGCATTGGATCTCTGATCAGCCTCACAAGATTTCAGGTTCTCTGTGTTCTTTTGTCTCTCTTGCATTAGTACTATCTCACCAAAAGAAAAATAGTGTAGTTTTAAATTAGATCTATCTATGTTTTAAGAAAAATAAAAAAATAGAGTGCATATGCATGTAGAGTGCTTGTTGTTTTTCTTTTAGGAAAAGAGACTCTTACCATTTTGATTGCTTTCAAAAAATAAAAATGAGTTTGGAATGTGTTGCTTGTCTTTGATTTTGATTAGTTCAAAATAGTCGTTTGGGAATTTTTGTTTTTCAAACGAAAAGAAAACACTCTCTTTCCCTCCCATAGGTAGGCATACCATGAACAGTAAAGTGAAATATTTGCATATACATTCTACATGGTTTTACTTTTTCTGTCAAAATTCCATGCATTCACCTAACCGTCCACTTCAAAATTAACGGTAGTTATAGGTTAAAATTTACATAGCAATTTGAGTGATAGGCTAGAGATGTGTTCGGGTGTCATTAAGCGTAGGAGCTGTCGTTACTCATCTGCATTACATCCCAGGACTCGTGCGGTTCTTCCAGGTATCGTCGGTATATCAAACGGCCTTTCACGTACCCTTTAGGTATATAGAAAGGTACTTGATGTACTTGATTGTATATAGGAAGGCCCCTTGTGAATGGTTATGCATTAGACATCACTACTACCGATTTGAGCTCCCACGTACCTTGTGTATATTGGGAGACCCCACTAGGATACCTTATCTATCTGAGAAAAGCCCTTTGGCCATCTTGCTTGGAGCCATACACCGAAAACAACATTCGGGGAGATTACTACTCAAGTACCCTTGAGGTATATCGTGAGTGGCACCTTCTTGACAATCCTGGTGAGAGACTTGACTATCTGAACTCCTTCTATCATTTAAGTTTTCTTGTTTGGCCTATAGCTTGAGTAGGGAAATTTTTGGTGTGTTTTCTAGTTTTGAGACCCTAGGTTAGATAGGAATTGTACAAATTGACTGAGCTAATACAATCTAGAAGAGTATGGGGCTTGCCACCTGATTTTATTCCTATTTTAGGATAAAATCCTATGGAAGCTATCGACCAAGGAGCTGATACCAACTCCCAAGTGGGAGAAAATATGGTTACAGAAAGCGGAGGTCCATATCATTCACACTTGCCTCCCTTGGTCCAATAACCTTCTCAGGGTAATACTTCGTTCCATTCTACCACAGAAGGTCATGTTGATGATACTACCCATCTAGATTATGGTCCTAATGCTCCATTTTGGGATACCTCTATAGGACAAGCCATTACCTCATTTGGCACCCGTTTAAAATTTTCTGAAGAAGTTTCACCAAATGAAGAAGAACATAGACAATACCAAGAAGCTATTCTTTGTGCACAAGAAATTGAAAAGAAAATAGATGACATATTGGGCACACCACCATCGTGTTCCATAGTTGTTCCTGTGGGATATCGTTCACTTGCCGATTCTATGAGACCCATTGAACCGATTCTAGATTACACAGTGACTCCACATAATCCAGGTCATACTTCCAACCCCACCGCCCCCCATATTATGTATGTTCCCAATCCTCCCAGGTCTTCCACACCTGGTGCTCAACATTCAATTCCTATTTCATCATTACCTTCTAGTTCCAGGGGGCAATCCTCGACACGACCCACATTATCTGTCACCAGAATTTTACCTAGTCATGGAGAGAACTCTAGTATAGAGAAATATACAATTTATGTCCCTCCTACCCACACAAATGTGGTTAATCCCCCATCCAGTTTAGGTCAGCCCTTGGGGCCACAACCTGTAACCAATCAAACCTCTTAGGGGTATGGTTACACAGCAAATCAAGTACCTGTAGGAAACATTAACTATCCACAGAACCCTACAGGAATGCCTTATGCTGGAATTCCATATCCTAGTAATACTTTCACGCCATGGGGGCAACCTAACTGGTCCTACATGCTAGCTATGGGAGGAATACCTATACATACTGCGGGGGGTGCCGAAGGACCACCTTATGGAGGTACTCCCCTTGGGGGGCCTAATGGTCCTGGAGGTCCTGGTGGCTTTCCTCCTTATGGTCCTGGTGGTTAGGGGGGGCTTGGTGGATTTCCTCCTAATGGTCCGGGAGGGTCTGGTGGCCCTCCTCCTAGTGGTTTAGGAGTTTCCGGAGGTTTACCTCCCAGGGGTCCTGGAGGGTCTGATAGTCCTCCTCCTGGTGGTCTTGGTGGTCCCAATGGTCCTAGTGTTCCTCCTCTTGGAGGCCTCGATGGTCCTAACAGTCCTGATCCCAGAAATCAACCCCCTATGGGTGGATCTTTCGGTAGTTCTTCATCACAACAACCTGCCTATCAATCTACTTACTGTCCTAATGGTACCTATATGCCATATCAATATTACCATTATGTGCAACCTAATCATCAGTTACCATTCCTAGCAACCTTGGACTTGCCTTATTTGTCCAAGTTGATTAATGACCCCATTCGACATAATCCCTCGTGGCCTCCCATTCCAGTAAAGTTACCATCGGACATTCCAAAGTTTGATGGGAAGCAGGGAGACGATCTGAAAAACCATGTCATGACATTCCATTTTTGGTGTTCTTCAAACTCCCTTATCGATGATTCAGTTCGTTTAAGACTCTTTCAGTGAACTTTGACCGGTACATCCGTGAAATGGTACATTGAACTCCAGCAACGTTCGTTTGTGGATTTTGGCTCATTGGAAACTGTATTTCTTATGCACTTCCAGCTTCCTATCTGTTATGAAACAGGAACTGATCTCTTAACTTCTCTATGACAGAACACCTCCACCCACATATCCTATCATATCCATGAGTGGAGAAGGCGGAGAAGACTTATTAAGGAACCTATCCCGGATAAATTATTAGTTGATTAGTTTACTAAATCTTTGTTGCCTATGATTGCCTAAGATGTGGCTATGGGTGGTGCCGTTACTGGAGATCAAGCCACTATTCAAGCCCAATATATGGACTTGGTCTATTCCCAGTTTGGAACTTTGTATGACTTGATCCCTCAAGCTCCTCGCCCAAGCATCGATCCTACAAAGCCACCAGTAGAAGTCCCTGTTAATGGGATTGTTGGTTCAATCTAGTCCTTGTTAGTATCCAAACATTCCAAGCAACCCTAGACTACCATCCCCACTCCTTTGAATCCTAAGGTTTCCACCAAGGTCAATTCTATTCAGAGTATTCAAAATCCCAGCAACAATAAAAATAAAGGTAAAGCTAAAAACAAAAAACCTGGAAACCAATAGGAGAATCCAAAACCAACCACCAATGATAACGATAAAGGGAAAAGAAAAGAAAAATATCTATGTCTACTATGCAAATTTCACAAAAGAGTGTCCTCATCAAGATGAAATCACTTAATTTTTGAAAACTAATCTTGCACTCACAGTTCTCACGGATCCTTTTCCCTCTCAACAAAAACCGATAGACCACATGTCTAATCAGGGAAACTCTAGTTCTTCAGAGAAAATTCACATGATGTCCTTGAATACTATTAGTTTGTAAACTCAAAGTTAGAGTTACAACAAACCCACAGACAAGAAAGAAGACAATTCTTCTTCAGGAAAAGCTCCCTCTACTGGTTCTCCCGAATCCTCGTCTACACTCCCCCTAACCATCGAAAACCCTACTCTCGACATGGTTTTGCATCCACCCAAGAGTACTCTTAGGAAGGTTGTTTTTAACCCTAATGCTCGACCTGCTCAATTTTATAATGTAGTTGAAGATCTCTCTCAGGCACCATGTACAATGTCTACCTTGGAAGTACTCCAAATTTGTCCTACACAATGAAAAAACTTGTTAACTACTTTAGGATCTTAGACCTGAACGATACTAATTTGATTCATTTCAATGTTGAGAACTATAAGTCTATACTACCTCACAAACTTGCTTTCCAAATCATCATGAAATTAGTTGGAAAGAAGGTCTTTAGAACTGTCTTAGATGAAGGAGCTTCAACTTCGGTTTTGTCCCTGTCATGTTGGAAAGCTATTGGCTCTCCTGAGCTTGTAACACCACCTATGACTATGAAAGCATTTGATGGACGAGGCTTCCATCCCCATGGTCTCATACCTGCCCTTTCAGTCGAGCTTGGGGGGGAAACTATTTCTATTCAAGTAGAAGTAGTAGACGCCCCTTTAGATTACAACCTCCTTCTAGGAAGAAATTGGTTTTATGCCATGACTACTATCGCTTCGACGGTATTTCGAACTGTCCAATTTCCACATCTAGGGAGAATTGTCACCACTGACCAACTTGATTTCTGTATGCTGTATGTTACTACCTCTACATCTAATAACATCCCTATGTTAGGCCAGTCCCCTCCTCCTTACCAGTCGATTGGGGTAGGCATGTTGAAGGATTCGTCCCTTGTGGTGATTTTTCCGTCCACTCCTCCTAAAACAGACACAGCGATAGTAAACATGATTCGTCATTTGATTATGATCCAAAGGGAAAAAAAATTGTTGAGTCCACCTCATTGATTCCGCATGAAGAAATGTACAACATCATTCAAACCCTTTTTGATGACCACAGTGATGAACTTCATCTGGTGGCTTTGGACCCTTACCACCTGCCCTACTGGTTAGACCTTACCACCTGCCCTACTGGTTAGAACCCTCTCTTGCTATTATGGATTATCTCTTTGATACTTTTCCTTCCGATGAGTCCATTATGGAGATCATGAGTATGAATGAGCCTATCTGGGAGGATCACCATCGTAGATCCTCGTTTCTCCCCAACACCAGTTCGGTAGACCATGACTTTGCATCCCTATTTTCCACTGATATGGTCAACACACCTCAAAATCCTATATTGTTTCAAGACAAATATTCTAAAGGAAACCTATGCAACATTACTCAAACAAATCCAATTGACATATCAGCCAAGCCTAGTACCCTTGAGCATGTTCATGTTGGGTAGAACTACGGAAGAAGAATCTGAAGCATACAGGGCACTTTTCAAATAATTATGCGATATTTTTTCCTGGTCTTGTAAAGAAATGACAAGGATATACCCATCCATCGTGGTCCATGAAATGAAAACCTATCCCACTGCTAAACCTGTTAAGAAAAAACTAAGGAAAGTCCATCCACGGAAGGCCGCAACTTTTAAAGCTGAAATAGAGAAACTTCTCAAAGCTGGGTTTATTTATCCCATACCCCTGACGGAATTGGTATTGAACGTTGTCCCTGTAAATAAAAAGAAGGGCACCATTAGAGTCTATATCGATTTTAGAGATTTGAACAAAGCTTGTCCCAAAGACCAAACTTTCCTACTTTGCATATCAACCAAATTATCAACAATTGTGCTGAAAGTGTCATCTTCTCATTTATGGATGGATTTTCAGGTTATAATTAGATATAGATTTTACCCACCGATCAACACAAGACGACATTCATTTGCCCATGGGGAACCTTTGCATATAGGAAGTTACCATTTGGATTGAAAAATGCTGGAGCCACTTTCTAGTGTGCTATGTCCTATGCATTTCACGATATATTACATATTGTTGAACTATACCTTAACAACCTCCCTGCTCATTCACAGCGACGGGAGGACCACCCTGGTCATCTTAGAGACATTTTCCTGAGATGCCATCATTATAATATATGACTCAATCCTCATAAATGTGTTTTCTGCATTGAGACGAGATTCCTGTTAGTTTTTGTGGTTTCTAAGGATGGCATCCAGATAGGTCCATTGAAAATTACCGCTATTTTAGCTCTACCATCCCCAACCAACCTTCTAGAACTCTAAAGTTTGCAAGGGAAGGAAAACTATCTCCGCCGTTTCGTGTGCAATTTTGCATAGCAAAACACATAGTTATGTGCGTCTCCTTAAGAAGGACACTTTGTTCTATTGGGATGACCAAACCCAACAACCCTTTGATAATCTCAAACATGCTCTGACTCATTCACTTGTGATACACCCCCCATATTATTCAAAGGATTTTCTCTTATATATTGCTACCTCCAATACTACCATTGCTATGGTTTTGGTGCAGGAAAATCTTGACAGTCAGGAGCACGTGATCTACTATGCTAGTAAGAATCTTATGGATTCCGAAACCCGATATTCATGCATGGAGAAATTAGCATTGGTCACAGTCATTGCTGTTCAAAAATTTCGTCACTACATTTTTCTCTGCACAACCACTGTATTTGCCAACCAGAACCCTATGTATTACATCCTGACTTATCAGGTGCTTGGGGGAAAGTACTCCCGATGGATAGTCATACTACAAGAGTTTGATCTAGAATTTTCCAAAGCCACATCAAAGAAATCCTTGGTCTTTGCCGAGCTCATGTGTGATCTTTCCTGTGCTTCGACGGAATATGAGCCTAGTGATTCATTTCTGGATGAATTCTTGTTCCTGATAAGCACTACTGACCCATGGTATGGATATTTGCTCGTTTATCTCCAAACACAAAGATTTCAGCCAAATCTATCCCGTGACGATCACCGCCGTATCCGTCACCATGCAAAATACTACCTCATCTTGAATGACACTTTGTATAGACGTGGTATCAATTCTGTTCTTCAGTTACGCCTCGCCCATGAGGAAGCTGAACAAGTGTTGAATGATTACCACTTTGGAGCATGTGGTAGTCATTTATCTGGGATGGCTACAGCCAAGAAAATACTTCACGCTAGCTATTTCTGGCCTTCAGTCTTTAAATATTGTCACAAGGCTGTCAAGAAATTCCCACCTTGTCAACATTTTTATCCGAAAAAGTGCACTCATCTTGCTCTGCTACACCCCGTCATTGCCATTGTACCGTTTGCCAAATGGGGGGTTGATTATATACATTGTAATCCTACCTCAGCCGGGGGGAATGGTTACATCATCGTAGTCGTTGACTATTTTACAAAATGGGCTGAGGACATGCCTACATATGTGGAAGATGGTAAAACTGATGCTCTCTTCCTGTTCAATCATGTGATAGCTAGATTCGGAGTCCCATAGTCCATAGTTACTGATCACGAATCACATTTCCGTAATCAAATGATGGAGACTCTAAGTGCTAGGCTAGGTTTTTGTTATGAAAACTCTACGCCCTATTATCCGCAAGCTAATGGTCAGGCAGAGGCCATTAACAAAGTTTTGAAAATGATGCTTCATCGGATGGTTGGAGACCATAAATCAAACTGGCACCATATCCTTTTCTCCACTCTTTGGGCTTACAGGACTTTGGTGAAAATAGCTACTGGTTTCACACCTTTACAGCTTGTCTATGGACTCGAAGCTATCTTGCCGATTCAATGTCAGATTCCATCCTTGAAACTTGCTGTTGAACTTCTCCCAGACACTTTCGCAAAGGAAGAGATATTTTTATACTTGAACAACCTTGAAAAAACTAGGAGAGATGCTGCCTTAGCTAATGAGGCACACAAGAAATGCGTCAAGGCGAAGTATGACAAGTCTATCCAACCTCATGCCTTTAACGAGGGTGACCTAGTTTTAACTTACGATCAGAGATATGACAAACTAGGGAAAGGAAAGTTCGAATCCATGTGGTGTGGGCCTTTCGTTATTTCTAAAGTTTTAGAGAACGGGGTGTATGAGCTCATAGACTACGATGGAGTCCCTTTAGGACAACCTCGCAATGGGTTGTACCTGGAGAGGTACTATGCCTAGATCTCTCTTGGATAGTATCTTGTATATATGTATATTACTTGACTTTCAGTGTGTTTAAGTATTTTCAATATGGTTTTTATTTTAGTGTCCATATCTGTTTATACCATGTTTTGGTCATGCAGAGCAGATGGCGTTCTACGGCTTCACTGATGGTGCTTGCCGCCACACCTTGAATCTTGCCTCAGCTGCTTGGGTTCTCTATTCCCCAGCTTACAATTTGGTCAATTTAGGAGCAGTTTGTATTGGTCCTGCTACAAACAATATCGTCGAGTATCGAGCAGTCATAGGGCTTCTGACTGAAGCTACCTTCCAAGATGTTCGCAACTTGGTAGTCTTGATGGACTCACAACTGGTGGTTTGTCATCTAAACCATGTCTATACCATTAGGAATCCTGTGCTTCTTCGTATCTTCCGGAGGGTACGCTTGTTAGAGAGGTCATTTAAAACTATCACCTACAGGAATATCCCTATGGAACATAATGTAGTTCCTGACTCATTGGCTAATTACATCCTAGATTGGCATGTTGCCTATTCATGACATGAAAATCAAACTTGGTTCATTCTAAATAAACTATAAAAGACACATAAAACTCATGTAAAATACATTCACCATTTGAGACATATAAACACCAAGTAAAAGTCTCTCTCTATATATATATATGAACATGTTTTACAAAAATAGGTCATGAGACCTCATCTGAAGTACGTAGGCTATCAGGTAAAAAATCACCATAAAAAAATCCTGAAGCTATCAGCTTTTAGTGAATACATCATGCACTCATCGTCTAATGATGCTTGTAGTAACACATCACTTCCCAGGCTAATCTATGTAGCAGTCTGCTAAAATGTCCCAGTACTCCCATTGTAGGCCTCTGATACCTTAGTGGGAGGTCATCGATAGAAGCATCAGGGATGTCTAGAGTCAACCTCTCCAGTTTCTCCTCTAACTCCCTTGTCACATCGTCACCCTGTGGTACAAAATGGGCTCCGGCTCTCCTGTCCAATGGGGAGGCTCCCCCAGGTCATGCTGCTCCGACCTCTGCATGAAAATATTCAAGTCTCGTTACTAAACATAAAAAATATGAAACATCAAAAACATAAAAACACTATTTCCATTTTAGGGTCTTTTGTTTCTTACTGATGTCACCCCACTGTCCACTGGGTGGGGGTGGTAGGTCAGGGTCACCGCTTAAGTTAGTGCCCACATATGCATAATCCTCTGCCATGAGGAGTTGATCTCTCAACCATCGAAAGAACAGGTCACCGAACTTTACCTTCCCCTTGCCCACTTCAGTACGGGCCATAATCCAGAACCACCTCTGCATGCGAGGGTCTCGTTCCCTCAACTTTGTAAAGACCACCTGGGGTCTCATCTATGGAACCCACTCAAAGAAGAAGCAAGCGAGAATGGAACCAAAACCAAATTGCTTCAGCTCCCCCTGCGGACACTTGGTCAGCTGATCCTTGAAGATCGGAAGTAGATCTTCCACCCAGTTAAAGACTTTAGGCGTGACAACCTCTATGGTGTAGAGCATATGCGCTCTATATTCCTGGTGTACTCCTTGGCTTCCCTCCACTCTCTGCATGGTAAACAACATAGCCCATAGAGGGCCATCCATCACTGCTTTTATGGGAATTTTCTTCCCCGATGTCTTGGTCCTAGGAATGCAGTGACAGTCTATCATCTCCTGAGTAGTATTGTCCCCCCCATAGGAACCAGTCAGCGAGATGGGAGCACCCCGTCTCAAAAGTCCAATTAGGAAGTAGATGTCCTCCATCTCAACTATCAATATGTGAGCACCAACCTCGAAATATTGTTGGTCCAGATTCCACATCTAGAGTATATTCTCTAGTAGTCTCATGCGATGCCATACTAGGTGTATGGAAGAACTTTAAGAGACCGTAGTCTCTCAATGCTTCTATGCAACCTGCATTTCATTTGGCGAAGGCGTTGTCGTTATCATGTTGCCTCTCTTTCCATATGACCATTTTTAATCAATAAGAACCTGTCAAAAACTATCACAAGACTTGTTAGAAGCATTCTTAATCGTCCAAATCAATAAAAATGAGCTAGTTTTTCTTGTGCAACCACTTTTATTTCTCCACGGCCGGCACCCTCTGTGTCCTATTGAGGATAGGCGATGGCACCACCTATACGCTATTTTTTCAGTGCGGTTCTAGTGGGGTACCGCTTATCCCGCAAGGGACAAGAGCGGTGCCCGCTTCCATGATTTTAGGGCTTGCCATATAAGCCCAAAACACCATTAAAAATCAAAATTGAAGGCATAAAATGAAAGAGTAGAGTCTAGGCTATTACCTAGAACTAATGGTGCACAAATCCAATGGTGGATGCTCCCGATATCAGCGACTGAAAATCTAGCCAAAAAAATGCTCCAAAGGTTCTCCACTATGGGTAAATAGTAAAATGTTTTGATTTTTTATTATTTACATGATTTTTATATACATTTTAGGGTTTTTACATGCTATATGTATGTTTTAAAATCATTTATTACTCAAAATCTATCAGTCGTAATCCTTTAATGACAGTTATTGGGGCATTTAACACTTTTTTTTTCAGGATAGAATAGCAGTAGCAGTAAAATTTTGGAGTTCGTTTTTGACTTTTTTGTACTTCCATAAAATGGAAAAAGTCTTTTGAGCGTTTATTGCAACACTTTGGTCACACTCTCGAAACTTAGCATCAAAGGTCCGAGCCCATTTCTGATTTTTTTTCATGCTCATAAAATCTCTTATCGTGAAAAGAGACCTGGTGGAGTCTTCTTTAAACTCTTTTCGGGCTCCTTAAATATGAAAAGATTGTCAAGTGATCTTGTCTTCTTCACGCTCGTTAAAGCATTTGAAGAGTCGTTCATCTGATGGTAGGTTATCACTTTTTCGGTTTAGGTGAACTATTTTACGAAAAAGGACCATATGGAGTCTTCTTCCATCATCGTTCAGACTCTCTAAACATGATCGATACCTACTTTTCTTTCATTGGACTCGTTAAATTAAACATTGAGAGACCCTCTTTTGGGAATGAACCCATCCTCTCTCAGGTTCGTAAAACATATGAGTTTGGACTTGTCTTCGGATGAGCTATAACGAGTGTTTATTACCCTCTTTGAACTCGTAAAACCTGAAAAGAGGCACTCATCAATCATGATGGAGAAAATGGGAAGGGAATTTGTTTGCAAATAAATGGAAGTAGTTTGTCGTTACCTTTGAACATGGCACTTGTCTGCATATCATTTCATTCAATTGGGCATTCAATTGATCTCCATGACGATCCATTTTCATGAGTCATGCCACTCCTTTGAGTCTTTCAAAAGAATGCATTGTCCACCATCACACTGTGTGTTTGTCTGGTTTAGTCATGCTACCAAGTATTTTTTCGTGCCACTCGATGTTCAAAGGGAAGTTGAAGAAGTTTTACCTCTGCAGTCAAAACAGTCTCTGTGTTAGTACTTTTGAGTCGGCCTTATGGTTACTACATTCACTTCATTCCAAAAATATGTTCCAAGTTTTGTGTCGTCGATGTGGGACTCATCATGGGCCTTCTTCGATGAGACTATTCCCCTCGACATTAGCTCATCATCCGGGAAATAGTCTTAGAAACAAAATTTAGTACCTTGAGATCTGCATGCCTCAATGATAGATTCTCTTGCTCTCGACATAGGTTCACATCATTTACCTTTGATCGATTGGGTGTTCAGCATCAAGACATCTATATATGCTCAGTAGATTGTACTAGGGTACCTTGGGAATCATTGGCATCAATGCTGATCTCCCTTGCACTTTTTAACGGTTCACATCATTGGCTGGTAATCAAGTGGTTTCTACCATGTTCGACTTCATATCATTGTAATCACATGGATAGAATCGTACTTTGTGGAAGACGAGACAAAGACCCTGGGTATTTGTTTAGCACTCATTGCTTTCCCTAGGTTGTGATGGAGTTTTGTATATCTAGCATGGATCCACATTTGTATGGTCATGGCTATGCTCAAATTTGCGTCTGTATGACATAGATCTATGTTTTATGTTTGGTAGCTATGTCCAAGTTTGAGTCCTCTATCACATGGATATACACTGTATTCTAGTAGCCATGCTTGTTTAGTCCTCTCATGGATCTACCTTGTATTGGTCCGTAGCCATGAGTTGGTTATGTTTGTATCTGAGTCAAAAGTATTGATGTACTACAGATGCCTACTAGAGGACATTCTCCGATCGAGCTGATATTTTCACCTCGAAGTGACAACTTGTTCTCTCAAATCTCTTGCTTATTGCATCCCTCTAAGTCTCATGCTTTGAGGGGAATTCTGTTATACCTAAATCCTGCCATCATCATCTGATAAGACCCTTAACTTCCATGTTTTCCCTTAATCCCAACACTTAGAGTGGAAACTTGCTCTGTTTGTCAATTCTACTTGAAAAAACCTAGCACCACACTTGCCTTGTGGCTGATGAGCGGTACCTTGCTCAGCACCCTCTGTATCCTATTTTAGAGAAGCGGTGCCACCACCTATGGTCTTTGGTCTAAAAGCAATCCTCATCTAAACCACTCTATCATAAGGGAAGAAAAGTGGTACCCTGGGTAAAATGGGAAAAAGAGAAGTTTTATCGAGGCTTCTAGATCTCGAGCCTCGTGTCCTCCCTTATCCCTATCATTATGGGTTAGTTTGAGCTTGAGATCCCCCATGGTAGGATCTTGGAGCCACCTCACCCACAATTCTCTGAACTATTCCTATCCATTGAGCCTTATAAATACGAGATCATATCCATAGTTGAGGGGGAGAACTATAGACATATTGTTATGTTGTTGGATTGACTACCTAGTCCAAATCATTGGAGAGCATAGAGAGCAAAGCTGGAGCTTATGGGGTTGAAGTGTTTGTTTCATGGAGGGGCTTGTCGACACTAAGGCAACGGTTGTAAGCTTCTCCATACATTCTTAATGCAAATCTGATTTTCGTCCCACATTACTGTTGTTTTGATTTCACATGTACGTGTTGTTAGATTCCTTAGTCACGAATGTATAAGTAGATTATTTTCTAGTAGCTTTGATGTGCTTGTATGTTTTATATGCTTGTAGGTACACAGGTTCACAATAAAAGCAGTATTCCAGGTGTCTACAGCATTCAAGGAAGGTCTTCATCCTTTGTCATTCACTCATTTGTTCTGGATCTGAACCATTCAGACCAGAGGAGCAACTTCTATTTGTAGAAGGTGCAATATTCCTGATAACATGAATTTCTATTGGCCCTATAAGATCCTACAACACATAAGACATGTGGTTTACAAGTTATATTTTCCCAATTGTTCCAAGATTATTTGATATTTCATGTGTCCTACCTCAAAAATGTTGTGGGATCAAATTGTAAAGTGTAGAACAAGTTACTAGAAATGGACAAGGAGGGCCCAATTTGGATCTAACTAGAAGTAGTATTGGATACCCAAGAATATTAATTGAGTTAGGAAACAATCAAATAAGTTTTGATCCAATGGAAATGCATGCAACCAGAATATTCCTCCTAGTAACTACCATGTATTTTACAACAATTTTGTCACCTTTGGACTTGAGGACAATGTTTCTCTTCAAGGGGAGCGCATGTTAGGGTCCTACCCTAACCCTACTAATTTAGGAGTCTGTCAACTAATGTATGCATCCATATTCCTTTGAGTAATACCAACTACATAATAGTGTATAATAATTGATGTAAACATATCATCTTTTTTAATTAAGGTACACTATGTAGTTGGTATTGTTGTTGCTACAACCACTTCCCCGAAATTTTATAATTTTAGGGCCCCTGAGAATTTTGGTTTTAATCATTCTTTAGAACTGATTCTACTCTTTGAATTTTTCATTCTGTAACTTGGTGTTTTTTTTATCAAATCAGAAAAGTTTTTTCAGTAAGTTAGAAAAATGAGCCTTTTCTTCCAATGTGTCGATAGAACTCAGAGATTCGAGCTGACACATAAGAAGGAATCAACTTTTCTGTCCAATGTCGATGGCGTTTTTATTGAAAGGTTTCATTGGAAACAATTGGCGAGTTTTTGCTGATAGCACTGATGAAACCCATAATTTCGAGTTGACACTATCGTCGAATCTTACCTTTTCTTGTCAACGCTCTCTATCAAAAAAAATTTGAGTGCATCAGAATATCTTGCTAAAGTTCTGTCGACCATGTCAGTGGATCATAGTGTTTTCAGTCAATGGTGTCAGTGGATCTCATTGTTTTCAGCTGACGTGTTCGATGGATCTTAGAATTTGCGTCTGAAGGCTCTTCATCGGAACCCCTTTCCAAATTTTCCTGAAGCTATTTTCGAAAGAGTTTGGTGAGAATTCATCAATAGTGTCGGTGAAACTCAACCATTTCAGTTGAAACTTTGATGGAAAACTCAAATTTTCATTCCAACTCAGAGATTATTGGTGAAACCCACCAACAAAGCCTCATCGACAGGGGTTCCCACTCTATCAATGCCCAACCAATGCAATCTCCCTCAGCACTGGGCCGGACAGGTTTTACCCTTCCCAGCAATGTCTGCAGAGAAGATGAGGTCGCACCCGAGGCATTCAAGGGAGAGCTATCGGAACCAAGTTTTTTGCAGTGGGGAGGAGGATATGGGGATCCGATGAAAGGACACCATAACTGCTAGATCCAGAGTTTGCAGTCAACTTTACACCATTTCCTCAACTTGAAGAATGTATTCAGAACTTATGCAATCATTATAGCATCATACAGTTATCACCATATTACTAGTACCACAACATTGTCCATAAAACATATTGGTTTATAGTGTAACAGACAGTAGTAGAAAAATAGATCGCATCGATATAGCAGAAAAGAAGATCGCATCGATATAACAAAAAAGAACACTAAATCACAACAACATTATAGCCAAACAGGTCACAGCATCATAACAGAATAGGTTGCAACATCACAACAGATTAGATTTCAATAGTGAAAACAGATGAGACTTGTGCCACAATTGCCATATCATATTAATCTTGCGCAAAAGGAATCACATTACACACTTCTTCTCCAAAACCGGAGATTGCATATATCAGGACAATGCAGATTCATAGGAAAATATTCACACAACCAAATCACACTAGATCTTATGCTCAATTATCTCCTAATGCAATTCTCCTACTCTTCATCTATCGCTCAGTGGTCCCCCCCTATATACTTACAAAAATAGATCTATAAATAGGCTTGCACCATTACATTGAGGGTCCACTTCTAACTAACTTATAACTGCTAATGAGCTATTATAACAAAACTTGGTCAAATAACATATAAAATATTCAAAGTGGTTATTCTTCCACCCATCGCGCTAATCTAGCCTTGCGCGGTACTGCGTGAGGTTGCATAGCTACCGTGATGCTACACAAATCACTTACCAAAAGCCCTACCATTAGGCCCCCAACACAGTCTTGTGGCTCATCCCTGAGCCAAGTCAGGTTGACAGGGTGTGTGCCGATGTCCGCGCCTTGAAATCTTCAAATTACTGCACAATCTCTCATACATGTAGCTAGAATTTGTCAGCAGTACTCTGACAATTAGTCAAAGTCTACTTCACTGGGTGCTCTTCCAGTTCCTTGCTGTCGACTTCTTTAACAACCAACTGTCCACCAATTTCCAGAAATTCATCAAGCTAAGCGCGGTGCTTTTCTTGGCGTTCCTCTGCATGGGTAGCTCTTTGTTGTAAATCCTTCAGCTCCTCGGCCCGTGTGATCTACACCATCAGTGGCATAGCCCTTAGTGATATCTTCAAGGTTGTTAGTTGACCTTTGGCTTCTTACACTTGCGTGGTCAACTATTCAAGCTGCTCATCCTAGATAATGCTTTGCCAAAACTGTGTTGTTGCTTCCATAATGGTTTTATACTCCTACTCCATGCTTTCAAACTTAGTTGAAATGTATTCAATGGAGGATTTCCTTTCCACAACCTGCTATGGTAGCATCGTCAATTGTACCAGGGCCTGGAGCATTAGGTTATTATCTTGAAGTTGGACAATAGTTTTCCCCAATTGCTTGGCCTTTTTGACTGGGGTGAGGTCGTCCTTGTTCTCAAAGATATGCTGGCAAGATTCAGAAATAGCCTGCTCGACTTTGCCACACCTGGCACACATCTGCACCTATTCAACGATCAGGCAGTCTTGCACCTTTTTTAGTTCTGTAATCTCCTCAGAAGTCTTTCATTGCATCTCAGCCTGGGTCGCTTTCAAGGCATCAATTTCTCAAACTTTTTATTCTGTTAGCTGCACTGAAACCTGATGTAGCTCGTCTATCTGCTTCTGCAGCATCTCTGTGATGCTCTGTTACTAAACATAGCCCTCAGTCAACTATTTCTGTCATTCCTCCAATTCCAGGGTGACAGCGTGTTGCAACTCCACTAACTCCATAGTGGACAACTTGTTCAAGTCCAAAGCCATGCTCTGGATCGGTCGCAACAACTGCTGAAATTCCTCATTTCACGCGTCGATCGCAATCGGGGGAACTTGCACATTCCTAGCCTGGGGCTTAGTGTTAATCAACATGATGTCCTGCATGATGGGTCGCAAAGATGTCTACCTAGAAATAATGCCAAAAATTGAATCTAATCGATCTCTTACCACACCAAATTCTTCATGGTTTGACTCCTTGATTTTCTTTGTCACATCTGCAGATGAGTCAGTGACCGCTTTGATAAGCCGTTGTAGCTGATCCTCCATCCCCAACTTGGTAGCACTATCTGCTTCATATTCCTAGAACCACTTGGTGCAAGTCTCCTCTCGCTTGTTTTTTGCTGCATCCTCAGGGTCGGTTGACAACTCGTTGTCAGAGTCATGAGTGCTCAGGTCCTTCGGGACAGGTTCTTCTAGGGCATCTAGCGGCTGTTCTTCAGATAATTCTGTCTGAATCACTAGGTTGCGCCACTCCATCGAACACTCTTAGAAAATGGAATCCAACTCTTCTGTTGTGAATTTATAAGGAAAAGGTAGCCACTACTTGGCAGGGTCCCTTTGTGCCTGAATGTAGATAGAGTGGGGCCCGATGGAAAACTGAAGGATCTGCTGATACTTGGTCACTGTGTAAGGAGATACTCGGGGAACAACAATGGCCATGGCTTGAAATTATTCCCAATAAACCAAAAATTGGATGGCATATTCAATCTATTGACTGGGTTCTTCAACCCACCATAAGTTTTTATACCTTGCACCTCGACACACCTTTGCTGCATCAACCGCCATCGATTGATAGTCTTTCGGTTCCATCCAAGAAACTAGTGCAATAAGAATCAACAAACAACTATATGAGAATGACCACCTAGCCTGAGTAGCAAGCGTGTCTTCTAGCAGCTAATTCAACAAAAATAGAGACCAATTCATTTGCACCCCCTCAACACACTTATGGGCGCAGGAGACAACACGCAAATTGCATTGGACTGGTCAGTTTCCCCGAACGAACTTGCTTGCTAGAATACTTGCACCAATGCACATCACCTATGAGTTAATTCTATAAATGTGATAAGCATGTCCATTACGATGTAAACCAAAGTTCTCCTTTAGCTACTTTGCAAGTTTTTTTTCAGTATCTCTCCCACAGATATACTGCGCCAGATCTTCCCCAGCCTTCGGCAAGCCTGTGATGCTTGCGATCAAACCTATGGTAACTGGGATCGACGTATTCAACCAAAGTGTCCCTCCATGAAAGCAAGACAACATTTTCTTCATGCATGCATTGGATTCATTCAACCGCCCAAAATGAGGCATGTTGATTAGTCCCAACAATCCCGATTGATCTAACCCACTCGCCCACGGTTGAGGAATTTGTCGAATTGGAGCACCAGGCTCCGTCGGGGTTGACTCATAGGGCTCGTCCCTGACATATTTGGGAAATAGCAGGTCATGGTATTCAAATTTCAACCTTATTAATGCAAGGATGATGTTGACCAAGCACTTCATCCCCTCCTGCAGCGGTGACAATTTTGGTGGGTACTTCTAATTCTTTAATGGCTGCCTCGGCTTGGCTCCCAGACATGTAGGAGTGGCATATTCCAAAATTTCATGAACAGAGACACCCCAAGGTGCCGCAGACTCAACAACTCATGAGCTCATTGGCCCAGTCTGTGTAGTTCCTTCTCCTTGCACTCTCACTGAGGTGCGAGTTTGCCTCTTCTGCAGCAGTGTAGGAAGGGGCCTCTGAGCCTACCGCTTCCACTTGGGAATGGACGATGAACTGACTAGCATACTCATAATGTCTTCATCCACATACATGGGCCAAGTAGGGGACTCATACTCACTTGAATTCTCAATGGCATCGAGGTCGCTCAACATGCCTCACGCCTCAACCCTTTAAACCTAAGAATGCACTCAGCAACTCTAACCTACAACACTACAACTCACTCACCGCACTGCACAATTCCTTCTTTGATTCTCACTCTGCTCGCTCAACTGAACAATGCCATCCTTACGCATCCTGTGCATCATTTTATAGCCATCTCCAATCCAAATTTCATCATTGCCAAATATATCCTCACCATTATTGCTAAATCGGGTATTAATGACACCAAATCCGTTGGCGATCTTACTCCTCTAATAGTCGGATCACTCATTAATGTAGGTCTCTTCAACAAGCACTGTTAGCCAACTGTTTTAACTACCTGCATTTATTACTTGTTGTGACCAACCCACAGCATGGTAGCTGTCGCCAATGGTCGACCAGTGATTGCTAACAACTTTAACCTTGCACAACCTCTCCTCCTGGGCTCGCCTTACTGTTCTGAACTAAAATCATCATTTTTTTATTTTTTATTTTGTTTTGTTTTGTTTTTTTAGCACCTCAAGTGGTGCGCATCTCTGTCCCTGACCTATAGGGATTTAAGCGACTCCCATTGACAAGTGTTGGTAATACTACACCATCTAATTGTTGTAATTAATGGAATGAACAAGATAGGGACTTGACTAGTGCATTTGTAACTTACCTGGATGATTGAAGAACTTATTGTCGTATAACAGCACTAAATCTCCTGTTGAAAACTATTTTTTCTTAATGTGGTGATCATGCCATGCCTTCTGGTGATCCTTCACAACCTGTTAGTGGAAGCCAACAATAAAATGGTCTTCTTCAAGCTGGGTCAACTGCGCACTTTTTTCTTCTAACGCTTCTGCATCATCCATGCTCATTGCTACGGCAATGTGCAGTCTGGGAACAATATACTCCATAGGCATGACTACCTCTTGCCCATAGACCAGCTTAAATGGTGTCTTCTCGGTTAGTCATTTACAAGTAGTGTGATAGGCCCATAGCACCGCTAGAATTTTTAGGTCCTAGTCATCACGGTTAGTGTTACATACCTTAGTCAACGCTGCTTCCAATATTTTGTTTAATGCTTCGACGGTAGCATTCTCCTGTGGATGGTATGGTGTACTTCTCTTATGTTGCACCTGTAACTCCTCGGTTAGTGCATTCATAATCCGGTTGACGAAGTGACTGCCCTGGTCACTCATTAAGATCCGAGGACACCCAAACTGTGTCATGATGTTCTCAAAGATGAACCTTGCTGTCGTCGCAGCGGTACAATCCACAACAAGTGTAGTTTCTACCCATCTAGTGAGATAGTCGATTGCAGTAATGATGTATTGTGTTCCATTATGCTTCCCTGGTGGAATAATAGGACCCACAAAATTCGAATCCCACTTATCAAATGGTTGCAGAGTCACCTGCGGTACCAGGGACATCTGATCCCGCTGCGATGGTTTACCGACATGATACCAGACATCGCAACTCCTCGCATATTCTGCAACATCGTTATGTAACGTAGGACACCATAGTCCAGCGCGCAACACCTTCTGTGCAGTAGCGTGACCTCCATAGTGAATTCCCGCAAATCCTACATGTGCTTCTTTGAGAATGGGACCCTGCTCATGCAGGAAAATACACTGTCACAAGATTTCATCCGGTCCAAGCTTATATAATTGTCCCACGATTAATTGAAAATCATAAGCCTTTACTAACAACTGCTTCTTTTGGCTAGTCATCATGTCCTCCGGGGTGAAACCAGTGGCCAAAAACTGAATAATTGGTGCATAGTGATCATCTGCGATGTCAACATAGAAGAGTTGCGCATCTGGCAATCAATCATCAATATTGGTCAGTTCTTCCCCATTCTTGATGTAAGATAGATGATCAGGGCCAGCGTTCAATCGCCCTAGCTTTAAAACTATTTCAAAATAAAACTCTTGGAAGAGTAACAACCATCGAAATATCTTCCCCCTCAACACAGGCTTATTGACCAAGTATTGCAAAGAAGAATGATTAGTGAACATATTGAAATGTCTGCCCAACAAGTAGTGTCGGAACTTTTGCAGTGCATAAAACATCGCCAAGCCTTCCATTTCCGTCATTGTATAATTTTGTTCAGCAAAAGACAACTTTCTACTAGCATATGCGATTAGGTGATACAAGTCACTGTCACCTGGTTGCACAAGAAAAACCCCCAGTGCGATAGAAGAAGCATCGACATGCACATGGAACTCCTTATCTCAATCAGGAAAAGCTAGTATGGGTGTAGAGGCCATCTTGACTTCCAAAGTGTCAAAAATTCCTTGAGATTCCTGAGTCCATTCATAGGCTGCATCCTTCTTTAGTAGTTTCTCCATGGGGGTAGTAATCGCAGTGTATCCTTTGATAAACTTGCGATAGTATCCGATATGCCCCAATGTGGTCTGAAGCATCTTGACATTAGTTGGTGGTGGTAAACTGAGAATTAGTGTGATCTTTGTCGGATCGACCAACAGACCTTCTTTGTAGACAATGTGCCCGAGTAGCATGCCAAATGGTGCACAAAAAATATACTTTTTAGGGTTTAAGGTGATCTGGCTACACCTTTCCAGTGTCAACCGCAGGTTGTCCAGATCGTCCCTAATTAGTCCGTAGACAGTCCAGTCATCCATATACACATGTAGGAACTTTTGAAAAAAATATTTAAATACAACAACAACTATGCGAGACAATACAACAATTGTATTCTTCAGCCCAAACGGCATGACTATATATTGAAAACAGCCCCACTCAGTGACAAATGTAGTCTTATAGCGATCCTTCTTCGCAATCTGGATCTGGTTGTATCCCAAGAAGCCATCCATGAAATAATACATCTCCTAGCCACCTACGCCTTCAATAACTTTGCCTATAAAAGGGGTTGGGTGCGGATCATGTACACATGCATCATTCAACTTCCTTAGTTCAACGCAAATGTATATTTTGCTTATCTTTTTATCCTGGTGTTATAGCGGATTTCACCACTCTAGGTGAATCACACTTTGTATGGCCTTCCCCTGTCCCTCTGCAAACTCTTTAGATCCCATGGAACATATTTTATCCTTTGATGTTACCTTGATCATCCCTAAAAAACTATATAAAAGATGATATACACGGCTTTTTCCCCGATAACCACGTACATACGCGAGTTTGACCCCTATATCCGCATACATCGGGATGTGTGCATAGTCCAAATCATTTTGGAGTTTTCCTTGACATGGATCTGACTCATTTGACTCCTGGCCTCCCATATGCCTTGAGATCGCTTGAATTCAACCCTTCATTATCCCTTGTGAAGCTATATAAGGAACCCCTTGGTACATTGAAGGTGGATAGAGCGATTGAAAGCATCGAAACTATAGTCCATTGTTGCCGGAATCTATGCTTGAGTTTGGATCCCTTTGTCCCTTTGGAGCACTGTTGTGTTCTTCCCAAGCTTGCCTTTTGCTAGTGAGCTTGCTATCTAAGTGATGGAGGATTGAGGTGGTGGAGGCCCAAGTGGGGGATTCAATTTCTACGATTCACAGACGTGCCATCAGAGGTTGTATCTATCTTGTAATCTCTAATTTATATTAATAAGAACTATCTTTCCTTGTCCAATGATGTGTATTTGATTGAATATTGTATCCATTGGAATATGTCAAATGCTTTTACATTATTGATTATATATGCTAGAATAGATCTAACACCATGATATATAGTATGCTTGTATTGTTTACTTGTTGTTGAGGAAGTATTATATCAATTCAAGCTGAAGATTGGAAAGCTTAATAGGGATCTACTTCAACCGTTTGGAATAAGGTACGAGGTCTGATCCTTTAGTGTTAGAAATTTTATTTCTATTGCATATTGGGAAAGATTGATTTCTGGAGTCAAAGCTGTCTGTTGTGGTACCCCAAGCC
This sequence comes from Pseudotsuga menziesii, assembly GCA_001517045.1. Classification (NCBI taxonomy): domain Eukaryota; kingdom Viridiplantae; phylum Streptophyta; class Pinopsida; order Pinales; family Pinaceae; genus Pseudotsuga; species Pseudotsuga menziesii. Next base: position 350,834 of record LPNX010642796.1, read on the forward strand.
ATAGGAATTTCTCTTCGTAACAGAATTGGTGACTCCGCTGGGGAGTTCGTAGTAGTTGTCCTTTGGGGGTGATTTTCTCGGCATTCAATGTATTTGAATTGCTATTTCTCTCTTGTTTCTATGTTGGGTCTGGGGGCATGTATGCCTGGTAGAGTCTGATTGGAGTGAAGTCTGTCTCAGCCTGTCTCTTTGCCTTGTTTTATGCACCTTTTCTTCCTGTATGCAGGTTTTTGATTTACAGTCGTGTATACATGTGGTTTACTCTGTGATTTCCGCGTATACACGCGGGTTTACTGCGAACAATCGCGTATACCCTGGATTTTTCCTTTTTTATGGAAGTTAATGGGTTGCTGGGTGAATATTGTTAGTTACTGAGTCTCCTTTGGCACTGCCTGAGTCTGTTTTGACCTCTGGTTTTGACTGGAAACGTTTTTTTTTTTTAGCCTAAATTTTTTTTTTAGGTAAGTTCTTGTCATGGCATTTTCGATTTTTTGTTTGAGATTAGTGCATTAGAGTTCTTTTACCTTAGTGCTTTGCTTGGATGCTGTATATGTGTGCTTGCAGAGTCTGGGGTTGGTAGAATCATTCTTTTGCTTTTTGCATCTCTTATATTTTCAAAAAATCCAAAAACATTTGCTTATCATAATGCATTGCATTTTGTACTTTGCATTGTACTTGCATTAGATCTAGATTTGCTTTAGAGTACTAGTTAGGACTTCACATAGGAAAATTTGCATTCAGCATTTGAAGAAGAAATTGTGCATTTCACGTAGTAGCATACCCTGTTTACATGGACACAATGCATGTGCATTGATTGTTACGGTGTGCATTTTACTTCTGTTGCGTCATAACACCACTAGTTGCGTGACCATATCCTATTTTTGAGTAATAAAGCCAACTAAAATCAACGCTAATTAAAATGAATTACACTCTTTTCTTTTCTAGGGTGCACCAACAAGTTTAGGTTTTAGGATCTTGGAATAGTTCATTGTAAGTCAATTCTCCAAGATCACTAAACAACAACATCTAGGTGTCTGTCCAGGGAGTGTGTGAAATCCTTGGTATAACCATCATTCTCAGGATCCTCCTCTCAAATGGGAGTTAAGCACGAGGCAGTGTGAGTGGTTATTGATTGGGATGACCCTTAGTCATAACTGAGTAGCATCGGTGATATTGCCAGGATTGTATTCGTATCTGGGGGTTCTTTCGAGAGTTTCGGGCTTTGCTACCCTGCCCATACGGTCAATCCTGCCTGCGACTGTCCACCTGAGCTTTGATTATATTGAGGTGACCTTAGTGACCTTACCTAGGATATCGAGGGGGTATGTGTAGAGGTTATTCTGCATGTGTCACGGCCAGGTTGGGGTCGGACAACACAGTCGCTATACACGTTGAAGCCAAGGGCTACAATAATTGGTTACGTACCTCCTCTTGTGGTGACAAGGGCCTCTCAAGCCTCTCCTAGGTGAGACATACCGGCCACATTCGGGAGCTCACTTATCCAGCCCTTGTTTGCTTGCATTTGGCTTTAGATTTTATTAGTGATTGCTCTGTGCACGCTAGTTGGCATATGGTTTACGTAAATAGAGAGTCTTTGCTTTTTGTTGAGTCATTGTGGATTCAAGTGCGGTTCCATGCTGTTCTCGTCGGTTAGCAGGACTTCCACCTTCCACTTCTCCTCCTCCTTTGGGAGAGGGGCCTAGACTGTCCAGGAAGACTATGTCACAGAGTGATTCACACACCATGGAGGATCATTCAAAGACTATGCCTGAGCCACCTCCTCTCCTTTGTGTTGACGATGGGGAATTTACTCCTACATACGATCCTTCACCTAACCTAGCTGAGTTCGGTCCTGTGATTTCCCAGATAGGATCTTTGCATGATAGACCTACTCACCCTAGGGTTGATTCCTCGTTGACACATTACTGGTATGGAATGCCGGAAGATGCCGAGACTCACTTTGACCCTCCTAGCACTAGCTACGGTAGTTATGCTACGACTGGTTTTCCTATGCACAATTTGACATTTCATGTTGAATCCAACTTTGAGCCTAGCACTATTCCTGGGGACAATCCCATTCCTTACCTTGTGGAGAGGTTTGGGAGTACTAGTCACATTGCACCTTCCATCCCAGTGGTGGAATCTCCATCGCATCCCCCTCCTAGGTCTAGGGTTAGTGATCCAATTAGGATACTAGGTCCGAGACAGGTGACGATAGGCACTAGTACATATCTTATTACTGAGATTCCTTCATCCTTGGTTCCGAGTTCTTCAAATGTACATCCTCCACCTTATCCACGTGGTCCTTCGAGCCGATATTTGGCTATGAGTCAGGTCCATGCTGCGGTTACTAGACCCATTGTGTCTCAAGTTCATACCACCCACTGCTTCGGGAGGCTATATTCACCCTTCTAGTGGTCAGCTTGTTATGTCTGGAGCATATATACCTACTTCGGGTATGTATGTTCCCCCTTCCGGAGCTTATCTTCCTACCTATGGAGTGTCCCATGGGACATCGCATGCGATGACCTATGGACCTTATTACGGTCCGCAGTATGGACAGGTTTCTTCACCTTATGGAGGTGGGTATCAACAACCTGCTTACTCTCCCATTATGGCTTCGTAGCCCCTACTAGTCAAGGTCCACCTTACTATGGTACTTCCACGTCACCTTATATAGGTCAGACAGGAGGAGGACACTATGGCCAAGGCCATGGTGGTGCTCAAACCTATGTGAACCAGGGAGCGGTCCATCGACCTCATCATGCTAAGCTCAACCTTCCTGACTTATCGAGACTTACAAACGATCCCGTGGCTCATGACCCAGCTTGGCCGGCTGTCCCTACCAAGCTTCCTTCAGACATACCTAAGTTCGAAGGCAAATCGGGAGAGGATCCGAGCAAACACGTTACCACATTTCACCTTTGGTGCTCTTCAAATTCGTTACATTAGGACTCAGTCCGCTTGTGACTATTTCAATGCACCCTTACAAGGCCTACTGTGAAATGGTATATAGAGTTACCAAAGGGAGCCTTTACCTTGTTCGATGATCTTGCGATGACTTTTCTTAATCACTTCCAGCTACCAGTGCGCTATGACGTTGGTATTGAACTCTTGTTCACATTTCGGCAAGATAAAGCCACCCATATTTCTGATCATATTCAGGAGTGGCGTAGACGGAAGAGATTAATTAAAGCCTTTATACCATCGGAGTTCCTTCTCGAGTGGTTCCTCAAGTCTTTATTGCCATATATCGCGAAGGATGTTTCTACATCCGGAGTGCAGAATGAGGAACAAGCAATCTTTAGGGCGCAGGAACTGGACTTGATTTATGCTCAGTCCGGTTTGTTGTATGAGATTATTCCCAACACTCCTCGTTCTAGTTTCGATCCCAAGGTTAAACCTGGACCACATGCCAATGGCATTGTGGGTTGTGCAAATGCGAAACCAGCAGATTCGGTTGTAAAACAAGTTAGCCAATTATCGCTCAACCAGTCTGCTTCGGGACAAGCTACGACTTCGTCTCAACCTGCCCAAATGGCGAGTGTACTTTCTGTGTAATTGTCAAACCAGAAGGGTAACCAAAAACCTGGATGGAATAAGAAAAAGGGTAAGAATAATAATAGAAAGGGTGGGAATAGAAATGAGAATGCTTCCAATAATGACAAGAACGGTCAGAATGCTGGTGGGGACAAGCAAGCGAAAAGTAAGGTTAGATTCCCTTGCAAGCTATGTAAGGATGATCACCTCACTTACTTGTGCCCTAGAATTGATGAAGCTTTGAGGCTCTTAGCACAAGGCCCAGCTGTGGTAATGAACCCTTTACCGCATAACCAAAATATGAACTCGAAGTCCCAGGAGCAATCTAGTGAGAATGATCCACCAAAGGCTAGTGCTCGTGGGTGCATTAACATGGTCCGTGCTGCCAAGGTTGTGACTCGTGCGAAAGATTATGGATCATCACAACCCAACCCAGGCAAAGAACCCGATCCACCAGGAACTCCTTTGCGCATTGAGAAACCCACGGATAAACCTGAAGATGCACCTCACATTCCTACAGGGTACTTAAGCGCTTGGGGCATAATCCAAATGCCCGAGCCACCCAGAATTATTCAGTTGTCAAGGATTTGGGCCATACTCCTTGTGCAATGTCTGCATTGGAAGTGCTTCAGAGTTGTCCTTCGCAAAGGAAGGCTTTGCTTTCTGCTCTTGGTGTGAACGGTGATGATTCTTCCTCAGTGATCAAATTTGAAACCGCAGGTCATCAGCCTCACTTTCCCTACTATGTGTCACTTTTGGTACACGTAGAATGTCTTAATATGATCGTCAAGTGCACTGTGCTTGATGAGGGCGCTGCTGCATCTGTGATGTCTTTGTCCTGTTGGAAGGGTCTTGGTTCTCCTGAGTTGTCGAAGTCAGCGACTATGTTAACTGCTTTTGATGGGAGATATTTTAGGTCACATGGCATCATTCCATCCCTTAAAGTCCATTTGGGAGGGAAGACCATTGCGATAGAGGCTGAGGTGGTTAATGCGCCCCTCGACTACAATCTCTTGCTGGGTCGAAACTGGATGTATAGTATGCAATCCGTTTCTTCTTCTATGTTTCGTGTTATATGCTTTCCTCATAACAGGAAGATTGTAACGATTGATCAGATGGCATTCAAGAATTCCCCTGTTACTGCATCTTCGGGAACTTCGGTTCCGGTCGTTGAACACTCTCAGCCGGCAACTGGGAGTGTGGGTGTAGGCATGTATCCATCCCTCATGGGAAGCTTTAGTTGTCCTGCGCCGATCCTCATGATAGGATCTCATTCCGATAGGGCTTCGACTTCTACGACCTCAATGTCTTTTCGCACGACTCATATGGGAGATCCTTGGATTCTCCCTACACTGAGTATTTCGAGTGAGCCTGTCGAAACCAACGTGCCGCTTCCTGCAACCATGATAGCTTATCAAGACAATATTATGAATGTTGCAGAGCCTTGTTCTTCTTCTTTGAGGACGGAAGAGGAAGACCCCTATGTGCTACCCACATGGGTAGTACAGTCTTCTCATGCCCACGAATGCCTAGATATGGTTTTCCCTTCAGATGAAGCGATTATCGAGGCCATGTCAGGTGTTGAGCTGCCATGGGAGGAACTTCATCATAGATCATATTTCCTTCCACCGCTTGACTGTTTGGAGCATGAGGATTATAGGCAGATTCTTAGTCAAAGATTTGGTAGTCCCATGATTCCATTAAGCTCTCCTGGTCAGATGGCTGATGGGAACATGGTGAACATATCTTCCATGATTTCTATCAACATCTCTTATGATCCTAGCACCATTGAGAATGTCTATATTGGGGCAGATTGTTCCCAGGATGAGATTCTCGAGTATACCGAGCTATTCAAGGAATTTCATGATATTTTTGCTTGGTCTTATGATGAGATACCAGGTATTGACCCTTGGATTGTTGAGCATGAGATTAAGACTTACCCCAACACTAATCCTGTTTGACAACGCTTACGCGCCGTGAATCCTAGGAAAGCACCCGCCATTAAGGCAGAGATAGAGAAGCAGTTGAAAGCCAGTTTCATATATCCCGTTCCCTTGACGGAGTGGGTTTCAAACCCCGTTCCGGTGGATACGAAGCAGGGAGTGATCCGAATATGCACTGATTTCCATGATTTAAATCGTGCCTGTCCTAAGGATAACTTCCCCACACCATTTATAGATCAAATTTTGGATGAGTGTGCGGGTAGCGAGGTGTTCTCCTTTATGGATGGATTTTTTGGGTATAATCAGATCCAGATTAAACCTAAGGACCAACACAAGACTGCATTTGTTTTTCCTTGGGGAACATTTGCATATCGAAAAATGCCTTTCGGCCTTAAAAACACCGGAGCTACATTTCAGTAGGCAATGACCTTGATTTTCCACGATCTCAAGTCTATTATCGAAGTATTTTTGGATGACCTCACTGCTCATTCTCGTATGAGAATGCGTCATTCCTATCACTTGAGATTGGTCTTCGAAAGATGCCGGCACTATTCGGTTCGATTAAATCCTCATAAGTGCATCTTTTGCATAAAATCAGGTCATTTATTAGGATTCATCGTTTCAAAAGAGGGCATAAGAGTCGATCCCTTAAAGTTTGAGGCAATACTTCAGTTGTCTCCCCCGAAGAATATTCGTCATCTTCAGTGTTTGCAAGGTATGGAAAACTTCTTACGAAGATTTGTGGTCAATTTTGCCAATTTGACTAGAGGCTTCATGCATCTCTTGAAGAAGGATACTCCCTTTGAATGGGATGAGAGAGCCCAAGAGTCCTTCGATGCACTTAAGCGAGCCCTAGCATCGGCCCCGGTGATTAGTCCTCCGGATTATAGCCGTGATTTCCTATTATATGTGGCTGCGTCTTTAGAGACGATTGGTATGGTATTGGTTCAGCAGGATGAGGAGCTCCAGGATAATGTCATATATTATCTGAGCCAAAACCTTATTGATGCAGAGATTCGGTATTCTCATGTCGAGAAGCTTGCTTTGGCGACCGTACATGCAGTTCAATGTTTGAGACATTATATCCTCCTTCGCCAGACCTTGGTTGTGGCCCATGTCAATCTGTTTCAGTTCGTCCTCACACAAAGGATGATTGGGGGAAAGTATAATAAATGGATTGTCATCCTGCAAGAGTTTGATCTCGAGTTTGTTTCGGAAAAATCAAAGAAGTCGTTAATCTTTGCAGAGCTTATATCAGATTTCCCGAGCGAGGCTGAGGAGTCGGTTTGTGAAGATACGTTTGTTGATGAACACATATTCTTAATCTCGACGTCTGACCCATGGTATGGAGATATCATAGTATATCTGCAAACATAAAGGACCCCTACTCACCTCTCGCGAGATGAACGATGACGATTACGTCACATCTCTAAGAACTACCTTATAGTGGACAATACTTTGTACCGCCGTGGGGTAGATTCCATTTTACGACGTTGTTTAACTCACGAGGAGGCTGAGGTTGTGCTGAATGATTGCCATGGAGGGGCATGTGGTGGTCATTTATCTGGGCTTTCTACAGCTCAAAATATTTTGAGAGCGGGTTATTTCTGGCCATCGATCTTTAAAGATTGTGTTGATGCGGTCAAGAGGTGCCACCCTTGCCAGGTGTTCACACGGAATATGCGCTCGAAGCCTGCCCCATTACATCCCATTATCACTGCCGGTACCTTCACCAAGTGGGGGCTCGATTTTATGGATTGCAGCCCAGCTTCGGCTGGGGGGCACTATCATATTATAGTGGCTGTGGATTATTTCACGAAATGGGCTGAGGCAATGCCTACAGTAAAATCCGATGGTGAGACAGCCACTTACTTCGTATTCAACCAAATCATTACTCGGTTCAGGATTCCAAGAGAGCTTGTCACTGACCATGGCTCGCACTTTCAGAACCGTATGATGGAAGAGTTGGCATCCAAGTTAGGGTATAAGCAAGAGCACTCCTCTTCTTATTACCCCCAAGCGAATGGACAGGTTCAAGCAGTGAATAAATCACTTAAGTCCATTCTCCAATGAACCACTGGTTTTTCTCCATATCAGTGTGTGCATGGAGTGGAGTCTATATTTCCAGTTGAATGCGAGATTCCTTCGTTGAAGCTAGCTGTGGAGCTCTTACCAGACACTTCACCTTTGGAGGAGCATTTGGCCCACCTCGAGCAACTTGATGAGCAGCGTCGAGATGCTTTGGTGGCTCTAGAGGTTAATAAGCGTCACGTTAAGGTCTAATATGACAATTCTGTTCATCCAAGAGTGTTTAGTGAAGGAGACTTGGTCCTTTTGTGGGATCAATCGAAAGAACCCTTGGGGGCAGGGAAATTTAATCCTATGTGGCGTGGTCCTTACGTGGTCAAGCGTGTCTTAGAGAAGGGTGCCTATGAGTTAGTTGATTATGAAGGCACAGCTTTGGCGGAGCCTAGAAATGGGCTCTATCTCAAAAAATACTATGCATGATCTTTAGCCAAGGCTGCTTGTTGTATATTATTGTACAACTTTGCATAGTTAGGTATTTTTCTTATCGTGATCGGGTTTGTGATTAGTTTCCGTTTCTTGTGGAAGATGTCAATGGAATCTTCCACCTATATAGGATTCGCGGATGGTGCAAGTTGTCACACTCAACACTCAGCCTCTGCTGCTTGGGTGATTTATACTCCTATGGGTCAGGTACTGTCTTCAGGAGGTGTATGTCTACGGCCATCTTCCAACAATGTTGCTGAATATAGTGCCGTCATCGAGCTTCTACGGGATGCCATTTCGCATGGTGTTCTATCTCTTGAGGTACGTCTTGATTCGGAGTTAGTAGTGTCACATCTCAATGGTTTGTACCATGTTAGAGATTCGATGTTATTAAGAAGATTCTTACGTGTGAGATTGTTAGAACGGCAATTTGATAGTATTACATATATACACATTCCAAGAAATGATAATCAAGTTGCTGACTCATATGCTAACTACGTGTTAGATTGGCATTTGTTTCATTCATAATAAATTAATCATAAACATTTTTACACATGTAAATAAATAAACCGATCACCATAAAACTTTTTATATATATCAAAAATGTGGTAATACATAGTGTCATATACAAAAGTGGAGCTTTCGAAGCTTCCATCATATAATACACGGTAGTACAAAATATGCATACTCCCAGGTGTCTAATCCTATGGAGGGGGAGGGTTGTGATCATGATACATCACTACGGCTCTAGCTAGCCGTCAGAATAAATGCACCCATGCGTGTGGTACAGCCACCACCTGTCGCTGCATGGCCTCAGGCAAGTCCTTGACTTGCACCATGGGAACCCTATGAGTCAGTCATACGAAGTTGGTATGAATTCCCTGGAGCGTTCGCTCTGCATCCGCACCTGTGATGTCATCCCCTCTTCCCCTTAGTCTATGATGTGGGAAGCCCTCTGGTCGCCGTGGTCCTACGTCTGCACATGAATGGTAGATGTCACTATGTGTTGTCATGCAAAAACATGTCTTTTTGATTTCACATAATCAAGAAAATACAAAAAAAATTAAATAACTTAAAAAACTATAAAAAGAGTAAGAGTCGAGATTTGGTACCTATCTCTCTGTATGCCGATCCTGGTGGAAATGGCATGTCTGGATCCCCCCAGAAATCTATCCCTCCATAGGGGTAGTCATCTATGGCAACAATCTGTCGTCGCCACCATGGAAAGAAGTCAGCTGGATATGGGTTGGCCACCCTACCACCCCCTAGTCTACGCATAGCATCTGCCCAACGCCGTTGGACCAGATCTTGAACCCCGTGGAGAGGAACGTCCACTCTAGGGCTCAATCCTGGAACACGCTCAAAGAAAAACGTGTTCAATATGATGCTGAACCCGAAGTTTCGTATCCTACCTTCCTTACACTCACTGAGCTGGTGTTTCATGTTGCTCAGTAGTGTAGTAATCCAGTCATATATGGTCAGTCGCATACACTCCACCGCATAGTACATCAGTGGCTGCGAGGCCTGATGGAGTGAGGCTAAGCTTGTTATCTTGCTCAGCGTCAGTAATATGTCCTTTAGGCCCAGCACCTGTATAGCATTGGTAGGGACTTGACTCCCCACCTTCTCAGTATCTGGGTAGTAGTACATAGCTACGTACTCATCGATAGTAAGCCTACCGCCTGGCCCACCTCGAGAATGAAGGTTCACCACCTCCCCCCGTCTAGATAGACCTGTGATGAAGTATATGTCTTCCACATCTATAGTGAGAGACATCCCATCTATCCTAAAGGACTCTGAGTCTTGATCCCAATAGTCTACCAGCATCTCTAGCAGTCTTGGTTTGGCCCTCAAGCCATCAAGGCACCAAAACTTGTAGAGTCCACATCTTCTAAGAGCTTGTTGAGCCGTTACGTCAGCCCTTACAGCTTCCTCTACTTCACCATGCTTGCGCTCTCTCCATTCTAGCACCATCCTGCATGAGAAATTACCCAATTGTCCATTAGATTCTTGTAAATCCACTTGCGCGGCGTCATACGCGACTGTTTTGCAAACAAATGCGGTTTCTAGCCCCTTTTCCATGTATAGCCAGCCCTATATGCAGAAAAAGCTTCGATACCCACGTGGGCCGTAGCGCTCATGTAGAATTGGCCTGAATTACCTCATTTTACCATGAAAATCAACAAAAATTATATTGAAATGCATGAGGAGAGCATGAGTAACTACCTGGAAGAAACGGTTGTGAATTCCGCTGGCTGGATCTCCTGGAATTTGCAATTGAATATCAGAGCTCCAATGGGTAAAAGTTTCAAATGATTTATATTTTTTACTATTTATAGAAAATTTTCAAATATTTGAAAATTTTTACCCCCTTTCCTATAGTTTTGACAGTTTCTAACCATTTTGTACTATTTTTGACATAATTTGTGATGTAGAAGACCATTTTCAGTGTCGTTTTAGCCTTTGGATTGACCCGTTCGTACTGATCTTAGGTATAACATCTATACTGGCATATAGGTTAGGTTCACCATCGTTTGCATTTTGCATGACCTTATGACCATGTCACCATGACCTTAGGTACGAACCCACTCTATTATGTCACGGAACCTTCTTGATGCTTTAGAAGTGGCATGATGTGAGTGGTAGAGCTTCACCTTACATGGGTACCCCAGTTAGCAACTTATTTGCATTTGGTGCCCATGCCAACATTTTCTTATTTAGGGTGTGGGAGTCCATTGTATAGTATTGCCATGACATTTAGCAAGAGCCTCATACTCCTCTTGATCTTATGCTGGCCTTTTTTCCCTCCGGACTCCCCTTATGTCAAGTTGTGAATGCATTATCATGAGCTTTGCATGCCTTATTGAGCTTTATGCCAGCTCTCCTAACATTACGTTTCAGCCATATAGCCCAAGCTTGTCTCATGTCTAGCCATGCAAAGCCATTTTTATATCCTTCGCAGCTTGATTCCCTTTTTTACCAGGAGGGGATTTTCCCCCGAGTGTCGATATCCTACACATGTATCCTTGCATTGAGCATAGGTATGTTCCACTGCTTCGAACTAGTTTGTTTGCCCATATGACACTCATCTCCTCCTAGTTTGTAACTATAAAGCTAGTTTATTCTTTTTTCAAGATTTTCAAATAACTGAAAAAGTACAAAAAAATCAAAAAACCAAAAAGCCGGACAAGGAAAGATGTTTTCTTTTGGCAGCTGCCGAGTCGTGTCGCCTTCGAACAGAGCACTGTATATCACATCCAGTGGGTGGGTTATAGTTTGACTTAGGAGCTGTACTCATTATCTGAGTTTATCTCCACCGACTGGTTAAGCTTCCAGTCCCTATGGAGCCTCTGTTGATGCCTCCTGTGTCACAGAGATGTCCCAGTTTGTATATTGAGTCTATGCTTCCTTCATTCAGTCACCATACGCCATTATTCTCTTGTTCGAAGGAAGTTGAAACCTGTGTCGGCCATTCCTCAGTTATCTTGACTTTGCGTGCCAGCCATTCCCGATACAGTTACTGGACGTTCATGCACTTTATGATCGATTCCTTCCACATTAGACAGCTTTGATGAGTACCTCATGTTGGATGATGGGGGATGCCTTAATGCCCTCCTTCCAGCGGATTTCATCCCATCGAATTCAGATCATTTATTCTGGGATTGGAATCTAGAGTCCTTTTGAGTGCCTTGAGACTTGTAGTCATCAGTGGTAGGTTCTCTCGCCATCGACAGTTTCTTGGGAATACATCAATGTCCCCCAATCGATGGACTCTCTCAAGTGTTCGACCTCAACACATCTATTCACACTTGTTAGTTTGCACTCTAGTACCTGGATTCCCATTATCATTATCGGTGGGTAATCTCGCGTCTGTTAACGGTATACATCAATGACCAGTAATTAGATGATGGACTACTATGTTCGACCTCGACACCTCTATTCGCATAGTAGGACATGTAGTCGTAGCGGTTTGTGTAGAAGACCTTCCAGACTGGTGGCATCTCTTATATGCTACCTCCTTGATCGTGCTAGTGTTCATGAGATTTCAGCTCTCGTGACTTGATTCCAGTGTATGTCAAACATTTCCAGCCACTATGGAGATCTTGATCTATTGTATATCTTCAGCCATTTTGGAGATCATGGTCCTTTGTATATCTTCAGCCATTTTGGAGATCATGGTCCTTTGTATATCTTCATCATGGAGATTCTGATCTATGTATATTGTACGTGGCGATGACCACATATGTGATATCATGTATTATGCCTATTCATGTCCATTGTACTCTTATGTATCCGGGACTTCTATATGTACTTGCAGTTGTATGCAGAGTTATATCATTGTACTATGTTGATTGGGTGGCTGGTCTTCCATTTGGGATCCTTCATCACTCCACTTCTGGGATGGACTTATAATGTATTTCGGCCATCGTATGACCCCTTTGACCTCACACATTAGGGGGCATCTGTTATAGCAGATTTCACCACTCTAGGTGAATCACACTTTGTATGGCCTTACCCTGTCCCGCTGCAGACTCTTTAGACCCCATGGAACATATTTTAGCCTTTGATGTTACCTTGATCATCCCTAAAAAACTATATAAAAGATGATATACGCGGCTTTTTCCCCGATAACCGCGTACATACACGAGTTTGACCCCTATATCCGTGTACATCGGGATGTGTGCATAGTCCAAATCATTTTGGAGTTTTCCTTGACATGGATCCGACTCATTTGACTCCTGGCCTTCCATATGCCTTGAGATTGCTCGGATTCGACCCTTCATTATCCCTTGTGAAGCTATATAAGGAACCCCTTGGTACATTGAAGGTAGATAGAGAGATTGAAAGCATCGAAACTATAGTCCATTGTTGCCAGAATTTATGCTTGAGTCTACATCCCTTTGTCCCTTTGGAGCACTGTTGTGTTCTTCCCAAGCTTGCCTTTTGCTAGTAAGCTTGCTATCTAAGTGATGGAGGATTGAGGTGGTGGAGGCCCAAGTGGGGGATTTAGTTTCTCTGATTCGCAGACGTGCCGTCAGAGGTTGTATCTATCTTGTAATCTCTTATTTATATTAATAAGAACTATCTTTCCTTGTCCAATGATGTGTATTTGATTGAATATTGTATCCATTGGAATATGTCAAATGCTTTTACATTATTCATTATATATGCTAGAATAGATCTAACACCATGATATATAGTATGCTTGTATTGTTTACTTGTTGTTGAGGAAGTATTATATCAATTCAAGCTGAAGATTGGAAAGCTCAACGGGCATCTACTTCAACCATCCAGAATAAGGTACAAGGTCTGATCCTTTAGTGTTAGACATTTTATTTCTATTGCATATTGGGAAAGTTTGATTTCTGGAGTCAAAGCTGTCTGTTGTGGTACCCCAAGCCATAGGAATTTCTCTCTGTAACACCTGGCCACCATAGGACTTATCCACTCAGATTCTTCTACAGGCTTGATGATCCCAGCATCAAGCATCCAGTCAATCTCGGCCTTCACATGGTCCTTGTATCGTGGATTCAGTCGATATGGCCTTTGTCACACCAGTTTGGCATCTCGTTTCAACATGATTTTCATTCCCCCTAGGTCTCCTAAAATTCCCGTCATCTTTGAAAACCGTGTCGAAAAAAGGTCCTGGAATTCATGTAGCAGGTTCATGGTCTTGGCCATGGTCTCTTCGTCCTACTAGTCTCTGACATTGGAAAATTTTGGGTTCTCTACCGAGCCAATGTTGACTTTTCGGATCCTTAACGGCTGACTCATCGAGTCCATTGGTATGTTGGGGGCTACGACATCACGGCTTCCTTCAGACTCTGGAATATAGACATTCCACAGCTCATCATCATCTTCAGGTTCCCTCGATAGGTTGTAGAAGTTCATCATGGATTGGATTGAACAATGTGCATGTGGATCAACTAGATAGGAGACAGGGGTGACCTTGCATATGACGTCGCTGATGATTTTTAAGGCATTGAATACCTATGGGTTGATGTCCTGAAAACTAAATGTTTGCACAAAACAAAAAGACAACTCCTCCCAAGTGGTGATAGTCCTGCGCAAATCTGCCACCACATATGATTCGACGGATTATTCCTCTTTAAAGATCCAATATGGCACATGGTTCAAGGAAGCCACACAGATCGGAGATCAAAAGATTTCTCTTTCCACAGATCGGATGTCGGAAGCTTTTCCCTTCCGCAACGGCGAAAGCTTAAAGGGATCGGAACTCGAAAGTCTTTCGGCATCCGCAACGGCGGAAGCTTTTCTCCTTTCCGAAATGGTGGGGATTTTCTCCTTCCGCAACATCGGAGGTCGGAAGCATTTCCACTTCCGCAACATCGGAGGTCAGAAGCATTTCCACTTCCGCAATGGCAGAGTGATTTTCCTTCCGCAATGGCGGGAACTTAAATACGTTCGGAAGCCAGAGTGATTTCTCTTCCACAACGACGCAGATAGAAGGATCGGAAGCATAAAGGCTTCCGGCAGCCACAATGGCGGAAGCAAAAAGGCTTCCGGCAGCTGCAATGGGGAAGCTTAGCAGACATTCAGACGGATCGGAAGGCGGAGCAATTCGAGAGCCGCAATGGTGGAGATCACAAGACCTCTTCCTCGTCCGCAACTGCGGAAAACAAATGATTGAAGCTTTCGACTTGAAAACCAACAGCCGATGGAGATGGAGTTCGTCGGAGCCATTGCTTGTCCTCTTCTGCAACAGTGGAAGCTCAGATGACTAAACCTTTCGATTCCAGTGCTCAGCAATGCATTCGCGCAGGACATTTCAGAACGGTTTTTGCAGAATCTTGATACCGTATGCTGGTAACATCGATAGGGAGATGAACGGTCTGGGCATTTGGCAGAAGAAGGGGTATAGTCGCATTTATTTGAATGTTTGGGGTTCATTTGTAACAGCAAAGATGAATAATAAAAGAGAGGAGTTCGTTCAGAGAAGGGGACGATTGGACAGAGTTCGTGGAGAACGTAGGCTTGGAGAGTTTGTCGGAAAAACCTACCCACATGTTGTTGAAGTCGACTACTCTCAGTTATACTTGGCTTCTTTGTCTATTGAAGTCCAGTTTTGTAACTTTCAGAGAAGGTCTTGAATAATTTATTGTTGATGTCCAGTTTCTGTGATTAGTCTAGAACCATTTGTACCATTTTTAAAAGAATTAATTGGATTGGTTCCCATTGGAGAGGGACCCGAAGACGTAGCCCAGTGGAGGGGGTGAACTCCGTTATCAATTTCTGTTGGTGACTCTGGTTTTGTGTTTTTTGCTTGACATCTGTTTATCATTCTTGTTTTTCATTCCTGTTCTGAGCATTTAATTTATGTTAATGCTGTTCCATTAATTAACCTGTTACACACATTCTTTTACAACAAACTTTTAAAGTACTAAGTTGAGATCCTACGGATCATATTTGGTATCAGAGCTGGATGACTATTGTGCAAGTTTGTGAATGCTTACCAGGTCCAGGTTAAAGGTTGGTGAAGGAGAATTAGTTGAAGGAGATCTTGAGATTGGCTCCAGGAGAACATTCTCAAGAACCATGTCTTCTCCACGAGGGGAAGAAGAAGGACATACCGAACGGGAAAAACCTGTCATTTCTGAAACTGAGTTTCTAGAGGATTTTATGTGCATGAAAGCCATGATGGAAATTCTACTCGATGAGCGAGTAGAAAGGAAGAAGAAAGAAGAAGGATCTTCATCCAGAGATGCAGAAGTGAAGCCTGAAGAAAAGGGTAAAGGAGTAGGAGGTGATGGTGATCCTCCTAACACAAATCAGACTTTTTCTTCTTCTCATACTTCTCATTCAAATAATGCAAGTCCTAATATGCCTTATTTCAAATTGGATGTAAAGTTTGAATTACCTATTTATAATGGAGATGTAGATGCTGAAAAATTAGACAATTGGATCAAGCAGCTTGAAGTATATTGCAGGGTGCAGGGCATTAATGATGACCCTTCCAGAATCCAATTGGCCACTTTGAGAATGAGTGGAATGGCTCTTACTTGGTGGGAGAGCAAGATTCAGCAATATCTCTGAAAGAATGGTAAAATTATTTCAGTTTGGAATGAATTCATTGAGGTATTGAGGAAGCAATTTTATCTTTTAGGTCACATGTAGCAATTAACCATGAATTGGCAAATGTTTAGACAAGCTAAAGGACAAAGCATTCAAGATTATACTCATGAATTCAGAAAGAGGGCTATTGCATTGAATGTTTCATTAGATACACAGGAAACTCTTATTAAGTACATTGGTGGCATGCATTCTTATTTGAAGCATACTTTGTTGATGTTTAATCCCAGTAATTTGGATGATGTATGTGTTCAAGCTACCCATTTAGAAGCCAGGGGTAAGCATGCTAACGATACTTTTGTGAAGAAGTCATTTAAATTTGACAGCAAATCAAAAGGTAAAGATAAGGGGAAAAAGAAGATGGCTACTGTTAATAAAGAAGGTGAAAAGCCTACATGTTCGCACTGTTAGAAGGGACATGATGTCTCTAAGTGTTGGAAACTTCATCTGGAATTAAGGCCAAATAAGTACGGGGGAAACAAAGACAAAGGAAAAGCAAAAGCTACTGCGGCAGTTGTTCAAGACTTGGGATCCGACTAAGGTGATGAAACAAAGGTTACAGCTGTCGGAATCCAAGGTAAGGATAAAAGTATCTCACTTCCCATTGATGCACAATCAAGTTGTAGTGCAAGTACAAGTCTGCCATCTACTTCTAAGCAAAATGATAAAGATAGAAGTGCACTGTTTCATGTTCGTGTCATTGCAAATCACACAAAGATTGATACATTGTTTGATAGTGGTTCACAAGTAAATATGATATCAGAAGAAGTGGTTAAGAAATTGCATTTAGTTACTGTGCCTCATGAAAATCCCTATCCTCTAGGTTGGGTTACTAATGATACACGATTCCAAGTTACAAGGAAATGTATATTAAAATTTGCAATTACTGAAAAGTTTACTGATGAGGTAGAATTGGATGTAGTACCACTTGACATTTGTGGAATTGTACTTGGGAGTCCATATTTGTATGACCAGAAAGCATTCTTTTATAGAGAGCATAATAAGTATCATATTTTTAAAGAAGGTATGGAATATATTGTACGAGCACATAAGATGAAAACCAATCTAGCAATAGTCTCTGCAGGACAAATGAAGAGGTTGGTAAATGCTAGTAAGAATTTTGTGTTGATGATGGTTAAGATGAAAAATGATGAAGCCTCTAAATCTTTTGAAGAATGTGACCCTAAGCATAAATATGAACTGAATGACATCATTTCTGAATATGATGATTTGTTTCGAGATCCGAAGGGGTTACCACCGAAGAGAGAGATTCAACATGAGATACATTTGCAGCAGGATGTGCCACTCCCGAACATAGCCATGTACAGGATGTCTGTAATGCAGAACGAGGAAATCAAGAAGCAAGTTCAAGATCTAATTGAGAAAGGGGTCATCCGACCCAACACTTCTCCTTGTGGCTCTCCTATAGTCTTGGTTCCAAAGAAGGATGGGTCTTGGAGGATGTGCATTGACTATAGGGCCCTTAACAAAATCACCATTAAAAATAGGTATCCTCTTCCTTGTATAGATGATTTGATTGATCAGTTGAAACATGCAACTTACTTTACAAAATTGGATCTGCGTAGTGGGTATCATCAAATCCGTGTTGCTGAGCATGATGCTTGGAAAACAACTTTTAAAACAAAACAGGGTTTGTATGAATGGCTTGTGATGCCTTTTGGGCTGTGTAACGCACCTGCTACTTTCATGCGGGTCATGAATGATGTCTTCCGTTCATTCATTGATGATTTTGTAATTGTGTATCTAGATGATATCCTTGTGTTTAGCAACACTTGGGAAGAGCATGTTGTACATGTGAAGAAAATTTTAGATGTACTGAGAAAGGAAAAGCTTTATGTAAAAATGTCTAAGTGTGAATTTGCTAAAACTTCTTTAGTATATCTAGGCCATATCATTGGTGGAGGCCACCTGCGAGTGGACCCAGCCAAGGTTGCTGTCATTGTAAACTGGCCACGGCCTAACACCGTTACTGAAATCAGAAGTTTTATGGGGGTGGTTCAGTATTGGAGGAAATTCATTTCTGGGTTTTCTTCCATTGCTGCTCCATTACATGTGTTGACAAGCATTAAAGAAAATTTCCAGTGGGGAGGCAAGCATCAGATAGCCTTTGACACTTTGAAGGAAATAATTAGCACCACACCAGTTCTGACATTGCCAGATTTGCAGCAGCCATTTGAGATCGAAACCGATGCTAGCGGGTTTTCCATGGGAGCAGTTTTGATGCAAGGAAGGAAGCCAGTCTGTTACCATTCAGAAACATTCTCTATTACGGTAACTAACTATTCGACCTATGAAAAAGAATTGTATGCTTTAGTATAGAGTGTGAAGAAGTGGAAACATTATATCATGGGAACAGAGATAGTCATACATACTGATCATCAGCCACTTCAATATTTACAATCTCAAACTAAGACACAACAAAGTAGGCATTTAAGATGGATGGGGTTCTTACAACAGTTTCATCTCGTCATTAAGTACAAAAAGGGAATTCATAATAAAGTAGCAGACATGTTATCGAGGCCACCTACAAATGCTTCAATCATTCTTCAGAACAATTCATTAACACATGAAAGTTATATTGAACAATATGCAGAAGATAAAGATTTTAAGAAAGTATATGCATCACTAATACATGGTAAACAGGAAGAGAACTATTATGTGCATAATCAGCTCTTGTATCATCTCGGTAAACTCTGTATTCCAGAGAAAGAAAGAGTGCATGTGATCCGAGAGGCACATAGTTCATTGATTGCAGGGCATTTTGGTGTAAGTAAAACGTTGTCTATATTGCAGAATCATTGTTATTGGCCTCAAATGCAAGAAACTGTAGCTAAATATATAAGGGGTTGTGTTATGTGTGCAACAAGTAAGCCTAGCAATAGGAAATTCGGTTTGTACACTCCTCTTTCAGTTTCTTCTCATCCTTGGGAAATTATTTCTATGGACTTTGTAGGGGGGATACCTATGTCTACAAAAGGGAATGATTACCTATATGTTGTTGTGGATAGGTTCAGCAAAATGTGTATCTTAATGCCATGTAACAAGCAGATCACTGCTGAACAAACAACTCTTTTATTCTTTCAAAATGTTTGGGTACATTTTGGGCTGCCCACGTTTATTGTATCTGATCGGGATTCCCTATTCTTGGGAAAATTCTGGTCAATGTTATGGGAGCTTATGGACATTAAACTAAGAAAAGTACAGCTTTTCATCCACAGACCGATGGGAAAATGGAGGTAGTGAACAGAATAGTGGTTCAGCTACTCAGAGGATATTGTAGTAGGCATCCTAAAATTTGGGATGAGCAGTTGCAGTACATACATCATGCTTACAATCATGCAATTCATTCTTCCACGAAAAAATCTCCTTTTGAAACTTGTTTTGGTTATCTGCCAAAAACATCGATGGACTTCTCTTTTGGCAAAGATGCAGTGGATGGACAT
The DNA here is from genome assembly GCA_001517045.1 of Pseudotsuga menziesii. Taxonomy (NCBI): domain Eukaryota; kingdom Viridiplantae; phylum Streptophyta; class Pinopsida; order Pinales; family Pinaceae; genus Pseudotsuga; species Pseudotsuga menziesii. The sequence goes on from LPNX010642796.1 coordinate 370,383, forward strand.
CATGATGTAGAAAAAGCTTTAAAGTTCATTCAGAGAATCCAAGCAGTACAGCAGGCAGTTCAAGAACAGTTGGAGAAGAGCCAGGTGAAGTACAAGGCCAGGCATGATAAGCATCGAATTGATCATCAATTTCAGGTAGGTGACAGAGTTTGGTTACACATCACCAAAGAAAGGATGAAAGGTGAAGGTAAAAAGCTTAAACCTATCAGGTATGGTCCTTTTGAGATCTTGGAAAAGATCGGTACTAATGCTTTTTTCTTGAATTTACCTCCATACATGCAAATTTATTCAATTGTCAATGTTGAGAATCTTAAATTGTATGAGCCTCCTATGATCATGGATGAGGAAATTAACATACAGATTCTTTCCATAGATGATTTGGCACCTGAATATATGAGAGATTTGCAGGATGATGTTATTCTAGACAAAAATGTAAGGACTTCACGAAAGGGGAATGCTGAGTACCTTCGAGTGGGGATGAAAGGAATGCATCCCAGCGAAGCAAGATGGATGGAGATTGGTAAAGTGAGGGAACTTTACCCTCACTTACTTGCAGAATAATTCAGGCTTTTGGTGGTCCAAAAGCTCTCCAATGGGGAGGATTGATTTGGTGTATTATTCCTCTTTAAAGATCCAATATGGTACATGGTTCAAGGAAGCCGCGTAGATCGGAGATCAGACGTTGGAAGCTTTTCCCTTCCGCAACGTCGAAACTCGAAAGCCTTTCGGCATCCACAATAGTGGAAGCTTAAAGGGATTAGAACTTGAAAGTCTTCCGAAATCCGCAACGGTGAAAGATTTTCTCCTTTCCGAAACGGTGGGGCTTTTCTCCTTCCGCAACATCAGAGGTCGAAAGCATTTCCGCTTCCACAACGACGGAGTGATTTTCCTTCCGTAAAGACGGGAACTTAAAGACGTTCGGAAGCCGTAGTGATTTCTCTTCCGCAACGACGCAGATAGAAGGATCGGAAGCATAAAGGCTTCCGGCAGCCGCAACGGCGGAAGCAAAAAGGCTTCCGGCAGCCACAACGGGGAAGCTCAGCGGACATTCAGACGGATCGAAAGGCAGAGCAATTCGAGAGCTACAATGGCGGAGCTCACAAGACCTCTTCCCCGTACGCAACTGTGGAAAACAAATGAATGAAGCTTCCGACTCGAAAACCAACAGCCGATGGAGATGGAGTTTGTTAGAGCCTTTGCTTTTCCTCTTCCGCAACGGCGAAAGCTCAGATGACTAAACCTTTCGATTCCAGTACTCAGCAATGCATTCGCGCGGGACATTTCAGAACGGTTTTTGCAAAATCTTGATACCGTATGCTGGTAACGTCGATAGGGAGATGAACGGTCTGGGAATTTGGTAGAAGAAGGGGTACAGTCGCACTTCTTTGAACGTTTGGGGTTCATTTGTAATGGTAAAGATGAATAATAAAAGAGAGGAGTTCGTTCAGAGAAGGGGACGATTGGACAGAGTTCATGGAGAACGCAGGCTTGGAGAGTTTGCCGAAAAAACCTACCCACATGCTATTGAAGTCGACTACTCTCAGTTATACTTGGCTTCTTTGTCTGTTGAAGTCTAGTTTTGTAACTTTCAGAGAAGATCTTGAAGACTTTACTGTTGATGTCCAGTTTCTATGATTAGTCCAGAACCATTTGTACCATTTTTAAAAGAATTAATTGGATTTGTTCCCATTGGAGAGGGACTTGGAGACATAGCCCAGTGGAGGGGGTGAACTCCGTTATCAATTTCTATCGGTGACTCTAGTTCTATGTTTTCTGCTTGACATCTGTTTATCAGTCTTGTTTTTCATTCCTGTTTTGAGCATTTAATTTTTGTTAATGTCGTTCCATTAATTAACCTGTTACACGCATTCTTTTACAACAAAATTTTAAAGCACTAAGTTGAGATCCTACAGATCAACATACCAGGATCTCGGCATTTCTTCTAGAGTGTGAACGAAAGCATGGATCCATTCATCTCTGGGTCACGACGCCCATAAATTTTGACACTTGATTAAATGACCAATCGAATCATTCCTTCCATCATATCACCCAACATGATAGACCTCTAAATCACCAAAGCGGACCATTATCAATCTGTGGCACTATTCCCAGTCATGGATCATCTGTTTGTGTGTCACCCATCATCGATCCGGAGTAGCTTTCAGTGCTACATCAAGAGCCAATATCCTTTGTGATTCAAAAACTTTCTCTTCAAATTCCTGAAAGAACTCTGATATTCTCGGCAGTCCTTCATAAATGGGAAAATCTACAGTTTCAGTTGCAACATGCCGTAGAGACTGTGTAATCAACTCACATTTCCTAAATGATACTTCATGCAATCGATTCTGCCAATTTTCTAGAGCATCTTCAGAGTCAGAGGACATGGAACTTGCACTGTGCTATCCAATTTCGCCATCAATGGTAGGATGGATATAGTCTTGGGAGATGTTATAAGCGTGATCCCAACTTCTACCAACTTCCTCCTTTACAGGTTCAATATATCGTTGTCCTTCCTAAGGGTCCATAGGAGCAATGACCCTGACATCCTGGTTTTCAAATGTCATAACTCATTTTTTGAAGTTGATAACTTCCATGCTATCATTAGCCCATACAATCCCTAGTAGCATGAGATAGGAACCACTGCCTTCTATGATTTCTATCACATCAAAGTCAGCATGCATTTTCATACCTTCAATGTCGACAACCAAGTTTGAAACATGACCAATGGGCTGAACCTTCGCCTGATTTGCTGGTCGCAACTGTAACGACAACCATCCCAATGTTGGATTTCCCATCAATTTCTAGGTTTGCTTGGTCATAATGTTTACATATGATCCAAGATCTAGAATGACTGAGTCAACCTCATAATCTCTAATCTGGATATTCATCCTCATCTCCTTGCCTGTCTTCCTTTTTTGCAAAGAATTCACAGTAGAATCCTTCACTGTCTTATCCGGGTGGTGCAATAATGTCACAATCTCAACAAGGGTGTCAGAGTCCCTTGCCAACGATAGAAAACTATAAAATAACTTCCGCAAGGCACCATGCTATCATGATGGTCCTGCCTCTACAGATGGATTGAAATAAAATGGCATATCAACAATTGGTAACTTACCCAAATTTTGCCTGATTGCATTCTTTGCATCAAAGAAGGTATATTTTTGTGTCTCAATATCAAATGTGACCTTTTTCTTACCAACGAGATGAACTTGCAGTTGTGGTCCATCATCTCTAGTTATTGCACCAGCGTCAGTAACAATCCCAACGTTGACACCTTTCATCCATGGCTCAACCTGAATAGTGGCAACTATCAATCCTTGATTCAATTTCAATGGTGGGTTCTAATTCAATGGTTGATTCATTGGTTGGTTCTGATTCTGAGGTGGGTTCTGAATCTGAGTCTGCGGTGGGACCTCGTTCTGCATTACCAGTTGGTTTTGTACTTGGAATGCAGGTTGATTATGATTCTGCACGTTCTGTAACTGAGGAATATTTCCTTCCTGCCATTTTGCAAACAATTGAGGGAATCTTTCAACATTATGATCACTGGATGTACAATATGTACACTGCACATTAGGGAACTCCCTATGATAATGCACAAATACCCCATAGGTGTAGCATTGGATTGATCCACGACCTCATCCTCCTCCTCGACCAAATCCTCCTCCTCGATCTCTGAACCCTCCGCAGAGTCCTCCTTCGGCTCCTCCTTGATGAAACTGTGGTTGGGCCATCTGTTTCTGCGGTGGGGTTGGTTACTGCTGGACATAGTGCACAGCTTGAACATGTTGTGGCTGAGTATACTGTGGTCGCGATGCCTAGTTATACTATGGTTGTACCACCATTTGTGGCTAAGGTGCAAACTATGGCTGTGCTATAAAATGATGTTGCGGTTGCACAGGGACAAACTACAACGGAGGTGGTGGTGTATACAGAACTTGAGTTGTGGGTTGTACTACTTGTGGTTGTGCTTGCATTTTCTGGGGGTTCTCACCTTTCACAAAGTATGAATCATACGTCCTTTCCTGGAGCAAATCATAAGCTTTGCAATTTTTGTCATCATGCCTGACTAACCGATAAAATGTACAGTACAAATTTTATGCCTTAGTAACCATCTTCTGCATGTAATCATAGTTCTCATGTCGATTCCCATAGGCCTCACATATGTGACACCATGGTACACCAGCACAGCTCAATGGATTCGGGGCTCCCAAGAGTAAATAGTTCCGAAACGTCGGACATGTGTCTTTGGTATGTCCACCTATATGGAAATGGGTTCACCAAAGGTCATCACAATCTTCCTTGGAATTTTTCATATCTTGTAGTTGGAACATCAAATTGGCCAACTGTGCTTGAATCTGGTTTATTCTGACCATAGATTCTCCTACTGGTGACACCTCCAATTTCATCACGGTCTCCAGAGCCTCGCTCTGTGTCGCAATATTTTGTTGCGTTAGTGGCTATCTGATATGAGAGACAAATGCGGTGATGAACCATTCCTTATGTTGAACATCAATCATCTGAAAACTGACCCGAGACATCAATGTATTAAGCCGCTGATCAAAGTCTCAAATCGTCTCATTGGGAAACTGTTTGATCTCCTTCAGTTCAGTAATATACTGAGCCTCAAATTTTGGCTCTTAAATTATTCAAATAATCCTGTTTGGACCTCATTTAATGTCTTCATGGTACCTCCCAGAGGGATCCACGTGAATCTCATGAACCATTGCAGCACACACCCCCTCAGAGTAGTGGTCAACTGACTTTTCTTAACATCATCATCGACAGTTTGTCAAGTGGTCCAGATTGCCTCACATAAGAACCAGTACTGCTCTAGATCATCGGTGCCATTCCCATTGAATATTGGTAACTTCATTTCATCGCCCGCCATCCTGAGCCTTCTTCCTCCTACTGGTGCTCTATTACTAGACTATTGCTGACACATCAGGCAAGTTGATGTAGAGTGTGTATTTTTTCCTTGAGGTGGAGTAGTGCGTAGAGGTGTGGGCACATTACCGCTGGGGTTCAATCCTATTGTCCTTCCAGGCATAACCTAGGCATCATTGTCTTCATCGTCACAAAAAGGTCACTTCGTCCCATGTGGTTGTTCTTCACGGCATTACACTTCGATTGCAGCAGGACCTTCTGTTGTCCTCTGCCTCTTCTCTCAAAACCTTTCTCCTCCCCTCGTACAACCACTTGTTTCCTTGACAACCTTCACATTCTCACTAGAACTCAGTCCCATCTACCCCTTACCTTTTCATGCAACTCCCCCCTTCCATCATGGTGCCTACATCCTCTGCACACCAGAGTTCCACTACTCTTGGTCCATCTTTAGAATACCTTTTTTCACAAACCAGTTTCTTAATGGATAGCTACAGCGACAACAAGAAGCTTCCTCGTGGTCCACTAAAGAACTCTCTTTCTACTTTGCTAAAGGACTTATTGGTTTCGACTGCAAGCTTGGTGATGTATCCTTCTAAGATACTATCCAACCATGCTTCAACTTCCCATGATGCCCTATTATTGGTTTCTTGTAACTCCTGGATCAACTCTGGGGTCCAGAATTTCAGCTCTCCTCCTTGAAAGTTTGTCTTCTTCTTAGTGAAATTTGCCAACCATTCCTACAAGAGGATAGGAAATTCACAAAAGAACAATTTGTGAGGACCGTCATGGATATACCTGTCCGTCCATAATCCCATCGACAACTTCGGATTCTGATTTTCAACTTCAGAAAACTCCCGCAACTTTAGATCAAACCAGCCTTCAATCTCCGGTTGAGTTGGATGCCAAAACATATCCGCCTCTTAATAGCAGCTTGGTCCTAGAAATGGAACCATTTTTTTGGAAAAACCCACCAAAAAATCCTCGTCGACAGGGGTTCCCACTCTGTCAACGCCCAACCAGCACAATCTCCCTAAGCACCGGCCCGGATAGGTTTTAATCTGCCCAGTAATGTCTGCAGAGTAGATGAAGTCTCACCCAAGGCATTCAAAGGAGATCTGTCGGAACCGAGTTTCCAGCAGTGGGGAGGAGGATATGGGGATCTGATGAAAGGATACCATAACTTCTAGATCTAGAGTTTGCAGTCAACTTTACACCATTTCCTCAACTTGTAGAGTGTATTTAGAACTTATGCAATCATTATAGCATCATACAGTTATCACCATATTACTAATACCGCAACATTGTCCATAAAACATATCGATTCATAGTGTAACAGACAATAGTAGAAAAACATATCGCATCAATATAGCAAAAAAGTAGATCGCATCGATATACCAAAAAAGCAGACTAAATCACAGCAACATTATACTCAAACAGGTCACAACATCATAACAGAACAGGTCGCAACATCACAACAGATTAGATCGCAATAGTGAAAACAGATGAGACTTGTGCCACAATTGCCATATCATATTAATCTTGCACAAAAGGAATCATATTGCACACTTCTTCTCCAAAACCAGAGACTTCATATATTAGGAAAACATATATATACAGTAAAATCTTCACACAACCAGATCGCACTAGATCTTATGCTCAATTATCCTCTGATGCAATTCTCCTAATCTTCATCTATCACTCGGTGCCCCCCCCCTATCTACTTGCAAAACTATATCTATAAATAGGCTTGTTCCATTACATTGAGGGTCCACTTCTAACTAACTTATAACCGCTAATGACCTATTACAACAAAACTTGGTCAAATAACATATAAAATATTCAAAGCGGTTATTCTTCCGACCATCGCGCTAATTTGGCCTTGCGCAGTACCACATGAGGTTGCGCAACTTCCAATATGCTGCTCAATTCACTTACCAAAACCCCTGTCAATAGAGATAGCTTTCGACCAAGTTTAAATTTAAAGCGCAAAACAACGTTTTGAACCTTCAATATTTAATTCACCCCAGCCACCGAATTAATTATGTCTTGACATTATTTTTTATATAAAAGAGGTGGGGTTTTATAGTCTATACTACATTCCCATTTTGGATGCATGCAGTCATCATTAGACACTTGGATCTTTTGGATTGTTTCACTAAGTGTCATACCCACATGAACAGTTTCCAGGTAGGCCCCTAAGACTTATCTTTGTCCCGTGTTATGTTAAAAAATTGAAAGAACTACGTTGTTGGGGTTTCAGGTTACCATGATAGGGTTTTTTCCTCTGATGTCTATGGCCTTGTTTTTAAACTCAACATCAGCCCTTAGGGTTTCTTGTTTGACCAGTCAACCTCAACCACCAGAGGCTTCTTGAGTCTGGTTATAGGAAACCCTTGACTTTGCTGAGCAGTTTTCCTACTAGCCCGGCCGTGATGGGTTTTATATCCACCTTTGTTGTGTTGTTTGAGTTTTTCATTAAAACCATAGATATGCTAGTATCAAACCTCTAGGTTTTTATGATGAAGTTATGACAGGTTGGATGTTTCTCTGATTGCACTTTGTTCAGTTTAATTTTGTATGCGGTGATAGGGGAACCTTTGGTATATTTGGAGTACTGTTGCATGTTAAAGCTTAGGTTTAGGGTTTCATTGCATTTGGTATTTCTCTCCTTAAGTACAGTTTTGTCAAGGAAGGGTTTTTCACAGGATTTAGGTTCAAACCAAGGTTTCAAGGTTACCCTAGATTCCCTCGACTTCAAGTCACAAAGCGTTTGCCGCGATTTTATTGGTGTTCTCTTACTCTTTGGAAGTCTCAGCATTGTGGTGTTTTTTAAAGATAAATGAATAAAGATTGTAAATTTTGCACATAGTTAACATTGATTTTTTAAAGAACCAGTGAGGTAACTCCCAAAATAACACCTACACCTATACATATGAGTTTCCTTTAAGTTTTGACCTAATATATACCCTTGTTGTGAGTATAAAATATTTGGAAAACCTGTGAGAGAGATTTCTCTACCTCAGAAAGTTAATTTTGAATGGTCAATGATGAACTGGTAAATATATCTCTGATCTCCTCTATCATAATTAACACCTACTCCAATCTTACTCTTTGAAAGAAACAATGATTTTTTTTTTAACATTGATATCTTAACTTCTCAGTTTAGTATTTCGTGTTGATATAAATACATGTTGTTTCAATGACATTGTCACTAAAACAATTCTTGTTGTGATCATGCTACAGTTTTAGTCCTCACCTCACACCATGCTGAAGAAGAGAGGAAAGAAAAATACTAAGGTCACCGAAGGTGATTTAGACATGGAGGTAATGCCCAAGATTGAAATCATATACGAAGACACAAAATCCATCATCGGAGCCGAACCAGAGTTTAAGTGGGGTCAAATATATCATATGATCAAATATCAAAATGCACCTAATGTGGGCCTGGAGGACCTGCCTTTATACGACAACATAAGAAAGTCAGGTATCACAAAGGAAGCCATGTACCCCGATCTCTTCCCGTGTGCTGAGGTAATCGGATGGATCCTACCTCAAACAAACTCAGCCACCATGATTATTTCAAACACAGAAGGGAAATATTTCACTTCCTTCACACCGACATATATAACCAAGTCCTGCAAAGTACCCACTCCACAGACTATGATGATGAATGACTAGGTGAAAAGTTTGAATTTAGACATTTTTTAATGTGTTAAACAAATGATGGTAGCAGGAAAGAAACTACGCCAGAAATCCACTGGTGAGTATGGCACTGTAGGTTTACACCCTCCTTATAGGGTCATATCCCTAATGCTAAATAGGATATTCAAAGGGAAAATGGGAAATGGTACAAGTTGAGTTGGATCCCATTAATATACCATGTGGCCTTGGAAGGCACCATTTTCAACTGGGAAGATATTGTAACAAGCAGCTTGTTGTCATGTATAGTTGTTGCACAGGGAGCTATGAATCATAGAAAGTCAGAATTTTACATGGTCTCTTACTTGATCAATTTCATTTTATGCCTACACCCATTCTCGAAGCTCAATTGTACTTGGATTTGCACAAAGACCCCCATCTATGTTGCCTATCAAATTATTTGGGAACACAAATACTCAAGCTTCTACAAGCTCATATGTGAAGAATTCTTAATGAATCTGGACGAGCTAATTTTCCTCAAAGAGTGCAACTATATGTTTGAAGGTGCAATAGAAAGAATATGTGAATATGGGGACTACTATTTCTCTAAGGAGGGTACTTACCTAAGGATGTATGGAGGATCTCGAGCTCCATCAGTTTTTCCTAGATACGCCACCATCTATGTAGTCCATAAGGAGGAAGTGAGGAAAATGTTTATAGATGGAGTAGGAGATTTCCTATTTGACATGAAGAAACCAGTTTTCCCACCATCACCATTCTGCATTAGCAGCTATAAGTTCACAAGGGTAAGAAATGCATCAGAATTTGTGAAAGATTTAGAAATTTTCCACTTTGGGGAAAAGATCTTCCATAGAAATGACACTTTTGACAAGGTTGCAAACCATTGTGTGACTGTAGGAGTTCATTCTAAATACTGTCATCATTTTTCCAAAGATGATGCAACATACAAGAATGCCTGCAAATTGACTGCTCTGAGTAGGTGGTTCAAAAACAAGATCATTACTAGTGGAGGCAAAGGTAGTAGCAACAAATCAGAACAATAGAAGTAGTAGGAAAAGGATGCAAGAAAACAAGAAGAGGATGCTCAAAGGCTGCTAGAAGAAGATGAGAAGAAACTAGCCGAAGAGGCACAAAGGAAAAGAGAAGAAGTTGAAGAATTGAGAAAGAAAGAAAAATAGGATACATACATAGAGGACTTGGACCAGGACACTACCCAAGATGATCTGGTGGATCCTCCTGCCCCATCAAGTGACACGATAACAGGAGGCTACATTCCTCTTGTAGAAATTGGATTAGTTCCATTCACTCTATCCAAGAATCACACAGTAACATTCTTGGACACTATATTCTTCGACATGAACAAGAAAACCATCGTTATAAGATCAGAAAACAAAATAAATATCGGCACACAACCTGACGTAATCAAAGTGACTAAGAAAACTGTTGTTGAAAAAACCAATCAAGACCCCAAATTCTTAGCATCGGTTAGCGTAGAAGCTACTCAAGCAAATGCCGATAATGTTGACAAATTGATGGAAGATGCCGATCATTATAATGAAAAGATGATTAAAATGAAAGACACTCTAATCAAAGAAAGAGGATAAGGTCAGGAACTGAAAGGCTTCAAAATTCTTATCAATATTTATAATTAGAAAAGGATGCTGGATATTTTGGTTACAATATTGGAAGGGGAGAAAAAATATCTCGAAGACAAGATTTTGGAATTAGAAGCACAGAAATCTGCAGCAAACAAACAAGCAGGGGCTCTAAAAGCTCGAAAAGAAGAGTCGATGGTACATAACATATAATTGGAGACTCATCTTAAGACGACCACCGAAAGGAAGCCTGATATCACTCCTTTCCACAATCAATCCTGCTCAATTCGGAGGAAAATTGATCAAGTTAAATTGAAGCTAGTCAAGGAGATACATAAGGTAAAGCAGGAAGAGACAAGGTTAAATGAAATAGTAGATCGATCACTTAGTTTTCGGTAAGGACTAATAGCATTCATAAAGAAAGTTCAAAGCCAACTGACTTGGGTAGAATCCAATTTGACTTTTCCTAAGCATTTTCCTCAAAATACAGTCGGAGTCTTAAAGATAGAATTGGCGCTCTTAGAATTTCAAAGGAAATCTTCTGTAAGGTTGAGCAATGGAATTATGAAGGCTCTATAAAAATGTGCAGAGTTCTATAAGAAAATGCGCTTTACTCATAATAAATTCCATATTCCTTCAGCAGCAAAGATTAAAGGCTTCCTAGATAAAGAACAACATTTGAAGTTCTTACAAGATAGGTTGATTGAAGATGAGCAATACATTCTGAATATGGAGGTCATTAAGGAAGAGGATGTTAAAACTTGGATTGCACAAGCCTCTATCAGCAACCATCTCCTGGAAGATCTATACAAGTCGAATCCACCAAAAGTGACAAAAGTGGAGTCACAACTGGTTGTACATGAAGTAGCTGTGAGGTTTCTAGAGCCAAAAGATTATCGGACCATTTCAAAAGAAGCCAATGCATGGGATGATTATATTTCCTGACACACTGGGACCACTTGATATTTTTGTCTTTTTTGTATTTTGTCACTTTATGTAATATTCTTATTTTATTTTTCAAGTACAAAATAGTAAAGGACAAATTTTTGAAAGTCCTAAAGTCAGGGAAGCCAAAGAGTCATTTGTAATAGTATTATAAATAGAAGTAGAAGATAGAATAGAAGGAACTTTTCACTAGCGCAAGAATGCTATGTTATTTGTAAGAAGAACTAGTTTTTTTGAAAATAAAGAAGAACAAATTTTTTTGTGAGAGGACTGTGCATGATTTCACATAAATTGTGTGGAATGCAAATGTGGAATTACTTATTTTTAGCTTCTATGCAACTGTGAGATCGTTCTAACCTTATGAATTATTTCTTTAATGATGAATGATTTTGCTATTTATTTGAAATCTTGTATATATATTGAGTAATGAATTGTTTACTATAGCAAAGCTATCTTTGTTAATATTTCTGTTGTAATTATGTGTATGGAATTAGAAAAGCTATCCGTAGAATTCAATATGGATTATTACAGTATATTACTCTCTTTCTTTTAAAATATGCCCCCATGGGGATATGATAGATTAGTTTAGAATAGATTAGAACACATTAGTTTTGCTTAATTTAGAAGTGCTTGAGGAACAAGATTCATGTAAGGCGAGAGGTAAGAACCTGCATAGCTCTTCGGAGGTTCTTTTTTATCAGTCACTTGCATTTAGCTTAGGCATCTTCATTTTATCCTTAAAACAATAAAATCACATAAATGGTGGATCGGTCTGCAACTGGTAAAATACTTAAACAATGTTAATTCTACGGTAGTTGGGTTGCTAACCGGACGGGTTCCCGACACCAAATAGTGAACGATATAGTTGAGATCGCTTACTAGGGAGAATCCCTATTGTCGGCACCTAGGATTTTTCTAGGCATCAATAGCTTTGGCGCAAGAAGGAGGGAAGCCAATGCATGGATGGCAGAGAAAATACATTTATAAGAAAATATTCCATTGGAGATACATCTAAAACTAAGTATCCTGAATATTTCATTCCTGAAGAGAAAGTAGGCTCTCACAAATAAGGTTCAGAATGTCTATACGTTGTTCTCTTTGAAAAATTTAATCACTTAAGAATACATACAACATCTTACGTGAAGAAACTTGGAGGATTGAAATCAATTCCTGCATTACCAAGAAGGAAGGCTTCCAAGAAAGTACCTTCTTATGCTCAAGATTCAATACTGGTGTAAAATTTGGAAGAGTTGGTGGATTTTTCTATCCAAGAGATCATCCAACCCCTTGATCAGTTGGGACCTGAGTCTCCTATAGTTCAGTCTCCACTACATTCACCTCCACAGTATCCACTACATACTCCTCATTGAATTATGGATGCTACCAATCAACTAGCATGGAGGGCCAAAACACCACTTAATCTAGTTGCACCTTTACATGATTTTCCTTAAAATCTAGAGAGAATGCTACCAATGTTTGACCCAGGAAAAGGAATTTCTGCAGAAGACCACTTGAAAAGTTATTTCTTAGCTCTGGAACTTTTAAACATTGAACATGAAGATGGTGTATGCATAATTTTTCCACATACTTTTGAACCTAAAGTGGCTTCTTTGTTTTTTAGTTTGCACAATAAAAAACTAGGACACCTTTGAAAGGGAATTTAAAATCAAATTCGGTAGTAAAAAAACTATAGCTACCCTTATGAAATAATTGTTGTCCCTGAGAATGGAAAAGAAAGAAAAGGTTCAAAGATTTCAACCAAAGGTTTACTAATAACCTAAGCAGTTTTAGTGCTACAACCAAACCAGCTGAGGAGTTATTGGTATAATATTAAACCACAACACTATCCACACAACTAGAAATGTTTGTGAAGAGGGAAGTTAAGCTAAAACTGGTTCAAAATTTTGAAGAAGCCCTCAAAGTAGAAGCCAATCTAGACAGTATAGCAAAACATACTTCAAAACCAGAGGTAAACACATTTAGCGGTAAAACAACCTTTGATGCTAACCAGACCTAAGGAAGAACACTTGAATGAATTAGAAAATGTGGTCAATATGGTACAAAAGTTATTGAATAAGATAGTAGATCTAGAAAAGGACAAAGAAGCTAGTTCATCGAAAAAACAGTTCAAGCTTTATTTCAAGAAAAAGGAAGAAAGTGGACAATCTCAATCGCCTCTGTATAATTTTTCCGTTTTGAAATTTAATGAGGTAGGAATGGACCATTTTTGTACTTTCCAACAAGATCCTCAATCTGAAAAGAGTTTCCCACAGTGGATAAACTCAATGACTTTGGTTATGAATCAATTATTAAATGCTCAATTAACAGAGCCTGGGGTGGAAGAAGAACAAACCAATGAACCGAAAGAAACACATGAATAAACCATAATGGTATTATGGGATTGTGTACCTACATTGGGACTAAATGAAGAGGATCCTATTGAAGAGATTCAACTATCACCGATTAATGTTACAACCAGAAGTAGAGGACCAGTAATGGATGGAAGATCAATATTGCATAAAATAAAGAAGATGCAAGAGCACATGAAGAAAATTATCAGTACTACCAAACAACATCTAAGTCTAATATGGTCAACAGAAAATATAAAAACCTAGTATTCAGTAATCTTGTAAAGACCATGGTAAGTAAAACAGAAAGCAACAGTAAAGGTCTGGTAGAATGCTATATGGGGTATGATATAGTAGAAGACATTAAGAAAACAAAAGAAAATATTTCTCTATTTGGATTATGTAATTTACCCTAGAAAAGAAAGAAGCTTTCGGAAGCTTTTAATCCACAACCCAGCATTTCCCAAGAAGACGTTGAATCTGATAAAGAAATTAATGAAGCGCATTGGAGGAAAATACAAATCTCATACTTTTCCTTTTTTGTTATCCTTTGATATTTTTAATCATAATGTGCATAACTGTTTGGTGGATTATGTGGATTCATCTAATTTCATGCCACCCTTAGTATGTAAAAAATTAATGGTCAACCCACACCATCCTTGTGTAGGATCATTCAAATGGACAGATCTGTTGTAAAGGTAATAGGGGAAATGAAAGATGTATTGATTCGGTTATTTGCGAATGATAGGGTTTTCCATTATATATATATATCATGGTAGTATATATAACAGATGCCTATGGTTTGATATTGAGTAGGGAATGGTCAACGAAACTGAATGGGTACTTTGCAACTGATTGGTCTCACATGCGGATGTCTTATAAGAATAGTCAAAATCATATTAAGATAATGAGGGAACCGCATATGAAGCACAACGTAACTCAATTGGAAGGAAAGATTGAACCTGCAAAATTCTCATCTTCAGTCTTGGGTAACTACTTTTTAGAGATTGAGCCAAGGAATTATCAAGCTGAAGAAGGCAGTTGTGAATCAGACACACAGCCTGATCTCCTTCAATTTTCACAGACTGATAATATTGACTGTAATATAGTAAATTTAGTTTCTAACAAAGGAAGTAACACTAATCAGGTAGATTTAGAAGATAAATTTTGGTTTTTATCCTTTGATGGTTCCAAAACATAAGAGGGATCAGGAGCCGGTTGTGTCTTGATTGACCTAGAAAATAATAAACAATTTATCTCTTGTAGACTAGAGTTTGAATGTACAAACAATACTGTTGAGTATGAAACTCTAGTCCAAGGCCCGAGGAAAGCCATTGAACTTAATGTTAAGAAATTAAAATTTTTTGGTGACAGGTCAGAGACACAATACATTGTTTATCACCACACCTGAAAGGATATCAATCCAAATTCTGGAATCTAATTTCACATTTTAATGCTTTCAATATAAATTCAATTCCTAGATTACAGAATGTTGCAACTGATTTTTTAGGTTTTTCTACTGCTAGGTTAGTGCCACGGGGAATTCACTTAGTCAACATTCACATAGCACGTGCAATCATGAGATATTAAAGAATACCCTTAATTTCTAGAGATATTGACCCAAACTCTTTTTGTTGAAACTCCCTCTCAATACTTAAAACCTCCTCCCCTCCCCTTTTTATACCTCAATCCTTATAAACCACGCTACCCACCCCCACCTTAAACCCCTCATCCCCCCAATACCTGCAATATATTGGTTCAATTTTTATTATTTTTAAAACCCACAATATGAACTAACGTGATAGGATATTGGTCAACAAGTGAAGCCCCTGTGGTTAGTGCCTACTAATAACAAGTGTTCTATTGAACTTATTTTTAGGCTAGCAGTACCAGAGAATGTTACAAATCTGAGAGTGTTTGATGATGATGAGAAAATTATATATTTTTTGACAAATGATGAAACTTTCAAAGACTCTATGATTGATGATGAAGAAAATCAAGCAAATTTACAAAACAGAGAAGTTACCAAAGGAACTTTTATTCCCAAAGGAGTAAGGACACTGGAGGGGATGATTGAATTACATAACAAATTTAGAAACCCATCCAATGTCAAGACTAATAGTTCATCTATACAATATGAACTGATTAATTTAGGGACAGAAGCTGAGCCCAAGTACATGAACTTGAGAAAGTGTTGCTCGCCTGGAGAAAGGAGCTGGTTTATCAAAATGTTTCATCAATATAAAGATATATTTGCTTGGACATATGAATAACTAAACACGTATGACACATGTATTATTCAACATGCTATTCCTATTAAATCAGGCATAAAACCATTCCAGCAACAACTGAGGAAAATGCATCCAAGTTTGGAACCTTTAATCCAAAATGAGGTAAAGGAATTACTTGATGCAAAGATTATTTTCCAAGTCCAACATTCAGAATGGGTAGCCAATTTGGTTTTAGTGAGAACGAATTCAGGAGAAATAATATTATGTGTCAACTTCCAAAATATGAACAGAGCTTCAGATAAGGACAACTATCCAGTTCCACCAATGGAACAAATTCTCTAGATGGTATCAGGTTTGGAATTGTTCTCCTTATTAGATGGATTTTGAGGTTATAACCAAGTATTGGTGGTTGAACAAGATAGATTGAAAACTACGTTTCAAATGAAGTGGGGTACATTTGTGTATAGAACAATTCCCTTTGGTCTCATCAACGTTGGATCTACGTTTCAGAGGGCAATGAATATCGCTTTCCGGTGATTGATCGGCCACAATGTGGTGGTATATCTAGATGGTGTGACAGTTTTCTCTAAGAAAAGGGAAGATCATGTTTTTTATTTAAAACAATTTTTTTATCGCTGTAGAAAGTACGGCATATCTTTAAATCCCAAGAAAAGATTTTTCGCATTTTTAGAAGGAAAACTGATTGGTCATATTATTTATAAGAAGGGAATCTCCATAGACTCGGAAAGAATAGATGTTATTTCTCATATTCCCTTACCCCGTAAGAAAAAATCTATGCAATCATTTATGGGTACCATAAATTTTGTTCGAAAGTTTGTTCTAGACTTTGCACAAATCGTGAGACCTTTGCAACAAATGGTGAAGCAAAGTGTGCAATTTAAATGGACCAATGTGGAGAAGGTTTCCTTTAATGACATCAAAGCAGCAATAACTCATGCACCTTCTCTGAGAATTCCTTATTTTGAAAATGATTTTATTCGGTTATATACTTTTTCTTTAGACAACTCGCTTGCAGCAGTGCTCACACAGAAGGCAGAGTTGGGAGATGAGTACCAAATATGAGCACCGAATTACAAGGGGCTGAATTGAATTACCCTGCCGTACACAAACACGCATATGGATTTTTCAAAGTAGTGAAACAATTCATACCTTACATTTTAAAAAAGAGAACCAAGGTAATCGTCCCTCATATAGATGTCAGAACCCTCTTCGTACAAAAAGAATTGGGTGAAAGAAGAGGAAACTGGGTGACCGCATTATAGGAATATGATTTGGAATTCAATCTAGCCACTATTATTAAAGGTCAAGGGATGTGTAAGTTAATTGCATAAGGTGATACTAATGAATATTGTGATTGGAAAATGAAGCAGAGTTAAACATGATTGATGTATGTCCTATCTTTATGGCTCTCGATTCTTGGTTTAGATACCTAGTGCATTACCTCCAACAAGGATATTTACCAGAGCATTGGAACTCTAAGCAGCAAAGGGAAATTTGTCTAAATTCAACCTCTTACCAGATAATCAATGGATTTATTTTCAGGAAAAACTACGATGGAGTATTCCTAATATGCCTCGAGCAATAAGATGCTTCCAAAGTCGTTAAGGAATTGCATTACGGCCCTGTTGGAGGACATTTATCTGGAGATACTACTACTCACAAGATCCTTAGGGCTGGATATTATTGGACAACATTATTTAAATATTCTCATACTTATGCAAGAAAGTGCGATGTATGTCAAAGAAGCGGTGGAAGATTAGCAAAACCAGCTGGACCATTGCAACCTAACATTATTTCAGATCCTTTCGAACAATGGGCTATAAACATCATTGGGGAGATTAATCTGAATTATTCACTGCAGCATAAATATATTCTCACATCTATAGATTACTTCATGAGATGGGTAGAAGTGGTTCCGCTACACAAAGTGAACGAGGATGTGGTCATCAACTTCTTACAAGAAAACGTTATGACCAGGTTTGGGGTTCCAATTTCACTTGTTTTTTATAATGCGTATTATTTCTCATCCATTAAGATAACTAAATTCGCTTGTGAAAAAGGAATCAAACTGCATTATTCCGCCAATTATTATCCTCAGGGAAATGGGTTAGTGGAATCAATAAACAAATAATTCTTGAGACTATTGTTATTGAAAATCAAAGAAGTTGGCACACAACACTTTCCAATGCACTATGGGTAGATAGGGTCACCACAAAGAACTCCTTAGGAGTGTCCCCTTATACTTTGGTTTATGAGAAAGAAGTTATTTTACCCCCGAAGATTTTGCTTCCATCCTCTTAGTTAGCTCAAGCCTCACAGGGATCTGGTAGTGGAATTTTACAAGATCTTATTAACACTTTGTTGAAACTTGAAGAGTCCAGACTTAATTTTAAAGAAATATTTAAACAACAATAAGAAATTGTCAAGAGGTGGTTTGATAAGCAAAAATATAGAAAAAGGAGTTTTGAGACAGGAGACTTGGCTCTAAAATGGGATCACCCGCATGATGAGAAGGGAAAACATACCAAATTTCAACATCTATGGGTTGGACGCTATCATATTTCCAAGAAGCTAGGACCCTCAACCTATAAGTTTCAAGATTTACAAGGGAAGGAAGAAAACCTTCCTATTAATGGCATTGTTCTCAAACCATATGTCACCTAGTTTTTTGAGGGAGTCCTTTTGTACATAAATAAACTCTTTCTTTTATTTTCTTGTTTTCCTGCCGTTTTCTTTATTTTGCTGATTTACTTAGTTTATTTGATTTTGTTTCAAAATAATCCAGCTCAATTTTTGGTGCTTGGGGACATAGGGATCTAAATAATTGCAATTGTTTTTGAAATCCAAGAGCTACTTATTGGGAAATATATGCAATATTTTGATCTAAGATGAGATTCTTTAATTAATAGATTATTGAAAGGGAATCTATTTCAAGAACAGATTGAAGTCTTGCTTAAACCTTGAAAAATAACCGAGGTGTATGAGGTCTAGAATACTATCTTGGGGCTCCATCCACCTTCACACTAATATCTGTCTGAAGAATCTTGCCATGACAGACCCACAGAAAGGAAGCAGAACTGACAAGTGTATGGAATTCAAAATAATCTCATGCCACAAAATGAAAGCTAAAAGGATTAAGATAAAGAGTCAAAATTCCAAAACAGAAAATAAACATCAAGAAGATATATTGAAGAAATAAATCAGTAAAATGAATGGATTGCTTAGAAATGTTCTTCTCTGTCCATGAGTCAAAACAAGTCATCAATCACACAAAAGGACATCATGAATGGAAGAACCTAAATCAATTTCTCAAAGTAAAAGAAGCAATCAAGGAAGAATCGAAAGACAAATGTCTTTAAGCATCAAAAGAATGTGAATGGCATGGGAATGAGGAACAAATGAATGCATCTATCTAACTCTACCACGATCCTATGGTGTCATATCTAATGGTTACCAAAGACAGAGGTAAAATGAATCTCACAATTTAGCCCCAAGAGAGTTATCAAGACTTCTAATCTTGGTTACCCTACCCAAAAGACTACAATCAATGTGATGCACTGAATTTTATATCCCTAGATAAGACATAGTTTTATAAATGATATTGAAGGAGAGCTGGAATAAGTTGCTATAAATCAAGTACCATGTAGCAGTTTTTGTTTTGAAAAGATAGTTTTTCAGAGATCTGTGTTCACTAACTAGTCACCAATTGTTGCTGCTGCAACCACTTCCCAAAAATTTGATAATTTTAGGGCCCCTCCTTAAAATTTTGGCTTTAAGCATTCTTTATAACTGATTCTACTCTTTGAATTTTTCAATCTGTAACTTACTTTTTCTTTGATAAAAAAAAATCACTAAGTTAGAAAACTCAGTTTTTTCTTCTGATGTGTCAGAAGAAATAAGCAAGTCGAGCTGACACATAGGAAGGACTTAGTTTTTTCATCTGATGATGATGGAATTTTGAATAAAAGGTTTAATGGAAAAAATTTGGTGAGTTTTTGCAAACAGCACTGGCAAAACTCAGACTTTTGAGCCAACTATATCGATGAATATTACCTTTTCCTACCGACGCTCTTTATCGAAAAAATTCTTGAGGGAATCAAATAATCTTGGCAAACATCTATCGACAGTGTTGGTGGATTGTAGTGTTTTCAATCGACTATGCCGGTGTATCTCATTGTTTTCAGCCGACATGTTCGACGGATCTTAGAATTTGCGGTCGACGGCTCTTCATCGGAACCCATTTGCAAGTTTTGTCGAAGCTCTTTTCAGAATAGTTTGGTGAGTCTCCATCAATAGTGTCGATGAAAATCATACATTTTAGTCGAAACTGTCTTGAACAACTCAAATTTAGACGTCGACTTAGGGACAACTTTTGACCAGGTTTAAAGTTAAAGCGCCAAACGCCGTTTCGAACCTTCAACATTTAATTCACCCCAGCAACTGCATTAATTACGTATTGGATTTGTTTTTTATATAAAAGTAGTGGTGTTTTATGGTTTGTTACCACATTCCCATTTTGGACACATCTAGTCATTTTTAAACACTTGGATCTTTCATATTGTTTCGCCAAATGTCGTACCCTCACCAACAGTTTCTAGGTAGGCCCCTAAGACTTATCTTTGTCATGTTTTATGTTAAAAAATTGAAAGAACTGTGTTGTTGGGGTTTAGGGTTACAATGATAGGGTTTTTATGTTTATCTCTTCAACCTTGTTTTTAAATCCAACCTCAGCCCCTAGGGTTTCCTGTTTGACTAGTCGACCATTGAAGTCTTCCTAAGTCTAGTTCTAGGAAACCCTTGACTTGGTTGAGCGCTTTTCCTGCTAGCCTGACCGTGATGGGTTTTATCTCAAGCTTCGTTGTGTCATTTTAGTTTGTCATTCAAACCATAGATATGCTTGTGTCAAACCTCTGGGTTGTTATGATGATGTTATGGCAGGTTGGACGTTTCACGAACTTCACTTTGTTCGGTTTAGTTTTTTATGTGCTGATAGGGGAAACTTTGGTATATTTTCACTTCAAGTACCACTACATGTTAAATCTTAGGCTTAAGGTTTCGTTTTATTTTGTATTTCTCTCCTTAAGGTCGTTTTTGTCGAGCAAGGGGTTTTCGCAGGCTTTAGGTTCAAAACAGGGTTTCAAGGCCCCCCTAGATGCCCTTGGCTTCAAGTCACAAAGAATTTGTCATTTTTTTACTGGTTGTTCTCTTACTCTTTGGAAGTCTCAATGTTGTGGTTTTTTTAAAGCTAAATAAATACAGATTGTAAACTCTGCACACAATTAACATTGACGTTTTAAAGAACTAGTGAGGTAGCTCCCAAAATAACACCTGCACCTATACTTATGAGTTTCATTTAAGTTTTGACCCAATATATACCCTTGCTATGAGTATAAAATGTTTGGACAACCTGTGGGAAATATTTATCTACCTCGCGAAGTTACTTTTGAAAGGCCAATGATGAACTTGTAAATATATCTCTGTCCTCCTCTATCATAATAAACACCTTCTGCAATCTTACTCTTCGAAAAAAACAATGATTTGTTTTTTAACATTGATATCTTAGCTTCTCATTCTAGTATTTCATGTTTATATAAATACATGTTTTTTCCATCACATTATCACTAAAACATCTCCTGCTGTGATCATGCTATAGTTTTAGTGCTGACCTCACACCATGTCAAAGAAGAGTGGAAAGAAAAAGGCTAAGGACACTGAAGTTGATTCAGACGTGGAGGTAATGCCCAAGATTGAAATCATATATGCAGACACAAAATCCATCATAGGAGTCGAACCCGAGTTTAAGTGGGGTCAAATATATTATATGATCAAACAACATAATGTCCTTGATGTGGTCCTAGAGGACCTACCTTTATACGACAACATAAGAAAGTCAGGCATCAAAAAGGCAGCCACGCACCCTGAGCTCTTCCAGTGTGCTGAGGTAATCGGATGGATCCTACCTCAAATAGACTCAGGCACCATGATTATTTCAAACATAGAAGGGAAATATTTCTCTTCCTTCACACCGACATATATAACCAAGGTCTACAAACTACCCACTCCACAGACTATGATGACGGATGACTGGGTGAAAAGTTTGAATTTAGACATTTTTGAATGTGCTAAATAGATGATGGTAGCAGGAAAGAAACTACTCCAGAAAGCCACTAGCGAGTACAAGAACGCAAGTTTACGCCCTCCTTACAAGGTCATAGCCCTAATGATAAATAGGATCTTCGGTAGGGAAAATGGGAAACGGTACAAGTTGAGTTGGATTCCATTACTATACCATGTAGCCTTGGAAGGAACCATTTTCAACTGGGAAGATATTGTAGCAAGCATCTTGTCGTCATGTATAGATGCTGCACAGGGAGGCATGACTCAAATAAAGTCAAAATTTTACATGGGCTCTTACTTGATCGACTGCATTTTATGCCCACACCCATTCCCGAAGCTCAATTGTACTTGGGACTGCACAAAGACCCCCATCTATGCTTTCTATCAAATTATTTGGGCACACAAATACTCAAGCTTCTACAAGCTCTTATGCAAAGAATTATTGATGCCTCTGGATGAGCTAATTTTCCTCAAAGAGTGCAGCTGTATGTTTGAAGGTGCAATGGAAATCATATGTGAATATGGGGACTACTATTTCTCTAAGGAGGGTACTTACCTAAGGATGTATCAAGGATCTTGAGCTCCATCATTGTTTCCTAGATACGCCATGGACTATGTAGTCCATAAGGAGGTAGTGAGGCAAATGTTCACAAATGGAGTAGGAAATTTCCTATTTGACATGAAGAAAGTAGGTTTCCACCACTACCATTCTGCATTGGTAGCTATAATTTCACAAGGGTAAAACATGCATCAGAATTCATGAAAGATCTAGAAATTTTCCTCTTTGGGAAAAAGAGCTTCCACATAAATAAATCTTTTGACAAGGTTGCAAACCATTGTGCAACTATAGGAGTTCAATTTTGAATACTCTCATCATATTGATAAAGATGAGGCAACATATAAGAATTCCTGCAACATGACTACTCTGAGTAAGCGGTTCAAAAAGAAGATCAGCACCAATTGAGGAAAATATAGTAGCAGCCAAACAGAACAACAAAAGCAGTAGGAAGAGGCCGCAAGGAAATGAGAATAGGATTCTTGAAGGCTGCTAGAAGAAGCTGAAAAGAAACTAGCTGAAGAGGTGTAAAGGAAAAGAGAAGAAGTTGAGAAAGCAGTTGAAGAATTGAGAAAGAAAGAACAAGAGGATAAAGACAAAGAGAATTTTGACCAGGATACTGCCCAAGACAATCCGGTGGATCCTCCTGCCTCATCAAGTGAGATGATAATAGGAGGCCATGTTCCTCTTGCATAACTTGGATTAGTTCAGTTCACTCCATCCAAGCATGACACAGTAGAATGATTGGACACTATATTCTTCAATAGGAACAAGAAAACCATTGTTAGAAGATCATAAAAGAGATTAAAGATTGGCACACAACCTGACTTAGTCATAGTGACCGGGAAAAATGTTGTTGAAAAAACCAATCAATATGCCAAATTCTTAACATCGTTCAACGTAGAAGCTACTCAAGAAAATGCTGATAATGATGACAAATTGATGGAAGATGCCGATCATTATAAAGAAAAGATGATTCAAATGAAAGACACTCTAATCAAAGAAAGACGAGAAGGTCAGGAACATAACAGGAAAAATGAGGCAACTCTTTCGTAATTTGAAAAGATCCAAAAGGATTATCAAGATTTAGAATTAGAAAAGGATGCATTGGATATTTTGGTTACAATCATGGAAGTGGAGAAAAAAGATCTCTAAGACAAGATTTTGGAATTAGAAGCACATAAATCTACAACAAAGAGATAAGCAGGGGATCTGAGAGCATGGGCAGAAGAGATGGAGGTACATAACAGATCATTGGAGACTCAGCTTAAGATGGACACCGAAAGGTAGCCTGATATCACTCCTTTCCACGATCAATCCTGCTCAATTTCAGAGGAAAAATCATCAAGTTCAATTGAAGCTAGCCGAGGAGATATATATGGTAAAGTAGACAGATACAAGGTTAAATGAAATAGAAAATAGATCGCTTAGTTTCTAGGAAGGACTACTAGCAGTCAACAAGAAATTTCAAATCCAGCTGACTTGGGCAGAAGCCAATTCGAATTTTCTTGAGCATTTCCCTCAAAAGACATCCAGAGGCTTAAAGATAGAATTGGCATTCTTGGAATTTTAGAGGAAATCTTCTGTAAGGTTGAGCAACAGAATTGTGAAGACTGTGGAAAATGTGCATATTTCTATAAGAAAATGCGCTTGACTCATAATAAATGCCATATTCTTTCAGTAGAAAAGATCAAAGGCTTCCCAGATAAAGAACAACATATGATTTTTTTACAAGATAGGTTGCTTGAAGACGAGCAATGCATTCTAAACATGGAGGTCATAAAGGAAGAGGATGTTAAAAATTGGATTACACGAGCCTCTGTCAGTATCCATCTCCTAGAAGATCTATACAAGTCGAATACACCAAAACCGATAGAAGTGGAGTCACAACTGGTTGTACATGAAGTAACTATGAGGTTGTTGGAGCCAAAATATCATCGAACCATTTCATAAGAAGCCAATGCGTGGGATGATTACATTTCCATACTAGTTGGGCCCAGTTGAGATTTTTGTCTTTTGTGTATTTCGTCACTTTATGTAATTTATTATTATTTTATTTTTCAAGTGCAAGACACTAAAGGAAAATTTTTTGAAAGTCCTAAAGTCGGGGAATGAAAAGTGTCATTCATAATAGTATTATAAATAGGAGTAGAATATAGAATAGAAGGGACTTTTCACCAATGCAATCATGCTGAGTTATTTGTAAGAAGAACTACTTTTTCTGCAAATAAAGAAGAAAAAATTTTGTTGGGAGAGAACTGGATAGGCTTTTACATAAATTGTGTGGAATGAAAATGTGGAATTACTTCTTTTTAGCTTCTGTGCAACTATAAGATCGTTCCGACCTTATGAATTATTTCTTTAATGATTAATGATTTTGTTGTTTATTTCAAATCTTATGTATATATTGAGTAATGAATTCTTTACTATAGCAAAGTTATCTTTGTTAATATTTCTCCTGTAATTATATGTATGGAATTGGAACAACTGTCTATAGATTCAATATGGATCATTACAGTAAATTACTCTCTTTCTTTTAAAATATTCTCCCCTGGGGATAGGATAGATTAGTTTAGAATAGATTAGAATAAATTAGTTTTGCTTAATTTGGAAGTGGTTGAGGAACAAGACTCACGTAAGGTGAGAGGTAAGAACCTATGCAGCTCTTTGTAGGTTCATGTTTATCAGTCACTTGCATTTAGTTTAGGCATTTTCATTTCATGCTTAAAACAATAACATCACATAAATGGTGGATCGGGCCACAACCGGTACAAGACTTAAACATCATTAATTCTACGGTAGTCAGGCTGCTAACTGGATGGGTTCCCCACACCAAATGGCGAACGTTCTAGTTGGGATCACTTACTAGGGAGAATCCCTACTATTGGTACCTGGGAATTTTCCAGGCATCAATAGGTAACCAATTAATTATGGGATCATAAGCAGCTAGGGTTTTGGCTATAGGAATCCTATTTAAAGAGCTAGGATTCTATGTATTGGTTTGTTGAGTATTGCTGTATGATTGGATATTTTCTCAAGTAAAATGTCACCCAACCTTAAGAGGTGACTGAAAATTTATTTCTAATTGACTATGTTAATCCAAGGGTTTATTCTGCAACATTTCTCTTCTCAGTTGTCTCATGTTTTATTATTTTATTTTATAATTTATGGTTTCTTGGATTATAAAGATTTGTATACCATGTGTTGTTCTAATGTTAAGGGTTGAGAACACTACATATAATTATTGTATTTGGTTCAATGTTATGACAACTAAATACCTTCAGGGTAATACTATGAAAGAATGGTTCAAGAAGGAGAGAAAACACTACCTAGATCCGTCACTAGTATGGAAAGCATTGCCAATGTTTATCCACTAATTGGTAACTGGGTTGCTTGGAAATCAAAGAATGGATGAAAGGTTAGAGATGGAGAGGATATTATATAGGATAAAAATTTGATTATAGAATTTCATAATTATTGATTGAGGATTTACGTGATTGGGGGATACACTACTTATGAGAGGTTGTTGTTGAGAGAGAAGGAGAGGTTCAATTTCAAGGATGGAAAATTATTGAAATGCTTCTTCTACAAGGAAATTTGGCTTACAATATGTAAAGAAACCTTCTTATACTGTCATCAAATTGAATGAGAAAGTGGACATATTAAAATGATCCAAAAATATTGGAACATGTGAATACACTAAGAAACTAGGCTATCTAACAAACTCAACAAATGAAGAGATTGGAGAAAGGGTATGGCGGTGGAGGACAATATGGAATATTTCATGCCCTTTAAAAAATAAAATTGTTATGCGGTTGGCCTTATAAAATAAATTACTTACTTGAGACAATTTAGTGAAGAGGAATTCGGTAGGGCCTAAGAAGTGTATTCTATGTAAATCACATGAAGAATCAATGAACCTTCTACTTGTATCTATCTCTTTCTCCAAGCCACTTTGTCTAGAGGTTACAAACAAAATAGGGATCAGGGAGAGATGGAAAAATGGACCTATAGTTGAAATACTGTTGGTATGGGTTACTAACAAGGTCATAGGTTGCATGGACGGCTCTTCCATGCATGCTATCTTATGGGATCTAGATAACTAGAAACCAAATGGTGTTTCAATATTTAGTTTTTACCTTAGCAAAAGTGTCACATAAGATTAGGGTGGGTATGGAAGAACCAATAAGACTTTAAAGGAAAAATAATTGAGGATCATTTCATTTCCATATATTGACAAAGGTAAATTGTAGGTTTTTTTCAGAGGAGAAAGTGGTTACCAGGAATTTGTGGTGTTGGAGCATCATGTTCATAGATACCCATCATTATTACTATTTTAGGTATGTTGTGGGGTAAGGAAAAAATAATGAAGAAGACTTGTATGGGCTCTAGATTCTCTTACAATCAATTTATGACAAAGGTTTGAATCAATTACAAGTCCTAAGAGACTATAATATTGTATCTAATGTGCCAATCAACATCAAAGCATATAAAATATAATGAGGATCCACATTATGAATCAAATCCAAGAGGTAAAAAACAAGTTTAATGATTTGTACTTTACTCATTTCTTCTAAGAACCCAACACATAAGAAAATCAATTATGAAAGGAAGCTTTACTAGTTCAAGAGGGTTCTTTTATTAAACATGATTTTAGGGGAGGCACTCTTCATTCAATCACTAAATCTTATTTTTATTAACCCATGATTGATCAATGAGGGGATCCAAGTATAATCTAGGGGAAGTAAAGAAGCCATGGTGAGGGTTACTAACATTTTTCTTTCTTTCTTTAAAATAAAGAGAGGTCGAGATGCAAGTGTTATAATGAAGATTACATATTATATAAATAATTTGAGGTATATAATATTATATAGACTTAATTATTTTAATTTTTGTTTGAGTTTTTGTAGATAACGAATATATATTTGATTTCAAACTCTGAAATATCAATATATCATGGGAAAAAAATCTTAAAAAATTTGTTAATAACTTTTATAATAAAACATCAATAAATTTTATAAAGCAAATAAATCAAAATAATTTTCAAATTTTAAATTTTATATTTAAACACAATGAATTTAATGAAGCTATCAAAATTGTTAATGATTTTAATAAGGGTAAGTACATATACTTACTTAAGTCCATTAAATAAGATTTCCTACTTACTCTAAAATGATTGTTGAAGCCTTAAGCTATCTCATGTTTACTCTTGTTCCTTAAGATGATTTTAGATAACTTGTCCATAAACATAATTCTAATAACATTTCTTCACATAAAAATCAATATTATTTACAATTCCATTCTAAACTTTGATTTAACCACATACTTTCACTCCCACAAACCTAAAATATCAATGCAAATATTTTCACGTAATTTGTTTTAAATATAACATGGATTTTACTACACAGATTTTTCATGATGTATCACCTCCACCTATTAACATTTTCTCTTCATAGAAGCTTTTCAACAATGATTTCCATTTAAAGTAGGTGCATGATTCTTTACTTACGTACTTACCTAAACATAGAAATGCCAATACACATTTATATTGTGAGTATCAACCGCCCATGAGATACAAAGAGGATTCGTGCCATTTCAACCTATTCCAACCTTATAAACTAAACAAGAACTTCATAGCTTCATAAGCAATTTTTAATCAATTCTCTTCTAATTAATTCTCCAAAAGAGGATATGTTACAACTTTCAACATTGTTACACCCTTTGGATAAAAATGACCATCCATGGAATTGTTCACATAAGAAATCCCTAATTGATGAGATGAGTTAGTTCTCGTAGCGTTCACATTGTTTCCTAAAAACGCCAAGGACTATGTAGTCCATAAGGAGGTAGTGAGGCAATTGTTCATATATGGAGTAGGAAATTTCCTATTTGACATAAAGAAAGTAGTTTTCCCACCACTACCATTATACATTGGAAGCTATAAGTTCACAAGGGTGAAAAAAGCATCAGAATTTGTGAAAAATCTAGAAAATTTCCATTTTGGGAAAAGAGCTTCCACATAAATGACTCTTTTGACAAGGTTGCAAACCATTGTGTGACTGTAGGAGTTCCTTTTGAATACTCTCATCATATTGACAAAGATGAGGCGACATACAAGAATTCCTGCAACATGACTGCTCTGAGTAAACGGTTCAAAAAGAAGATCAACACCAGTGGAGGAAAAGGTAGTAGCAGCAAAAAAGAACAACAGAAGCAGCAGGAAGAGGCTGCAAGGAAACGATAAGAGGATGCTCGAAGGCTGCTGAAAGAAGCTGAGAAGAAACTAGCCGAAGAGGTGCAAAGGAAATGAGAAGAAGCCGAGAAAGCAACTGAAGAATTGAGAAAGAAAGAACAAGAGGATAAAAACAAAGAAGATTTGGACCAGGACACTACCCAAGACGATCCAATGGATCCTCCTACCCCATCAAGTGACACGATAATAGGAGGCCATGTTCCTCTTGCAGAAATTGGATTGGTTTAGTTCACTCCATCCAAGCATCACACGGTAGCATGATAGGACACTATATTCTTCGATAGGAACAAGAAAACCATTGTTAGAAGATCAAAAAAGAGATTAAAGATCGGCACACAACCTGACGTAATCACAGTGAACGAGAAAACTATTGTTGAAAAAACCAATAAAGACTCCAAATTCTTAGCATCGGTCAGCGTAGAAGCTGCTCAAGAAAATGTTGATAATGTTGACAAATTTATGGAATATGCCAATCATTATAAAGAAAAGATGATTAAAATGAAAGGCACTCTAATCAAAGAAAGAGGAGAAGGCCATGAACTTAAAAGGAAACATGAGGCAACTCTTTCATAATTTGAAATGCTCCAAAAGGCTTATCAATATTTAGAATTATAAAAAGATGCATTGGAGCTTTTACTTACAATCATGGAAGGGGAGAAAAAAAATCTCGAAGACAAGATTTTGGAATTAGAAGCACATAAATCTGCAACAAACAGACAGACATGGGATCTGAGAGCCCAAGCAGAAGAGCTAGAGGGACATAACAGATCATTGGAGACTCATCTTAAGATGGACACCGAAAGGCAGCCTGATATCACTCCTTTCCACAATCAAGCCTGCTCAATTTGTAGGAAAATTCTTCAAGTTCAATTGAAGCTAGCTGAGGAGATATATAAGGTAAAGCAGGAAGAGACAAGGTTAAATGAAATAGCAGATATATCACTTAGTTTCCGGGAATGAATACTAGCAGTTGTTAAGAAAGTTCAAAGTCAGCTGACTTGGGTAGAAGCCAATTCGAATTTTGCTGATCATTTTCCTCAAAAGACAGCCAAAGGCTTAAAGATAGAATTGGCCCTCTTGCAATTTTGGAGGAAATATTCTGTAAGGTTGAGCAATGGAATTGTGAAGACTCTGGAAAAATGTGCAGAGTTCTATAAGAAAATGTGCTTGACTCATATTAAATGCCAGATTCCTTCAACATCAAAGATCAAAGACTTCCCAGATAAAGAACAACATCTGAAGTTCTTACAAGATAGGTTGCTTGAAGACAAGCAATACATTCTGAAGATGGAGGTCATAAAGGAAGAGGATGTTAAAACTTGGATTGCACAAGCCTTTGTCAACAATCCTCTCCTAGAAGATCTATACAAGTCGACTCCACCAAAAGTGATAGAAGTGGAGTCATGGATGGTTGTACATGAAGTAACTGTGAGGTTGTAGGAGCCAAAATATTATCAAACCATTTCAGAAGAATCCAATGCGTGGGATGATTACATTTCCATACCAACTCGGCCCACTTGAGATTTTTTCCTTTTTTGCATTTTATCACTTTATGTAATTTATTATTATTTTATTTTTCAAGTGCAAGATAATAAAGGACACAGTTTTGAAAGTCCTAAAGTCAAGAAAGTTTTAAGGTCAGGGAAGCCAAAGAGTCATTTGTAATATTATTATAAATAGGAGTAGAATATAGAATAGAAGGGACTTTTCAATGGCACAATCATGCTGAGTTATTTGTAAGAAGAACTACTTTTTTCTGCAAATAAAGAAGAACAAATTTTGTTGGGAGAGGACTGCACAAGATTTTACATAAATTGTGTGGAATGCAAATGTGAAATTACTTCTTTTTAGCTTCCGTACAACTGTGAGATCGTTCTAACCTTATGAATTATTTCTTTAATGATGAATGATTTTGTTGTTTATTTGAAATCTTGTGTATATATTGAGTAATGAATTCTTTTCTATAAAAAATCTATCTTTGTTAATCTTTTTGTTGTAATTATGTGTATGGAATTAGAACATCTATCTATAGAATTCAATATGGATCATCACAGTACATTACTCTCTTTATTTTAAAATATGCTCCCTTGGGGATAACATAGATTAGTTTAGAATAGATTAGAATACATTAGTTTTGCTTAATTTAGAAGTGGTTGAGGAACAAGATTCACGTAAGGCGAGAGGTAAGAACCTATGCAGCTCTTCAGACGTTCGTGTTTATCAGTCACTTACATTTATCTTAGGCATATGCATTTCATCCTTAAAACAATAAAATCACATAAACGGTGGACCGGGTCACAACCAATAAAAGAATTAAACAACGTTAATTCTACAGTAGTCGGGTCACTAGCCAGACGGGTTGCCCACACCAAATGTTGAGTGATCTAGTTGGGATCGCTTATTGGGGATAATCCCTACTGTCAGTACTTGGGAATTTTCCAGGCATCAACAGGTACCCAATTAATTATGGGATCACAAGCAGCTAGGGTTTTCACTATATGAATCCTATTTAAAGAGCTAGGATTCTATGTATTGGTTTATTGAGTATTGATGTAATTGGATATTTTCTCAAGCGAAATGTCACCCAACCTTAAGAGGTGATTGAAAATTTATTTCTAATTGACTATCTTAATCCAAGGGTTTATTCTGCAACATTTCTCTTCTCAGTTGTCTCATGTTTTATTATTTTATTTTATAATTTCTTGTTTCTTGGATTATAAATATTTGTATACCATGTGTTGTTCTAATGTTAAGGGTTAAGAACGCTACATATAATGATGGTATTTGGTTCAACGTTATGACAACTAAATTCCTCCAGGGGAATACTACGAAAGAATGGTTCGAGAAGGAGAGAAAAAACTACCTAGATCCCTCACTAATATGGAAAGCATTACCAATATTTATCCACTAATTGGTAAGCGGGTTTCCTGGAAAGCCCGGAATGGAGGCAAGGTTCGATATGGAGAGGATCTTATATAGGATAAAAAATTCATTATAGGATTTCATAATTATTGATTGAGGATTTACATGATTAAGGGATACACTATTTATGAGAGGTTGTTGTTGAGAGAGAAGGAGAGGTTCAATTTCAAGGATGGAAAATTATTGAAATGCTTCTTCTACAAGAAAATTTTGCTTACAATATGTAAAGAAACCTTCTTATAGTGTCATCAAATTGAATGAGAAAGTGGACATATTAAAATGATCCAAAAATATTGGAACATGTGAATACACTAAGAAACTAGGCTATCTAACAAACTTAGCAAATGAAGAGAATAGAGAAAGGGTATGGTGGTGGAGGACAATATGGAATATTTCATGCCCTTTAAAAACTAGAATTGTTATGTGGTTGGCCTTATAAAATAAATTACTTACTTGAGATAATTTAGTGAAGAGGAAGTAGGTAGGGCCTAACAAGTGTATTCTATGTCAATCACATGAAGAATCAATGAACCCTCTACTTGTATCTATCTCTTTCTCCAAGCCACTTTCTCTAGAGGTTACAAAAAAATTGGGGATTAGGGAGAGATGGGGAAATGGAACTATAGTTGAAATACTGTTGGTGTGGGTTACTAACAAGGTCGTAGGTTGCATGGAGTGTTCTTCCATGCATGTTATATTATGGGATCTAGATAACTAGAAACCAAATGGTGTTTCAATATTTAGTTTTTACCTTAGCATAAGTGTCACATAAGATTAGGGTGGATATGGGAGAACCAATAAGACTTTAAAGGAAAAATAAGTGAGGATCCTTTCATTGCCATATATTGACAAAGGTAAATTGTAGGTTTTTTTTAGAGGGGAAAGACAGTTACTAGGAATTTGTGGTGTTGGAGCATCATGTTCATAGATACCCATCATTTTACTATTTTAGGTATGTTGTGGGGTAAGGCACAAATAATGAAGAAGACTTGTATGGACTCTAGATTCTCTTATGTAAATCAATTTATGACAAAGATTTGAATCAATTACAATTCCTAAGATACTCTAAGCTTGTATCTAATGTGTCAATCAACATTAAAGCATATAAAATATAATGAGGATCCACATTATGAACCAAATACTAGAGGTAAAAAACAAGATTAATGATTTGTATTTTACTCATTTCTTCTAAGAATCCAACATACAAGAATACCAATTATCGAAGGAAGTTTTACTAGTGCAAGAGGGTTCTTTTACTAAACATGATTTTAGGGGAGGCACTCTTCATTCAATCACTATTTCTTATTTCTATTAACCCGTGATTGATGAATGAGGGGATCAATGTATAGTCTAAGGGAAGTAAAGAAGCCATGGTGAGGGTTACTTACATTTATTTATTTATTTTTGTTTATTTGTTTTTTTCTTTAAAATGAAAAGAGGTGGAGATGCAAGTGTTATAATGAAGATTACATATTATTTAAATAGTTTAAGGTAGATAATATTATATAGAGTTAATTATTTTAATTTTGTTTGAGATTTTGTAGATAACAAATATATATTTGATTTCAAACTCTGACATATTTATATAGCATGGGAAACAATTTGTTAATAACTTTTATGATAAAACATCAAAAAAATTTATAAAACAAATAAATCAAAATAGATAAAATAAATAAAATAATTTTCAAATTTTAATTTTTATATTTAAACATAATGAATTTAATGAAGCTATCAAAATTATTAATAATTTTGATAAAGGTAAGTACATATACTTAAATTACCTAAATCCATTAGGTAAGATTTTCTACTGTTGGTGGGCCCTAGTAAATCAATATGGCCGGTTCATAATATAGCTCCGACCATAAGTTAGGGACCACAATATGGGACGGCCAACACTTTTTATCAATCTAGAACATGCAATCCAAAGTGATTTTTGGCCTTTCATATTACTTTTCCGCTCATAAACAATGTCATACACATACGTTCCTTCCATGCACTTCTATGATTACACATTGAAGATATATTCACGGTATATATCACTTACACATTGAAGATATATTCACGGTATATATCACTTACACATTGAAGATATTCATGGTATATGTATGGGACCTATCAGTTAGACACTAAAGATATTCATGGTATGTAGAGGTCCTATTCCTAGGACCCATTAGAATATTCTTAATGGACATTATCTTAGGATTTGGATTAAAAAGATATTTCCGGTATATCTAGAGGTCCTCTTCTCAAGACTCATTAGAATATTCTTAACGTGCCTTTATCTTAGGATTTTGATTTTTTTTTAATCCACTATTGAAATTTGAAATTGGAAATTTTAAAGTTCAAGTTTAGTTTAAATAGGATAATTTTTTTTAAAAATAAAGTTTTCTTTTAATAAGAAAAGAGTTTCTATTATTAATAAATCGAGGAAATTACATCAAAAAGCAAAAGAAAACAACTACAGCTTGACTCTGGGAGATATCAAGTTGAAGAAGTAGGTCTAAGATATCCTTGTATACATTTCATAATTTTCGTTGACCTTTATGTACCATTTAACTAAATACATTATGCATTGTATGCTTAAAGCCAAATTCCTGCTAGAACTAATAACTATAAAGTTGTATTTTTGTGTGAAAAAAAAAACTAATAACTATTATATTGTCTTTCGAATGGATTAGAAAGTAGTTTATAAATATTAAACAAAAAATTTTGGACTGCCAATAAGTCTCGCTATTTGACTGGAAGTTCATCTTTTTCATTAATAACTAGAGTGTCTCCTCTATTTGACCGGAAGTTCATATTTTTCATCAATAACTAGAGGTAAAGAGAGTCCCCAAAAGAGAGGTCATGTTCCGAGCCTACATGTCCAGACGCTTTTCCAAAATACACATTTTGTTAGCCATAATTTTGTTGATGGTACTTTGGTTGCTGAGAGTAGCCAGCTTTTGCTTTAGTTGCTTTACTTCCTCATTTTTGTCCAATAGAATCTCTTTAAGGAGCCTTTTGGTGACCTAGTGCAGAAAGAGAGACCTCTCATATAACATAATTTCCTTTTTGGTGTTTCCTGGATTTTTAATCCATTCATCTCTTGAATAGAAGCAACGCCATCCTAAAAGACCTCGCTACCTAGTGCCTCATCCTCCAAATCTTGATTTTTGAGTGCCTCATCCTCCAAGCCTTGACTTTGAGCACCTGCGTCGTTTGTTTTCTTGCATGGAGAAGTGAGCAAGATGAACTACACCCCCAAATGGTGTCCCAAGGAGTTCAATTTGAAATTGTGAATGTTTATGTCATCTTTCAATTTTTCCATAATTTTTAGTTCCTCTTCTAGCTAGCCCTTCTCAGCACAATGGTTCACTAGAGCCTGCCCCAATAAGAATTTTTCCATCTAGAAGGTGACCAAAGAGCAGTCACACAGGGCTTGTCTCACCTGGGAGTTGTCAGGATCTGGATGTTAGTTAGCTAGGGCTTGCATATACTACATGCAAAACCTATATGTCATTCCAATGATTCCTCTTACATTATTCGATTTCTTTCTTGCAAATGAGGGGGATGGTGTCCCTACAGTGGATGGTCGTCAATGCAACCCGATGTTGATCCTTCGTGAGCTTCTTAATCCCTATTTCCATAATCTGGAGGTCCATGCCGTGAATGGCATGGAGCAGAGAAGTGTTGCCGCCTTTCACACAACTGGGTCATGTGGCAGAAATCTTCAAGCCACTCGGTGTGTTCCTAGGGGCAAGTCTCGAGTCAAGGTTGTCACCTTGTTCTTCATTCCTTCGTTTAGGCTCAACTCCTAACGAAGCCAAGGGGGGTAGACCCTATTAAGTTACTAAGGCTAATTACTTAGTATGGTGATGTTAAACTGAATGAATTACTTAGGAGTTTGAAATTTAACCATAAACAACCATAGATGACAAGATACAAAATGAGTGCACGAAAGCACAATGTTGAGACACAATATATACATATATAGCAAGAAAATAAACAGTGCCTTAAAATAGAGTCAAAAGAAAATCAATGTACTTGCATGTGCTTGGAGTGAATGTTTTGCAATTGCCTCTTGGTACATTTTAAGTTAATGTGAAATATGAGTTGATTAAAATTAGGCAAAGGGGTGGACTCCAGATATACCCGAGAGTACTTGGAGTATGTCCAAAACTAAACCGTCACGGCTACCTGAAAGGAATATGTGGACTGAATAGAGTCTCTGGGGCTATTCTTCATAATGCACCCATTAGCGTGTGACAGAGATCGGTGCCTCGAGGTCACTTTTCGGGAGTTCCCACTTCCTTTGGGTATTTTGCCACCGTAATGGTTTGATCTAGGTGTTGGATTTTCACCTGATGGTTTGTCAATTTGGGAGAGTGAATCCTAATTATACTAGTCACTCAACTGCTTTTGATACAACTTGACCGATCGGACAAACCGCAGCTAAGTGTAGAGCATACACACCGGAGTCTTGTCAATTTTAGTAAATTTTGAGATGGATGTTCTTGTTAAAAAGAAAACCCCCCAGGAACCTCTTTCGATCCAAATGGATCTCAATCGGGGAATCAAGAAGGGGTTAATTTTATTAAAGCTGAAGAAACAGTTGATGAAAAGAAAACCAAGATACACAATGTTGGTTCTCTAATTGGTCCTACCACGCATCTCTTTCCCCTTTCGGGTCAATCGGGAAGTCGTGGGGTAAGTATTAAATTACTTTGAAACCTTAGATATGGAATATGGAATTGCTAATAAATCAAAGTATACTACCCTACAGATTAGAACTACACTAGATTGCAAAAAAAAAAACGAAAAGAAAAAAAAAGACAAGGACGCAAATCCCCCCAGGGGGGATGGGGAGCGGGCTCAATAGAGCCTACTCAAAAAATATTTTCTTTATTATTATTGGTTACAATATCAGCAAAATGAAATATCAAAAACCTCTTGGTCCTTATACGGGATGAAACTAAGATCTTACAACTTTGCAAAATTTTTAAATTTTAGTGAAAGGGGAGACCCTTGGGGGGATTTGAACGCTCCTGAGGCCACTTTCGAACAACAAATTCTTTTCTTTTCTATTACACCTGCTAAAAACCAGCAATCATGTTAGAATAACATATGCCCAAAAGCACTTTAAGATTACCTTTGGATCAGTCTACCTTAACTCAAAAAGATTAAGTTAAAACTAGCTAAATAGGTGAAAAAGGAACCAAGGAAAGCAAGCTTTCCTTGGGATCTTGGCTTGCTGTTTTTGCAGCCAATGAAATATGCACTGATTGCTAGATTTAATCTTTTTAAAACAAAAAAGGAAATCTAGAGCATGCAACCTACTAATTTTCTTTAACTTGCCATGCAAAATGGACGATTTCCTTATGCTAGATCTAGAAGGCTTAATGATACTTTTCAGAATTAAGATCTAGACTATGAGCTTTGAAATAGCAGATCTATGTAAATTTTACTTTGGTATAACAGATCCAAATGATAACAAAGCTTTCGAACATAGTAACCAGGTAAGAAAATTGATTTTGAAGGAGGAAAAGGAGAAGAGAAGTGCTTGTTGCTGAAGCAGATTTGCAATGGAAACTTGTTAGTGGAATACAGAGGGGAAATGTCTTCACAATTCTTTTGGATGTACAATGGAGTCAAACTAGATCCACATCTCGTCCAATCCTTGCTACCTGAAAGCTAAACACACAATCCTACATGAAACCTTATGAGATCTGGATATATATATGAAAAAGAGATAATAATTACATGCAAATAAACTTATTAAACATGTATAATCTAGATATTCTAAGATATATGCTATGAGATATAAGAAAAACAAGTAACCTTACTTGCCCAACTATACTCCTATTGATTCAGCTGAATCATTCAAGTCAGATAGGGTTCAGATGCAGAAATTGAGAGAAAAGCCAGCAACATCAATAGCCGTAAGACAATGCTTAATCCACACATATGAGAGCATTACACCATTTGGCCTCCAAAGCTTCTTTATTTAACCAATCAAAAGATTACAATAGTATTACAATAGCAAGCCCTTCAATCCAACTCTAACTAGCTTGGAAGAGGAGGCTTGTGCTTTGATTTATACAAAAACCAGGAGATCCAGCCCAGGGGGGCGCAAATCCCAAGGAGACAGATCAAATCAGCTGATGGAGAGTCAATCAATGCAGATCTGAAGCTGAAATGAGCCTACTTGTCAACCGGGGGGCTGATTGAGCTGACACTTCAACCCATAAACCGACACATCAGTCCACAGAGCATCCAGGAGAGTCCACACGTGTGCAGGAGAGAGCAAGGGTGCAATTCCCCATAAAGACTGCTGAAGATCAACTCTGGATCTGATTTGATCACCTCCTTCAATCAAGGATTTGTCATATCTAGTTAATCTGGTTCAGATCTGACTGATTTCAATCAAATCGGTTGAGAATCCATTGATCTATGAATTTGTATTTGCTCCATTATTCATCAATTTACTAATTAAAATAATCAATAATTCATTTTTGGGGCTTTCTGACCCGAGTGATGGAAAATCACTCAAAACTAGGAAATAGTGGGTCCATGGGTTTACATGATGCTCTTAGCTTGAAAATGAGCACCTACATGACTGAAACTGATTATTTGCCCCACTTTTATTACAAAATCAATTTTTCCAATTAAACTATTAAAAATAGCCTAAGTTTTGGAAAAATTAAATTTTAATAAAAAGCACTGAAAAACATAAAAATTTGAAAAATTGAAAAAACCTAGGGGGACTTAGACATGTTCATATGACTCGACCATGATGTCTAGCATGTTTATACATTGACACATAGACTCTAATAACCTCAATAGGCCTAAATGCCAAGCTGACCACCCCAACTTTGGAGGTATGGAGTGAAAAACTCAGAAATTATCAGTTGTTTATTCAACAACCAATAATAACCAAGGGAAAAAACACCCTGGGTTGATCGGATTGACAAATAAAGTCTAAGAGACCGAGTCTTTTACAGACACTATCATGTTAGAACATTTATTACAATTCCCCCATGGGGTATGAACATGTGATATAGTACAACAAGCACTTCCCAGAAGTACTTCCAAAGGTCTTCTGAAGTCCGAACAAGTTATCCTTGCCCGGTTCACCAGGCTCACTTGATAAAAAACCACTAAGTACAACTTAGGTGGTAACATTCTCGCTTCAACTGTGGGAGATGTGCTCGATCTGGCCTTTAAGGAAAGGAGAGGATACGAGAACACCAGAATCTCTAGTTTATATACCCTGTAAAAACATCTCAACCTGACAAGAAAAACCTCAGTAGCACAAGTTTTATAAAAAACCAAATGAACCATTAAGCTAATTTATTTAAAAAAAATAAATGTAACTAACTAAAAGAAGTAAAGTTTTATTATAGCTAAGTATAAAATAGAAATCCAGAAAGTAAATGTTCTCTTTAAAGGAGCTTATTTTCCTACTCTAAGCATGATATAAAAAGGATTAATTGTAATCAGAAATGCAATGTAACCACCTAAGCATTTTATTAACATAAAAAAAATTTCCTTGTCTTTGGTTACCAGCAAAAGTAAGGATACCTTATTCAGAAATTGCAAACCTGCGTGATGATTCAGGATGGGCGGGATGGATGGGAGATCATAGGCATGAATAATGTCACAAAAATTCTTCCCCAACTTGTATGTGCTCATGCAGGTTGCTTCTATCCATGAATCGATAGGACTGATATACTAATTATAATGATGAGGTAGACTAACTACATCATCATACTGATCACCGGGGCTTATCAAATGATAACTTGTTGCACAAGCCCCAA
The DNA here is from genome assembly GCA_001517045.1 of Pseudotsuga menziesii. Taxonomy (NCBI): domain Eukaryota; kingdom Viridiplantae; phylum Streptophyta; class Pinopsida; order Pinales; family Pinaceae; genus Pseudotsuga; species Pseudotsuga menziesii. Next base: position 409,717 of record LPNX010642796.1, read on the forward strand.
GCAGCTCTAAATCATAAGGAACCTCTATATGTGAAAAAGATGGTTGAGACTGATAATCCACTAACTGCATCACATCTGACTTTTCACAATATTGTTTCTCAATGTCTTCATTACTAATACCCTTGTGCGGCTCTGCATGGTATGACTCTGAATGATCACGTGAAAATTCTGAATGCTCCTCTTCCATACTAAGGTTTTCCCAGGCATCTAGATCCATGCTCCCCTCTATGGACGTATTGTATATTGGACTTCCACAAATTTTTGAATAGACACTCCCATTGTTGGACATATCATGGATGGGATTCTCCATAATATTTTCACAAGTTGGATTATCTATGAAATTCCAATAGTCATCACTCCCATCCATGTCATATGTGGGGGACTCTTCATCCATGGCATCATGCTCCTGCCTATCCATGTCTTCCTTGTATTCATAACAATCTTCTTCAAATAAAATGTTACAAGGCAATAAACTTTCCAAACCTTCATCAACATGTGGAGAACATGGTCTAGTGTCACCACACACCATACTGATCTTATCATAAGTTTCTTTATAGGCTTCCGTTATGATATCATGAAAAGGATCTTCAATCAAGGAAACCTTTTGGACATATTCAATGGGATCACTTGGTATGTGTTGCTCAGTGGATTTCTCTAGAAGGATTTCTGGAAAGATATCAGCATTGCAACACACTTGAGAATACACCAAATCTTCAATGTCTTCAGCTATGGTGACATGAGGAGAGTCTTCAACAATGTGTTCCATCATGGGCTCCTCCTGAAGCTCTGCAATAGGATCATCTTGGATTTTCCCTTCCTCAAAATCTTGCTGTGTATTGGGAGATACCTCATATTCTTTAATAAGCTGCTTACTTACTTCCTTTCTCAAATAACTATGAGGAAACTCTTTGATGGGAGTATCATGAACCTCCTCTTCACTTAAATGTTCAAGAAGTGATTCCAAGTCTTCAATACTTTGTATCATGGAAAAAAGGTCCATCATATGTTTTCATGTGATACTCTGTCCCAGATAGGTAGAAGGTACAAGGAACTTTTTTAAACCATTCATACTACCCCTACCATCATGCCACTGCTCTAAAAACATCCAAAGGAAGCTTGGAAAAGAAGTTATACATTTATTAGGAAGGCCCTGATAGAACCAACAACAGGCCTCACCCCAAAAAGTACTAGCAAACATTTCCATCATATTGTCTTCATGAAGAATATTGGAGTCAGCAATCAACTGAAGGAAAGATTTGACATGCCAGATGGCCGAATCACCATAATTTCCATGAAATGCCGAAAGCCAGTTATATGCATCCCCCAAACCATTACAATAGTTAGGAAAACCTAGGATGTTTGAGAAATCGATAGGCTGAAACATTATGGTTAACTGGGCACCATATTTCTCCTTTAATTCATCCAAAAATTTAATAGTATGCATTTGATATAATGATTAAACCTTGTACTAAAAAGGTGGAGCTGTCAAGTGATGAGCTTTAAATATTTTAACATGTCGCATGGGCTCATCTACAAACAACAAAACTTCACAAGTTTATGATATAACAGGGTTTTAGCCCTTCAATGGAGTCACCATGTGAAATAGAAAAATAAGCATTTATAAATCTTCTCACAAAAATTATTTTTTGCTTTTCTTTGTAAAAATAAAAACTGGAAAAAAGTCAGTGGAGTCGCCAGATGAAAATTAAAGATCTACTCTAAGAATTCATCAAAAAAAGCAAAAACAAAAAGGAAGAAAACAAAAGTCATACTCAGGAATAAAAAGATTTATCCCCAGCAACGGCACCAAAAAGTGTTGTCTCCTTTCACACACCTGGGTCACATGGCAGAAATCTTCAAGCCACTCGGTGTGTCCCTGGGGGCCAGTCTCGAGTCAAGGCTGTCACCTTGCTCTTGACTCCTCCGTTTAGGCTCAACTCCTAACGAAGCCAAGGGGGGTAGACCCTATTAAGTTACTAAAGCTAATTACTTAGTATGGTGATGTTAAACTGAATGAATTACTTAGGAGTTTGAAATTTAACTATAAATAACCATAGATGACAAGATACAAAATGAGCACACGAAAGTACAATGCTGAGACACAATATATATATATATATATATATATAGAAAGAAAATAACCAGTGCCTTAAAATGGAGTCAAAATAAAATCAATGTACTTGCATGTGCTTGGAGTGAATGTTTTGAAATTGCCTCTTGGTAGGTTTTAAGTTAATGTGAAATATGAGTTGATTAAAATTAGGCAAAGGGGTGGACTCCAGATATACCCGAGAGTACTTGGAGTATGTCCAAAACTAAACCTTCATGGCTACCCGCAAGGAATATGTGGGCTGAATGGAGTCTCTGGGGCTATTGTTCATAACGCACCCGTTAGGGTGTGACCGAGATCAACGCTTTGAGGTCACTTTTCAGGAGTTCCCGCTTCCTTTGGGTATTTTGCCACCGTAATGATTTGATCTAGGTGTTGGATTTTCACCTGATGGTTTGTCAATTTAGGAGAGTGAATCCTAATTATACTAGTCACTCAAGTGCTTTTCATAAAGCTTGAATGATCGGATGAACCGCAGCCAAGTGCAGAGCATACACATCGGAGTCTTGTCAATTTTAGTAAATTTTGAGATGGATGTTCTTGTTAAAAAGAAAACCCTCCAGGAACCTCTTTCAATCCAAATGGATCTCAATCAGGGAATCAAGGAGGGGTTAATTTTATTAAAGATGAAGAAACAGTTGATGAAAATAAAACCAAGATACACAATGCTGGTTCTCTAATTGGTCCTACCACGCATCTCTTTCCCCTTTCAGGTCAATTGGGAAGTCGTGGGGTAAGTATTAAATTACTTTGAAACCTTAGATATGGAATATGGAATTGATAATAAATCAAAGTATACTACCCTGTAGATTAGAACTACGCTAGATTTCAAAAAAAAAAAATGAAAAGCAAAAAAAGACAAGGACGCAAATCCCCCAAGGGGGGATGGGGAGCGGGCTCGAAAGAGCCTACCCAAAAAATATTTTCTTTATTATAATTGGTTACAATATCAGCAAACTGAAATATCAAAAACCTCTTGGTCCTTATACGGGATGAAACCAAGATCTTACAACTTTGCAAAAATTTTAAATTTTAGTGAAAGGGGAGACCCTTGGGGGGATTTGAACGCTCCTGAGGCCACTTTCGAACAGAAAATTATTTTATTTTCTGTTATGCCTGATAAAAACCAGCAAGCATGTTAGAATAACATATTCCCAAAATCACTTTACGAGTACCTTTGGATCAGCCTACCTTAACTCAAAAAGATTAAGTTAAAACTAGCTAAACAGGTGAAAAAGGAACCAAGGAAAGCAAGATTTCCTTGGGATATTGTCTTTCTGTTTGTGTAGACAATGAAATATGCACTGATTGCTAGATTTAATCTTTTTAAAACAGAAAAGGAAATCTAGAGCATGCAACCTACTGATTTTCTTTAACTTGCCATGCAAAATGGACAATTTCCTTATGCTAGATCTAGAAGGCTTAATGATACTTTTCAGAATTAAGATCTAGACTATGAGATTTTAAATAGAATATCTATGTAAATTTTACTTTGATATAAAATATCCAAATGATAACAAAGCTTTCGAACATAGTAACCAGGTAAGAAAATTGATTTTGAAGGAGGAAAAGGAGAAGAGAAGTGCTTGTTGCTGAAGCAGATCTGCAATGGAAACTTGTTAGTGGAATACAGAGGGGCAATGTCTTCACAATGCTTTTGGATGTACAGTGGAGTCAAACTAGATCCACAGCTCATCCAATCCTTGCTACCTGAAATCTAAACACACAATCCTGCACGAAACCTCATGAGATCTGGATATATATATGAAAAAGAGACAAGAATTACATGCAAATAAACTTAATAAACATGTATAATCTAGATATTCAAACATATATGCTATGAGATATAAGAAAAACAAGTAAGCTTACTTTCCCAACTATACTCCTATTGATTCAGTTGAATCGTTCAAGCCAGACAGGGTTCAGATGTAGAAATTAAGAGAAAAGCCGGCAACATCAATAGCTGTAAGACAATGCTTAATCCACACATATGAGAGCATTACACCATTTGGCCTCCAAAGCTTATTTATTTCAACAATCAAAAGATTACAACAGTATTACAATAGCAAGCCCTTCAATCCAACTCTAACTAGATTGGAAGAGGAGGCTTATGCTTTGATTTATAAAAAAACCAGGAGATCCAGCCTAGGGTGGGCACAAATCCCAAGGAGACAGATCAAATCAGCTGATGGAGAGTCAATCAATGCAGATCTAAAGCTTAACTGAGCCTACTTGTCAACTGGGGGGCTGATTGAGCTGACACATCAACCCATAAACTGACACATCAGTCCACAGAGCATCCAGGAGAGTCCACACATGTGGAGGAGAGAGAGAGGGTGCAATTCCCCATAAATACTGCTGAAAATCAACTCTGGATCTGATTTGATCACCTCCTTCAGTTAAGGATTTGTCAGATCCAGTCAATCTGGTTTAGATCTGACTGATTTCAATCAAATCGGATGAGAATCCACTGATCTATAATTTTGGATTTGCTCCATTATTCATCAATTTATTAATTAAAATAATCAATAATTGATTTTTGGGGCTTTCTGACCTGAGTGATGGAAAATCACTCAAAACTAGGAAATAGTGGGTCCATGGGTTTACATGGTGCTCTTAGCTTGAAAATGAGCACCTACATGACTGAAACTGATTATTTGCCCCACTTTTATTACAAAATCAATTTTTCCAATTAAACTATTAAAAAATAGCCTAAGTTTTGGAAAAATTAAATTTTAATAAAAAACACTGAAAAAACTAAAAAATTGAAAAATTGAAAAAACCTAGGGGGACTTAGACATGTTCATATGACTCAACCATGATGTCTAGCATGTTGATACATTGACACATAGACTCTAATAACCTCAATAGGCCTAAATGCCAAGCTGACCACCCCAACTTTGGAGGTATGGAGTGAAAAACTCAGAAATTATCAGTCGTTTATTCAACAACCAATAATAACCAAGGGAAAAAACACCCTGGACTGATCGGATTGACAAATAAAGTCTAAGAGACCAAGTCTTTTACAGACACTATCATGCTAGAACATTTATTACAATTCCCCCATGGGGTATGAACATGTGATATAGTACAACAAGCACTTCCAAAGGTCTTCTGAAGTCCGAACAAGTTATCCTTGTCCAATTCACCAGGCTCACTTGATAAAAAACCACTAAGTACAACTTAGGTGGTAACAAGAAGAAAGGTGGAGGCTAATTTCTTGGTTCATATAGCAGGGAGGGGGTTTTGAATGTCTGTCACCTTGATAGCGACCAACATTTGACAATCCCTTATGATGGAGTCTTCCTCCCTATTGGTCACTTCCTTGTTGAGCATTCTATTCCCTAGGTGGATTTTATGGTTGGCCAATCTATCTGCTACCTTATTAGTTTTTCTTCTAACATGGTTCCGAATGAGAGATTCAATTTTTTGAATTGTGTGGCTATATCCTAGGTGTCATCCTCCTTTCTCCGGTTGCGAATCAACTTGTGAATTGGAGTTCCATACTAAAGTTTGACTATCATATTGATCAGGATTTGAGAGCCACCTTCAATGATTACTTTATGGAGACCATTATGAATTGTTGTATTAAGTCCTTATATAAGAGCCTTGAGTTTGGTTGCATTGTTGATGTTGATGCCAATATATCACGTGAAAACTCTTTTAATATTTCCCAAGCAATCTCTAAATACTCTACTGTATCCCACTTGATCGGGGTTATATTTTGATGCTCCATCAAAATTTATTTTGATAAATCCTTTAAGAGGGGAATCCATGAAGGAGGACTAAAAGCTCTCGGCCTTAGTAGGTTTTGATGGAGAAGAATTTGATTGATATTAATGTTTGAAGCTTGCAAGACTCATGCTTATTAAGGACTCAACTTCCTGTCTTGATCCATCTAGTTTTGAAGTTCCATATTCTCTTGGATGTTACCTTTTAACTTACTCTAGACATAGTTTTTAGAGTGATACTTGTCTTTAAATATTTTTTAGTTTCATTCCTTCCATATTTCCAAAAAAAGGAATCTTGGGGAAAGGAGCCAAAGTTGATTGACCAGGGAATTATTATATGGTTTCTTCCTCCATTCAATAAGGGTGGTGTTTGTACTAGAATTGTCCCTATATGTGGTTCTAAAAATAGTTTCCCATTTATCCCATAACTCTTCCAAATAGAGATAGTAGTTGAAAAGGTGTTCCTTGTTCTCTTGATGATAATTGCATAGGTAACATCTTGAGGGAACTTGGAATCCTCTTTTAGGAAAGTTGTCCCAAGTGACTGTTCTATTGTGCACTAGAAGGCAAAGGAACATAGAAATTTTGGGCTATAGATTATTTTTCCATATAGTCTCTCATATAGGTTTTTTGGGAGGTTTTTGTAATCAATTTCTATTTCATATCCTTCTTTTATTGTATAGTGTCCTACATGTTTATGCCCCCACCGGATCATGTCCTTTTATACTTTGTTTTGATTTTTGTGTTCTATAGCTCCAAGGTTATTGAGTGAATGTGGATTTATATGAGTTGAATTGGCCATCTGTCCAAAGGAAACCATTGTCTCCATTCTTCCTCTAGTCAATCATTTATGCAGAAGTGATGGACCTGATAGTAATTTTGCACTTTTAAAGTGTTTCAAGAGTCATGATTAAGGCATAGTTGCTCTATCTTTAGGGCTTGATTCCAAGAATATTCCTAGAAGAGGGTCAATGATTCATTTCTTATCTCCTATAAGATGTGATTTTGAATGAGCTTTTGATTGGACCAGGATAAGTGTCAAATACTAGACCTTGCAATGTGTTCATAGAATCTAATTAGGTATTAATTGGCTATATCTGGGGTGTACTTATATTTCCAGGTCTACCCCCATGGATGATCGACATGGGTTATCCACCTCCACAAATATTTGATCCCATTACTTCATTGATGGTATAAGGATCTCTAATATTGAGCCCTCCAACTAGCTTTGGCTTGTAGACTTCGTCTCAACTGGCCAAGGCCCATTTCATTTTCTGCTTGTCTCCTCCCCAAAGGAAGTTCCTCTAGAGATTCTTGATTTTTTTGAGAACATTTTTCAGAGCAGCAAAAACATAAATATGTATAGAGGCGTAACTTGGAGAAAATATTTAACCAAAACTAACCTACCAGTCGGGTTGAGGGATCTAAAGGTACATCTTGAGAGTCTCTTTTATAGTCTAGCTAGAAGGTCTTCCTAGTTGGCTTGGAGGAGGGGTTTGTCCATGAGAGGAGATCCCAAATATTTAGTGGGAAGGGACCATCTTTGGAAGTGTAGGAGTTGGGTTATGGAACATTGGAAAAGAAGAGGAGTATTGAAGAATAAGAGCTAAGACTTTTCCTAGATGATGGTTGTACCTAAGGCTTCCATGAAGCGATCAAGAAATTTTTTGAGCATTTTGGATTCCTCAAACATGGAGTGGCCAGAAAGAAGGGTGTCATCGACAAACTATTGGTGGGAAAAAGTGGGACAACTCTGATGAAATCAAAGTCATTTTATGTTGTTGGCTTTGTTGGCTTCAACCTTTACGTTAATACTTCATCCTAGACCTTATTTCATTAAGATGAAAAGAAAGGGAGAAAGAGAGAATATCCTTGCTTGATGCCTCTAGAGGGGGTAAAAGGGGAGGAGTGGGAAGTCATTTACAAGGATGGAGAAGAAGGATGATGAGATTAGAGATTAGGTCCAATCTATCCATGCTCAATAAAAATAAAAAACCTGTAGGGTTTTCTCAATATAAGTCCAATTTATCCTATCAAAAGCTTTGGACCAAGTTTTATTAACATACATGGCTTCTTAGATAATTTGAGGGAGTGGATAAGTTCATGGGACATGAATATTTCGTCCATGATTTGAGCACCCTCTACATATCTTGATTTCTATGGAGATATTAGAAGAAGGAAGAGGAGTTTGAGATAGTTGGCTACGAACTTGGTTATGATTTTGTAGATGACATTGCAGAGCACAACATGTATGAATTTGACAGGGGAGGAGGGATTTTTTCCCTTGGGAATAAGGGCCATAAAGGTTTCATTGAAGGATAATAAAATACATGTAAGGGGTCAAGAGGATTCCACTATGGCCCAAACCTCTTCTTTGATGATGTCCCAAAATACTGAAAGAATCCTGAGGTGAAGCCATCCGACCCCGAATATTTCCCTACTAGTATGATAATGATGGATTGTCCAAATTCCTACATGGTTATGACTCACATCAAACTATCATTATGCTCGAACGTGATTAGTCGAGGAAGGTGTTGAGCAATGTCATTGATAGTTTCTGTATGATCGCTAGAAAATATTTTGAAATTAATTTTGTAACACTATTGTTATATCTTAATTTGTTTTAAGGTTGTTTCCTTGATTGTCCTTAAGAGTGACAATTCTATTTTGCTCTTGATATTGGAGCATGGATTTGTGAAATAATTGGGAGTTATTTTCACCATATTTTAGCCATTGCACTTTTGAGTTTTGCTTCCAGAGGATTTCTTCCTATTTAAGTCTTTATTTTAGTGATTATTGAAGAAGGGTCTCTTGTTGGTGAATGACTTCAGCATGAACATTCAAGATGATTTATTCCTGCATAGTGGAAATTTGGGACTCCATTCTACTTTTTTTCTCATGAATATTTCCAAAGACCGATTTGTTCCATGTCTTGAGCCTTTGTTTGATATTTTCCAGTTTGTGTTAAAATTTGTACATAAGACTTCTTATGGTAATGGTTAACTCTACCCACCATTCCTTGATGCTGGTTTAAATTCAGGGTGATCCATCCATAATTTTTCAAATCTGAAGGGTATGTCCATATCCCTCTCCTCTATGTTCCAAGTCAGACAAATTGACTAATGGTCTGATCCATTGGCCGAGAGAGTCACAACCTTTGAGTCTTCTTACTAATTATAAGGGTTCTTTGAGATGATAAAACGATCCATTGTTGAGGTGATTTTGCATTATATCCCTTGTTTTTTGTTCCAAGTGAAGTTACCATTAGCCATTCTTAGATATATCATATTCATGTTCTCAATGAACTACTTGAAGGATAGGTTGTCCTGATCTAGTCTTCATTGACCTCTCTTTTTTTCAAAAGCATGGTGATCATGTTGAAGTATCCCCCCTAAAATGAAATTTTGGTTTTAAAATATATTATGAAGCTACTACATATGCTGCACAAAAAGAGTTTCTAAACCATAACTTGTGGTCCATAAATATTGGTGAGTGTTCTTTTTCTATCTGTTCCAATAAAGTGATACTTGGATGAAATTGTATTTGACGAGGAAAAGACGATATCAATATCTACCTCATGAGGGTTCAATAGGAGAGAAAGGTTTCCTAATATCCTTAGGAATACACCACTACCCATTTTGATCCTTTCCCAAATTTTCCTTACAATAGCCTCCAAACAAAGGGAGGTGCAATTAGTTTCTTGTAGCATTAGTATACTTGTTTTTTTCATAACTATTTTACTTTTCAAAAATCTATTCTTGGAGGCTACATTCTATTAAATGTACAACATAATGATTCATTCTCTAGACTTGTGTGGTATCAAGTCAAAAAATTGTGTTGTATCAAGTCAGAAACTTGTGTTGTATCAAGTTAAGGACTTGTATGGTATCAAGTCAGTACGTTGTGTTGTATCAAGTCCTATCTATGTCCTCACGTATTGAGTTGGATGTTTGTAATGTGATATTGTGTTGTGTCAAGATTTTAATCTTGTCTTGTATCAAGATTGGAGTCTTTTGTTGTATCGATAATGATCTTGTGTTGTATGAAGACTGCAGACTTGTGTTTTATCGACTCAAATGATTCTCATAGATGGTACCCTATGATATGGATCTCCTTAACTAGAGATGGTCTTGAGTTGTATCAAGACCGAGGTATTGTGTTGTATAAATACTGGAGACTTGTGTTGTATCAAGTCATGAGGATATACTCTGTGATTTATTATTAACCATGGTCATTCGAGATGGATAAATTTCTTAAGTCCTCTCTAGAGACTGATCACCTCTAGAGCGAATTACTTTAGCATATGACTATATGGTTTGAGGTAATATATATGATCATCAGCATGTGTGAAAACTATTCTGAATATAATATGACATGATAGATGATTAAACATAGGCCATGCAGTAAGATAAATATATAAGCAATAAAGAGATTATAAGAGAAAGAGAATTAAAAGTGAGCTCAAGTCATAAATATTCAGTTAAATATGGATGCCTCAATCAATGTCATAGTTAAAGCATCAGTTGAGCTATTAATAATCAACATTTAGTTAATTAAACAAGAGATCAGTGTTCATCAATTAGCAAGATTCAATTAATAATGGTTAACTACTTGATTAAATAAATATGGACTACTTAACTAAAGTATTAACACTTTAGTTAGACTAACATAAGACACTTAAGTTAATCAAAGGATTACACTTCTATTAAGACAGTGTATTGCATGTGACACTTGAGTTATTTCACTATGATAGTTACGTTAGCATGTTAATGAAGTGATCAATATTCAATTAGATATTGAGTTCACTCCAATGTTAGTTAACTATAAATTAATATTCATGACTGAAAGTATGGCGCATTAGTTGTGCATGATCAAGATTCAATGGATGGATTGATTATTCCAAAAAGGCAATTTGAAATTGTAATGCATGTGTGTATAATTCTAATGAAACCATCACTAGGGTTTGCATGGAAGTCATTATAACTTGTTATTAATATGCTACGCATATGACAAGTTCATAACAATTGTTACAGTGGATCTCTCTTCTCTATAGCTTTGTATGCTCTCTTATCGGGCTATCTGCTTATGTTGTAAAAATCATTCTTTGCAATATATCTATTATACTCTGAAGAATTGTTGGGGTTTTTTATCCTCTCTATTATGAGGATTTTCTCTAGGGTACATCTTTTGTTGTGGATTAATTATTGTGTGTAATTGAATTGTTAATAGTTACAGGTCCTCAACATATCATTGATAATAGTTTTAAAGTTCCAAAATCTCCATTATTGCTCAAAACATCAACACATTCAAATCTTTGATTTTATAAGATAAACTTCATTTCAAAATTTAGGAGATGGACGTAAAAAACTCCATCTATTGACTATATTTCCTTAAATTTATCATCAGGATACCTACTTCATCTAGGAATTGCTTATTGGTTCTTCGACGCCTTTTTCTATCTTCTTGCTAAGCTCTTTTTAGCTTTTTCTTGATGTTGGGTTTGATCCCAAGGTTTTCATTCTTAATTGACCCTTTTTTTGATTTACTAGTGTCATTTTGATCTTTGATGATTTCTTCCTTGAAGGTTTCTAGCAAGGGATTAGGGATGGGGATTTTCTTCTTGCAAGATTCATCAATTCCTAAGAGATCAAGGCCGCCGAGTCCCATGTCCTCCATCTCATCAAGTATTTCTTACATTTGGGCCTTAAGGGTTTGTGTTTCCGAAGCTAGTTTATTAGGAGGAGCTTCTTGAGTTACATAGGAGTAGGGTTCTCCCTCACTCAGATTGATGAGGAGCACATAGAATTGGTTGGAGGTGGGGATGGATGAGTTGGAAGGAGGATTTGGAATTTTCCTATTGTTTTTCTTTTTATTATTGACCTTTTCAAAGTTGTCTATATACTTCTCTTCAGAATGTTTAAGGTTGGTAGGGCCACAATTGAGAGGGAATTCTTGGAAGAGTTGACCATGTTCATGAAATTTTCTAAAGTGTAAGGGAATGTGCTCATATTCTAGGGTTTGGATCCACTTTGAATCTTTGAAAGAATAAAGATAGGAAAAAAGAGGAAAAGAAGAGAGGGGAAGTGGGGAAATAAGAGGAAGAAGAAGCAGAAGAAGAGAACAATAATAAGAAAGGATATTGGGGAGAAAAATATAAATAGGAAGGAGGATGAGGAGAAGAAAATTAAGAGAAAGAAGAGGGAAGGTAAGAAGGATAAGAATAAGAATAAGAGGAAGAGAAAACACTAGGAGAGGAAAATGAACAAGATGATAGAGGTGAAATGGAGGAGGAGGATAAGGATAAATAAATAAACAATGTGGGGGATAAATAATAAGAGGTAATCCAATTCTACCCATGAAAAATATGCCCATAAAACTCTACCCATGAAATATCCCCTCTTAAAACCCTACCCATAGAAAAATCCTCTAAAATATCAAACCTTGATCCCCAAAACTATAAATATGAAACTAATCCCAAAAATTATCAAACTAACCCCAAATCCATTCCTCTAATTAACCTGAAATAGATCAAATGCAAAAAAATGAAGAAAACAATTGGGAAAAAATTTTAAAAATGAGGAGATTTTACCTTTGATCCAAACACGAGCCTAAATAACATATATTAGACCCAATTTCTTGCCACTATCTCCAAATATAAAACCCTCCCAATATTGAAAAAATACCCCATCATAAAAGACATAGAAGAAAATTTTGAAATGAAGTTAAGAAAGTGACTTGAAAGCAACTTTAAAACAAAAATACTTGAGAACGGAGACTCAAAATAGGTTTTTAATCATTATTTTCTTTTCTCCAGAGTCTACATCCTTGTTGTGAATCCTTTTTGCTCCTCCCATGAATTCTTATTATGTCTCATGTATCCTTACCATGTCCTTTTATGAAGACACAAATATGACACTTGTAAAACAATTAGGTTTCGGACCTAACCTCTATAGTTATGGGTACTTAGGAGTTATTTAATTAATGTATTTTGGTCATATTATTTGAATTAGGGATCACTAGGTAGTTGGTGCATGGTTAATTAATGTAAAGGTTTATCCTTATTGGATAAGGCATGCTAGGTACCTATAAGTATTCATTAATAAATGTTTCCTACTCATCAAATTTGGGGCCACTCGTGGTTAGGCTTTAGATAGACAAACATTGTTTGTAAAGGTAGAAGCTATATAATTTTTTTTTGTCAATAATTATCATTATATTGGATCTTTAATTAATTGGAGGTTTCCCTCAAAGAGGCATGTGAACATTGCTCACATTTTGGAATATCATTAAAGGGTTACTTATTTCATAGGTTGAATTCTTTCCATCTATTTAAATCACTTTATGTATATTGAATTTATTCATATATTATTCTTAATTATCCATTTTTCTATGTAAGTAGATTACAAGTACTATAAAATAAATTTCATGTGCTGACATAAACCCAAATTTTACAGAATTATTTGTAGTCTATAGATGTGTTTCAATGTCTATAAACTTAAAGATATACCATTCAATGAGTAACATTATGTCTAGGAAGCATATACAGGGAATACAAGTGAGGTCACCTCATTAGACATCCATGTGCACTTTTGTTGGTACATAGTGAGTAGGACCAATTAGAAGGAATATTTTCATGGATTTTATCCTCCAAGTACCCTTATGTATATCAAAATAACCATGTTCTTACCTAACACCATCTCTATAAAATGATTTCCACCATTTCTCACTATAGTACTGCATCAAGCACAACACTCATAGAGTTCATTATCATATACCTAGGAATTGGGTAGTATAGATAAAAGTATGATTGATCAGGTCGTTAGTTAGCACAATCAAATACCAATTGAGTAATATTTTTGGAAACCCAAAGTTATATTAGAGAGATATAATACTTTACATTCCTTTACTCATAGGAATTTGATGAACCTCTGTATCCTAAGAAGTTAAATTCCTACAAAACTTGCAATATCTATAATTTTGAAAAGTTTATCAGTATAGAAATATTTCAATAGTTAAAAAATTCAAGAAGTTCTCTAGGTCTTATAAACCTATTATGGGTGGCCTAAACCTATTAATAATGTTGGTTTATCTCATCTTCAACCCTTTTAGTAAACCCAAGTGATCCCACGAATTCCACTAGAATCATTGAGATGGATACAAGGATTACCCAACTTGGTGATGATGTTTTTAAAATAATCCAATAGGTACAATTTATCCCTATACTCACTCTAGTACATGTATATTTACTCATTGACTAAGTGGAGCACATGCTGAGGACCGACATGTCCATACTTCAATTCACATTCAAGACTCGATTGGTGTTTGGAACGATCAGCTCAGGTAAATAGCTAGTGGTGAAGCATTAGTAGAAAATGTATGTTGCATTATGCCACCCTTTCATGAAAATACCCAATATGGTCCATAGATTACCTAAAACATATCCAAATAAATTTAATCTATCTAGTCCAACTAGATGGGATGGTTAGATGGACCACTAATTTTCCCTCCAACCTATTAAGAATGAACAATTGAAACTTTGATTGGGAGTTTTATATCTAGAAAAGTAGTGTTGGTAAAGATTATTAAGTGAATAAGAAATCCTATAAAGGGTAATTTTCTTAAAATGAGTTTGTAAAGGAACTTTATGCCTAAATTCAATTTGATATGAATGTTTTACAAATTCATACCAAGTTGTCACAAAATAGCATAGGAGAATAATTTATTAATTGTTTCGGGTGATTGGCTATTAGAATAGAATTCACACCTGCTAACTTTTTCAAGGTGTTTTATTAGTTCTATCAAGGAGGACATCAAAGATAAGTCGATACTTCCCACCAACTTCCTAGTTGGAATCCTAATAACTAGATTTGCATGCATACATGGTGGAAATCATATATTTGAGACTATGCCATACGATTATGCCACATCCTTCTCTGCCCTTATGCTGGTGAAAAATAGATTTGGTTCTTGGAACTAGTTTTTGTGGCTAACCTTAGGTTGAGTTAAAAACAAAGAAGTTACCAAGAATGCATGGAAAGATGTTGTTTAATGTAGGATTTTTATTGTAGTTAAACTGAATGCAAGATGCTCATATTTTCTACATATGATTGAAGTGATCATGCTCCAAGTTGTTGTCAATTTAGTAATGTAATTCATAAAACTTCTAATACATTTTTTTATGCAAAAGATACCTAATTGTGACAAAATAAAACAAGTTTAAAAGAATAGTTCTATATTTTTATAATAATGGGGGCATACAAAAATGGATGAAATTCAATTTGGATTGGAGTTACCTGGACCATATACACACATGTTGACCAAAACTTGACCACATATAAATATTTTACCCCTAAAAAGTACAAAATGGTTGTAGATGTAATTTTTATATAACACAATACAATAATTATTGGTGGAGAAATTGTTACATCATGTTTTTTAAAACCATTTCCACATCCCCATCAAAATTCAAAATCATATTCATCCATTTAATTCCCTGAAAGGTGGAAACACATCCTGACGTGCTAGTTGGAAAATAGATGGAAATATGTTGGTATTTTTGGAGGTAAAATGATTTGCATCTTTTCCAAGGGAGTAAAAATGAATTGGGAGAGGAATGTGTATGACCATAAAATCTAAGAAATGGAAAAGGATGGTGTTTAAAACATGGGGAATGAAAAACATAGAGGGGAAAGTACAGTGGCAAGGGAATTTGTAAGTATGTGAAATTCAAGTAGATGGAGAGTTCTTCCCCAAAGGCCAAATGAAATGAATATTGTTGGTTCATGGTTGAGGGAGTTGGTCTATCTCATAGTAACATGTGGAAAATATCTAAGAAAAATGTTACATTCCCCTATCCTTGGGACTTCACAATGAGGGTTTTATTAAGGAGTGGAGAGGACAAAAGTGTTAAAGGATTCACTTCAAAGTTTCTTAAGAGAACTATTGAAGAAGGCATAACATTGTAGAACAAAATAGATATCACAATGAAGGAATGGATTTGGTTCTAAATATAGAAGAGGTTCCAAATAATAATAGCATGTTCCAAGACTGGATGGATGAAAGGATAATATCATTGTCTACAACATAGGGAGCAATGTCTTACTGGGCATTGAGTATATATTTTGTAAATAAGAGGAAGAAATCATTTTCAAGTGGGAGCTTGTAAACAATTACATTTTAGAAAAATAGTAAGGAAACTCAAAAATATATTATTGAAAGAGTACAATTATTTTGTTGCATTGCATGTAATTTCCCCTTATTGCTAAAAGAGTTGAGAATCTGTTGTTTTTTATTATCCCAATATTGGGTTTCATATATATATATATGGATTATTTTTTATGTTAGGATTGTTTATGCATTTAAGTTTACGATGCAACTCATACTTTCACTCGTTTAATACAATAAGAAAACAAGTAGAAATATACCAATTATTTTCTACATTTTAGTGATCATGCTGGTTATATGGATGGGTTGTAGGCCTAACCATTTACAAATAATTATGTCCATAGTTTAATTCAAGAAAAAATGTCAGAATTCCAACTTAACAACCTTTACTATAATTTTGATGAAAAAGATGTAAGAATGCATAAATATAAGGAACATAAATTGCTTGTTATTAATATGAGACCCATATAGAAATGATAATATAATTTCAAATAAGGACGTGAATGAGATGAATCTAGAAAGCATACACCCCCTAGTAAGGAAGTTCCCACTGAACAAAATCCATGTGAGGAAACCCAAATTTTAGTTCATGCTTTGCCATGCATCATATATCCATAGACCTTATATTTGGTAGAACATGTCAAGCACATGAAGGCTATAGTCATAATAGATATAAATAGTACCCACACTTTCATTTATCATAGATTCATAGGAGAAATATAATGTTATGTCCCTATTATGTACAAATTTGATTTGTGAGAGATAACGAGGTACTATGCATTAAAATTGAGCATGGAGGAATCTATGAACCAAGGAAAAAATCACAAGAAGATTACCCAAGCAATTTTACTCAAAATATGATATGAAACCGTGCAATAATTATTTGTAGCTATAAATTATTTCATTAATCAAAAGTAAAAATGGATAATTAATCCAATGTAATGCACTAGTATTAAAAACTAGTCAATTCGAATACATGAGAGAGAAATTCTAATTGATCAAATCAACCTAAATGAATGGATAAATGGACATTTCTAAGCCACTATTGGAGCCTACATAGTTGGCTCTAGTTGTCTAAATCAGTGCCTCAATCAGTGATAATCAGTTAACTACTCTAACTGAATGTGGAAGGTGAGGAAAGGCACCTTCCCACATGCAGTTAATCAATGACTAGAACTAAACGAATATAACTAGATGTAACTGAATGTAACTGACTCCTAACGAGGCTTAATAAGTCACCAACTGAACTCAACTAAAGGAGGTTGGTTCCAACACTCCTAGTGGCTCCTAAATTGTAGGGATTGGTCTAGGAGGTACCTAAAATAATGCATGCTAGTGCAGTCACTGGCAGTTAGCCTCAACTATTATTCCCCACACTCTAGTAACTACTACATGTGGCCCAATTAGGCCATGTGAAACCAATGGTGCTAGTGACTAAATAAAGACTGAAAAGACTCCTAATTTAGACATAATTGACCAAATTGGACAAGGGAGGATTATAATTCTAGCACCCCCCTAGATGCTAACTTGGAAAATTTGTGGGCCATAGTAACTAAGACCATAGGTCACCCATTACAACTAAAAGAAAAAATTAACTGCTTAATACAAATAAGGAAACGCGAAAAAAATGACATGGAAAAAAATCCCCCCCTCAAACTAAGCAGATAGAATCGGGATTCAAGTTAAACAAATTAATAAAATGTTGTTGCAACCTTCATCTCTATGGTGTAGAGAAGCAACATGCATGATGTTCTGTGCACAGGTATCTTGGGGCTTAGCATGTAGACTTCTCCATCTTCTCCCAAAATGATGATAGAAGGAAGGAGGAATGTAACCTTTGCCTCTTTTTAGATGAAGAGGTGTATGATCCACTATGTTCTTTTGAGACTAGTGCAGTTGATCAGACCTTTCTGTGTAGCATCTCACAAGGATTTTGTTGCATCTCTTTGAAGGAGGTGAGCTTGCATGACATAGCAGAAGGTTCTCTTTCTGATCTCTTGTCCTTTGTGTGTCAAATGGATTTCCAGTCATCTACCTAGCTTCCCCAATATCCTTTTGTGCCCATTTGGGCTTAGGATTTTGAGTAGGGACTGGATTTGGATGTGACTCACCTTGAATCTCAATTTCATAAACTGATACAACTGATTCTACTTCTAATTTTGAAATGCTAGTGGAAACTGCAAAAGGAGTAGATAGAATGTTTTAATCTACCCTTTCAAGTGGTAGTTGAGAGTGTACTGGATCTGAAAATGGCAGGAAGTGTGAGAATTCATATTCCTTGGAGGCATGATTTGCAACACCCTTCACTATGATGTTCCCAGTAGAGATATTTGTGATCTCCACTGAGTTAGGACCAAATATCACTCACTTTGGAGGGCCAGTGTGAGTCATCTGGTATACAGATAATAGTTTTGCAGCTAAGTAGGGCATATAAAGTACATCTTTGAAATTTCCATGTTCAAACATGATGGAACCCTTCAATTTCTCTCAAATTTGACTGACATCACCCATGTGAATGCTAGGGCCATCAGAAGACTGTAAAGAAGAGAATGATTCTTTGGATGCAACCATATGATGGGAAGCTCCTAAATCAATGAGGAAGGCATGTGTTCTTCAATAACTAGCCTTCGGTGCATGGCATCTCTAATCGTGTTCTTCAGTTTCTTCTCGATGGTCAGCCTTCCTTGCACCAGCATGTATAGCGATGTTATTTTTCTCTAGAAGAAGAGCCATATGATCAATTTTTCTTCTCATATAGGATATTTCTGGATGAAATCCCCTTCCACAGTAAGAACAAAGGATCTTTCCTTTTCCATTGAGTCTTGCTTTTCCTTGAACCTGGGGGAGCATATGAATGCCCCTTCTCCATAGGAGGCTCATTATTTTTATTCCCCTTACCATTCATAGATTTAGGTCCTCCAGCAACCAATGATTGATCTTTGGAATATCTGATGATCCCCATTTGGACCAGCTTGCCATGCTCATTAGTGAGAGACTCACTGAAGGCATTGAGAGTTGGCATATTCCAATTTGGTGTTGTGAGCTTCCCGATATAAAATTTTGATACAACGATTGAGTAATCTGAGCCAATTTTTGAGAGGATGGAAATGATGAGTTAATCATCCTCCTTCTCAACTTTACATAGCTTCAACTAGAACACTAAGTACTTGAATTTGGTGAAGAAATAACTATGAGTTTCAAAGTTTCCTAGATGAAGAGAAATTAGCTCATTCTCTAACTGATAGACCCTCAAGTCATCTTACTTGTCAAACAGGGAAGCAAGTTTATCCCAAATTTCCTTAGGAGTCTTCAATCTAGTGATTTCGAAGAGAATATCCTTAGAAATCAAAAGGCACAGAATTCCAAAAGCTTCATCAAGCTTATTCTAGTTTTTTGCTTTGTCAACATAATCAATCGGCTCTACCTCCATCTCCATTATGAATCTGTAGAGTCCTTGGGAGTGAAGCTAAATCTCAATGTGCTCCTTCCATTGATGGTATATGAAAGGAGTGAGAGGATCCACAGAAGGGTCCATTATGATGCTATAGCGAATGCAGTGAAGGAGACTGAAAAACCTGTAAATCACACAAACAAACAGACAAAGTAAGGTTGACAGCCTGCACTTTTGGAATTTTCTTCACACCCAGCTTAGTTAATCCAGCTAGCTTGATCAACAATTCCTTTTCTTAGGATTTATGTGGTAAATTATCCGCTTCTAGTGTAGTGTTGAAGGGAGCAATTTTGCTCAAAATTTTTGATCCAATATGAAATTTGTAGAAGGATAAGTGCCTTGTCATTTCGAGGCTCTGATACCGTATTAAAATTAAGCACATAGGAATCTATGAACCAAGGCAAAAATCATAAGAATATTACATAAGCAATTTTACTCAAAATATGATATGAAATAGTACAATAATGATTTGCAGCTACAAATGCTTTCATTATTCAAAAGTAAAAATGGATAATTAATCCAATGTAATATACTAGTATTAATAACTAGTCAATTCGAATACATGAGAGAGACATTTGAATTGATTGACTCAACCTAACTGAATGGATAACTGGACATTTCTATCGAAGCCTAACTACTTAGCTCCAGTTGTCTAAATTAGTGCCTCGGTCAGTTAGAATCAGTTAACTAGTATAATTGAATGTGGTAGGTGAGGAAAGGTAGCTTCCCACATGTAGTTAATCAATGACCGGATCTAACTGAATATAACTAGATGTAACTGAATGTAACTAACTCCTAACTAGTCTTGACTAGTCACTAATTGAACTCAACTGAAGGAGGTTGGTTCTGGCCCTCCCAATGGCTCCTAAATTGTAGGGATTGGTTTAGGAGGAGCCTAAAAAAATGTATGCAAGTGCAGTCAGTGGAAGTTATCCTCAACTAGTGTTCCCCACACTGTAGTAATAGGTACATGTGGCCTAATTAGGCCATGTGGACCCAATGGTGCTAGCGACTAAACAAAGACTGAAAAGACTCCTAATTTAGACATAATAGCCCAAATTGGACAAGGGAGGATTATAATCCTAACACTATGAAATGTGGTAGTAACTCTTAGAATATGGAACTAAAAATGGGTGACCAGTTATCTCTGAAATGTAACACATTTTCCATTGAAATTTGAGTTTGAGATGTTGTTTTGGAAGGAAAATGGTTGTGAAAATCGAGCCTTGTTACCACAGATTTCAATAAATTATACATTATATTAAATAAGGAGGTACATCGATACACTCTCAAAGGTATTTAATAAATCTCTCTCAATTTAATCCCTTCTCATTGTATGGAAAATCTCCTCGAGAAGGTTCACTATGAAATAACTACAACACAATTTAGTGCCATCCAAGTTATGGATAACCCTCCATATGAAAATCATATTTATTTGTAGTTGGATTTTGAAAAACATAACCAACTATTTGATCCAACCAAAGGCCTAACACCCTCATGTGTTAATAATGATCATGGAATCCCAATTATCACAGGATTCCAATTTCCTGACATGTATCCTTATAGACATACTTTTGCAAAAAATAGTTAAATTGAAACATCAGTTCAAGAAATATTGGAATATAGAGTGGTAAGTCATAGTACTAATTATCCCTAATCATCCCAAACTATCATAGGTTTGAAGAAATAAGTCTAGTGTTAACTTTCACACTCTTAACAAGATGATGATTAAATATAAATTTCGACTTCTAGTAATTGAAAACATCATTTATGAGCTTCATGATGTGTGGTTTGTCACTAAACTTGATATTTGTTTTGGTATTCACTAAATTAATATCAAGGAAGTATATATTCCTAAGACTGTATTCCGCACTCACCAATGCCCTTGATTTTTGGTGATGATTTTTTGTCTTTGCAGTTCCCAACAACTTTTAAACGTCTCATGAATAAGATCTCCACCTGTTTTTGCAAAACATTATACTCATATTACTCAATGATACTTTTATTTACAAAAAAACATGGAATACACATGTGGCACATATGGGTAAGCATTATAGATACTTGAATATAACCACCTATTCATAAAATGATCTCAATTTTTTTTGGTGATTTTCAAGTGGACTATTTGGGTCACATTGTAAATAAAGAAGATAGTGTGGTTATTGCTAGTAAAATTGAGGCATTGAAAGATTGAACACTCCAAAAGATGCCCAAAAGTATGAATGGTTCCCCTGGATTTAGTAGATACTATAGGAAATTTCCACAAAAGTGTTGTAGAATTGCTACCCAGTTGACATCCTTGGTAAAAAAAATGCCTTTATATGAGGCCTTAAAGGAATCTATGCATACCACTCTAGTATTACCCACTTTTGAATTTCACTAAGATTTTTATCTTGAAATATGATTTCTTTGGTAAATTTATTCGGGTTGGGTTTATCCAAGAGGAACACCTATTATCATTCACTAGTAATTAATTGTGCGATAAAAACTTAATATACTCTACATATTAAAAAGAAATGATGGTCACCCATCATGCAATTGATTTATGGCACCCTTAGCTGATTGAGTGTTGTTTTCAAATCAAGATATACCATCATAGTTTCAAGCGGTTTTTTTAATATCATCCGTCTTCACCGAAGCAACAAAAGTGGGTCAGTAAGATGTTAATCTATGATTATGAGGTGATCTACAAGAAGGTAAAGTAAAATCTGGCAGACTATGCCATGTATTAGACATATTAGGAGGAAGGGTCCCTATTTCCTATAATCTTATTGATCTAGATTGGATATCAAAGGAATTCTAGGAATGGTTGGCTAATGCCAATATTTTCCAACTCCTCCATTATATACAGGTGGATTCAACTCCCATACATGTTATACTTGGAAAAATGACACATTAAGGTATATACAAGGAACATCATTTTGGTGCATAATTCTAATTTAAAATCATCAATATTAGAAAAATTGCATTCCTCTCCCATAGTAGGTCACTCGAGAATTTGGAGAACATATGTATAGGTTAACCATTCATTCTTTTTGGATGGAAAGAAGAAGAACATTTTTACCTTCATAACTAAATGTGACATGTGTCAAATGAACAAGGGTGAAACAATGAATCCCCCTTAGGTATTTTCAATCCATAAAAATCCTTTCAACAATTCAAACTAAAATTTTCATGGATTTATTGTTGGGATTTCTCAAGCATAAAACAAATCTATAACCATAGTGGTTGTTGACCACCTTTCTAAATATTCCCACATTTGTGCCTTGTACCACTCATTTAAGTCATTGAAATTTTCATAAGCATTCATGGATTATATTCTTAAACTACATTGCATGACTTAATCAATTATGATATATTTCAATCCCACCAAGTTTTAGTGTAATTTGTTTAAACTTTTGGTAAACCAATTGAAAATGAGATCAACCCATCACCATTAAATAGAGGGTAACACAAAGGTGGTTAATAAGTGCTTGGAATCTTAATTTAGATAATTTGGATAAAACCAATGTCATAAATAGGCTTAATGGATACCCATTTTAGAATGGTAGTACAATTCCATGTGCATCATTATTTATACTAGAAATTAACTCTATGAGGTTTTATTTTGACAAAAACCTCCATTGGTGGCCTCATAATTACTAGGAACATCCAAGGTTCAAGAAGTGGGAATCATTCTTAATGCACAAGTCAACATTTTACATACACTTTAGAACAATTTATCCCTAGATCAAAATTGAATGATTTTAGGGAGATCAACATCTCTCGTAGTACTTCTATGAAGAAAGGGATGAATTGTTTATGTGTCTCTAGTCGTGTCACACTTCTCTCAAGGAGAAGATCCACAATAGGATATCACTCAAGTTCTAATTCCACTATCAAATCCTCAAAATAATTGGGTAGGTTTCTTAATGGTTAGCTCGCTCAACATACTTGAATATCCACCTAGTGTTTCATGTGTCACGTTTCAAGAAAGTTGTTCGGAAAGATTGTGGAGTACTAACCATCCTCCTTATACTTAATGAAGAGGATTCCAATTGGTTGAGACTGAGACAATATTATATAAAAGAGAGTGTTGGTTGTGTAAACATATTATCTAGGAATCCTTAATACAAAAAAATTATATGCACCCCACTGGATGGCACCTAAGGACTAGCCCTAATTTTAAAGTATTTTCCACATATCGAACCTTGAGGAGAATGCTACTTTGGAAGGGTAGGAATTTTAAGTTCCTACCCTATCCTATCTTGATATGGGTTTATAGGATCTAGTTAATTAATTCATGTTGGTCATCCTCCTTTTATAATTCCCACTGGATGGTTCGAACATTTAATGTAAAGGGACATTCTTATCGAATAAGGCATGTTGGGTACTTGGTACTCATTAATACATGTGGCATAGGAATTAATGTCGCGGTTACAATTTGTGTAGATAGAAACTATTAATAGATGTATAATATATTTGATTATTTCTGTCAAGACTGTATTGGAGCTCTTCTCATTTGTAGGTTTCCCCATCAAACATGCTTTTGAAAATTTCTCACCTTTCAAAATATCAACACGTGGTTACTTATTATGCAAGTTCAATACTCTTTGTTGTTTGATTTACTTTCTATAGATTAAATTTCTTATTTGTTTCTTCTATATAAGTAAATTAAAGAAAGACATTATATAGTTGTTAAAATCAAGAAATGGATGCAAAAAAAATATACCTCGAGGAGACATGAAAATTCCCCATGCATAGTTTTCCTCAATTTCGACATAGAAAGAATCCAAATTAAGAAATAAATCACCCTTATTGTAGTAGTGAGAAATTTGTTTCTAGTTGATGGTAGGGATTAAGAACACTTACATAGTATAGAACTTTGCTCTTCCCTGAAAATGTACAATGTGAAATATTCCATGAGTTGATAGAAACCATTGATGTAGCTTTGGATAACATATTATATATGGTGTTGTAACTTCTAGCATCAAATGTATGATAGTTTCTCCTCATATTTGGGTTGATATAAATATTCTTTTTAAACTGGAATCAAGGATTCCCATGTAATTTTTTATTTCTATGATGCGTTTTTCATTAGGTTTCTCTAAAAAACAATGTGATCTTATGTAGATATTCATTATGGAAATGATGACTTTTTCACCATAAATGAGATCATTTGCAATTACGTATAAATTAAATTTCTTAACCTAGAGGTCTATTGTATCTTTGTTGACCTTTATATTGAGGTTGAGGATGCCAAGATTCATATATAATTTAAATTGTGTGGGTTCATTAATTAGTGATTTGGTACTACTACTACATAATTTATCTATTAATAATCACATCATTTTCAAACATTCTTTTAGGAACTCATCCACTATATATGTTGTCTACTAGTTAGGGGATACTTCAAGGTCTTTCACCATCAAATATGTTGGAAGAGTGCATTATTATGTGGTTATGGTGAAATCTTTCATTTTGATAGGAAAATAATAAAAGTAATATAGGGGTAAATATTTAGTTGATAATATTAGGAGGATGCACATGAATGTGCATAAAGTGGAGGAATAAATGAGACCAATTACATTGTTTATAGTGTATGGATTTAAAAGAAATGATTTAATTCAAGGATACAAATAAGAGGATGACTAAAACATATGGGATTATGAAGTTATGAGCATGAAAACATGAAAAAACTTGAACCAAATAATAATACATAATGTGTTTAGAATGTAATAGTGTTTATATTTTTCAATGTTTTATATAATGGTCTATGAAGAAAAACATAAGAATTAAAATAAAATTGGATAATTATTCGTTGTGTTACATTTTGTATAAGAAATTCTATATATAGAAATACATTTCCATTTAAAATATTTCCCATTAATCAATGAAGTCTATTTTAGTTCTATAATTGTTAGTGACTATTCATCTCTTGTTGTGCTACATGATGTTGTTAGCATGTAAACTTAACAAAAACCTGCAAAACAGCATTCACATTGAAAACATGAATACTAAGTACATATGCATATTGTTGAATTGTGTAAATGAATTCTAATGCAGGTGTGCACATGTCGTTAACGCGTGTATGCATAAACTACCAAGGGGTGCATGAACAAGGTGTTAAGTTGTGTGTCCTTAATACAAAACTTTGTACACATAACTCATAATTGATCACCAAATCTTATAGAAATTTCACAAGAATTATATGCCATACCCTTCTAGGGATAAGGATATACTTAGTTGAAAAGGGTAACTATGGAGGATGAATGCTTTCGTAAATATGTAACATTGTGCCTAATAATTATAGAAACATTTGAATCAAATTACATATGTTAAGGAGGAGAAACATGCAACCTAAAAATACTTCACCAAAGTGATGCTAAGATACAATAATTTTGAAAAAAAAACTAATTTTTTTTTTTTTGCACATGGGGAATCCACCCTACGTTGAGAGTTTTTGTATTCATTCGCAATGTTCTAGAATTATACTACAAAGGGATGATGAATGGGTTCATCTTCAACCCAGTTGAGTTCATCCTCTTGGCAATTCACACCTTCATTAGCCATGCAATCCAAAATCTAGATTGTTTTGAATTTAACATGTGATGGATTTAGAACCTCAAATAAGAGAATCATCTTATGTATCTCCTTGATGCCATGGGATAGTCGCCAAATTTTGGGAAATTATGTTTATAGATGATTGATTTTGAAGCTTTGCTAACATGAGATGAGGATTTGAGAGTCCCCTTCAACAATAATATTAATGTAGCTTTTGGTGTACCACAACCTTAATGCATATGATCAACCTTTATCTCAATCACTTCATTGATATCATGGCCTATGGATCCAACAAATATTCTGCAGATGGCCTAACTTTTTCGAAAGACACCCCCATACCTCACAAGACTTAGGTTAGATTTATAAGCCTCATGAATGTTTAGTTTAATGAATCCTACTAGAGGTAGAATCCATTGAATTGGACTTCTAGATGCGAAAACTGGATTTCAAGGATCCCATTGGAGGTCACTTATGTTTAGATTCTAGTTATACAAGATGAAATTTTCCTAATCATTGCATTGTAAATCATCCTGACACCATTGGTTGAGATGAAGGGTATCTTTAATGTTGTGTTTGATTAAATACCAAACATGAGTGGGATTCATGAAGCTATGTTTGAATATTCACCTATTCCTCTTCTTACATATTTCCCATAAAGTGAATCTCGAGTAGAGATGCCAAATCCTACTTAAAATGGGATTCTCATAGGCATATGTTATCTAGCTTTCTAGAGTAGCATTAATAGAGTTTCTGTAGTGACATGTTTGATAAAATATAACAAATTTATGATCCCATAGAGTAGAAGAGTAAGTGAATTGAGATTCATGGTCTACATTCTCTTCCATATATCCTTTATCTTCGTATACTTGTTAGATCCCGTTGCTAGGATTTAGGCCTCTTTAATGGTGAAGAGTCCTGCATGTTTATATCCCCATATTAAGTGATATTTTCCTTATCTAATGTTAATTTTCCTATGCTACAAATTGAACCAAAGTTGTTCAAAGTGTTGATTAGGTGGTTGTGTAGTCCATTGTTGTTTGGAAATCCAACAATGCCATTTTAAGTGGTTCCTAAAAGTGGTTCATGTGATCGTAGTTCACTATGAGGGGAGAATGTTATATTTATTCATAAGAGGAGACACTAACTTATTGGGAAATTGATTCCAAGCATCATCCAAGAAAAAACATGATCTTTCATCATGTATTTCCTAAAAATATTGGTATTTCACTACATCTTTATAAGTCCAGGTTGGGTTCGATATAAAATATATATTTTGTGTGCCTTCTAAATGGACTAGATCCTGATCATCCACCAACAAGGTGTATTTCCTTTTTCAAATATTGTTCCAAGATCCTTGAGGATTAGTCAGGAAATTCCACCATGCCTTAGCTCCTATAAATTCATTCAAAGTTTCAAGGTATAACAATACCTTACCTCCTTTCATCTTGGGAGATAAACCTTCTCCCATGTTACTAAGGACCATTTCCTCTCCAAGTTAGATCTGCTCCATAATATTTTTCTCTGCACATTTCTAATATCTTTGATCACATGTTTTGGAGTATCCATGATAGAAAATAGGTACAAAGGAATCACTTAAATAAACAATTTAAGTAGAATCAACCTTCTTGGTAGGTTTAATGGTCCAAATGTATGGTTGGATAGTATATTTTTTATTTTAGAGAGGATATCATCCCAAGATGCATTACTCAAAGAATTCTCAACTAGAAGCAATCCTAATTATTTCGATTGAATGGAACATTCATTGGTATCCCAAGATATTGGAAATTCACATTTGCATCTCGAGAGAAGTATTAAAAAGAAAAAAATGATATTTTTTGTGGTGGATAGATGTCTTTGAAGTTTCCATGAATTTATTGAGGACCTAACAAAAATATATATATTTATTTATTGATGGAGTATTCATTAACATGGTATCATCAACAAATAGAAGATCAAAATGAGTAGCCTTCCTTTGTAGTTTTAGATTTGATTGTTGATTTCTCTCAATTGTATTTTTAAACTTTTAGCGAGACATTCATCCATAAGGATGAAGAGGAAGGGATTTCCCTATTAGATTCCATGCTATGGGGAGAAGGTGGAAGATGGGGATCCATTGAAAAGGATAGAAAATAAGAAAAAGTAGGTAAGGGAAGGAATCCATTGAACCAAAGCAAGGATAAAAAAAATACAAAAATACACTACGCATGTATTGCTAGATAATCTTATCAAAGGACTTATCATATCCAATTTAAAGCTCACCCTATGTTTTCTCATGGATTTTATGGAAAGTATGACCTCGTGGGATAATATAATACCATCTAAAAAAATTCTACCTTCAACATATCTAGATTTCTCTTCTGAAATAAGGTGGGGTAGAAAAGGTTTGCGGCACTTAGCGTTAGATTTTTAAAATTTTTATGCCCAATAACAAGAAGATCACTGAAATAATGACGACACGCGCAAAAAGAAAAATAATACGTAAATATTTATATTGGGAAACCTTCGTGGGGAATAAAAACCAACAAAACTTCCTCAATGTAGAATCCAACTAAGTACAATGTAGAGCCAAAAGACTAAGATTGATTGCTTCTTCTCCTCTATATGGACTCCTATTTCTCTCTCTAGTGAAATTGCTTGAGATGTGAGTGTGTCCAAATGAGTAGGGAGCCTCATTTATTTATGCACATCAACTAGGAAGTCTAATAGCCCAACAGGTCTGACTTCATCTATCCAACAGGGATAACTTTCCTTGGGAGACACAAAAACAATATTTAACAATTCTTTTGTGAGTACTATTGACCTGACTTACAATAGATTTTTTACCTCAAGACTTTACATGACCAATTACACCAATGGAAACCCTAATAAGAGGAATAATATCTCCAGAAGGGAGGGAAAACAATAATATAATAAAATTACAATAGAATATCTTCCATGGTTACATTATTTTAACACTCCCTCTTAAATAGGAAGGTATTCTACATCATTAACAACAACAAAAACAACATATGTACAACTGGCTGGTGGATCTATGTGTCATAGGAATTTTTGTAACAACAAATTCATAAGTATCATCATCATCACGAAACATCATCATCAAGGAAAATAATCATCATATCCAACATCGGTATTTGAATATTGGAATATCATCATCATCCACAACATTAGTATGTGAATACTCAAACATGATCATAATATGAAACATCAATATATGAATTTACTGGAACATAATCATCATCTACAACATTAGTATGTGAATAATCGATCATCATCATCATCTGCAACATCAGTATGTGAATACTCAATCATCATCATCTTATTCAACATCAATATGTGAATACTGGAACAACAACAACATAATTAGCATGTTAGTGCTAAAACAACATCATCAACAATAAATGCTAGATCATCATCCACATCATCAAGATAGAGATGTTGGAACAACATTAACATCATTAGCATTAAATGGTAAGACAACATCATCATCATCATCAACATAGAGTGTTGTAGCAACATCATCATCAACAACACAGAGTGTTGTATCAAAATCATCATCATCGCCGTCATTAGCACATAGTACTAGGACCACATCGTCATCAACAACACAGTTCTAGGACATCATCATCATCATTAACATGGAGTATTGGGACCACATAATCATCATCAGCATAGAGTGTTGAGACATCTAAAGAAGCATCACGATAGGCACTCTAGCAAACCCAAATTGACTTGTCTAGCATACTAATCCTTTTGGACCAAATCCTATTATAGAGAGAAACTTCCTATGGCTTGGGGGTACCACAACAGACAGCTTGACACTAGAAATCAATATTTCCCAATATGCAAGAGAAACCAAACATCTAACACTAAAAAATAATGAATTGTACCTTGTTTCAGATGTTTGAAGTAGATCCCCATTGAGCTTTTTCGATTCACGCTTGCGTTAGAAATTTTCTCTCAACAATAGCAATCAAGACAAGCATGCTCTATAATAATGTGTTAGACATACTCTAGCATATATATTCAACAATTTATAAGAAATTAAATACATACATGGATTCAATATTCATATTCAAATGCACATAATTGGATATGAAAAGATATTTCTATTAATAAAATTAGAGATTACAACAATGAGAACCTCTGTCGGCATGTCTATGAACCGAAGAAACTGAATCCTCCACTTGGGCCTCCACCCCCTCAATCCTCCATCTCTCGATAGCAAGCTCACAAATCTAAGGAAAGCTTGGGAAGAAAACAAAGTGCTCCAAAGGGACAAAAGGATGTAGACTCAAGTATAAGCAAACTGAGGCAACAATGGACTATAGTTTCTTTGCTCTTCAATTCCCCCCTTTCAATGTATCCAAGGGGTTCTGTATATAGCACTCCAAAAGGGTAATGGAGGGTCGAATATGAGTGATATCAAGGCATATGGATGGCTAAGAGTCAATATCTTCAAATTCATATGAGGAAAACTCTAAAAAAAATTGGACTTATCCACACATCTCGATGTACGCGTGTTTGAGGTCAAAAGTCATGTGTACATGAGAGTATGGGTTTAAAAGTCGTGTACAAAAATAAACAGGTGTTTTTTAGGGATGATCTTGGAACATAAAATTATAATATAAGTACATGGGCTCTAATATTCTATAGAGGGACAGGTAAGGCCATAAATATGTGATCAACAATGTGTGGTAAAATCAGTTATAACAGATGCCCCTTAATGTGTGCGTTCAGAGGGGTAACATGATGGCCAAAATACATTCTAAAATCCATCCCAAAAGTGGAATAATGAAGACCAAGGTGGAAGAACCATCCACTCATCAATACAATACAATGATAAATATTTGCATGTGACTACAAATACATACAACAGTCCCAGATACATAAGAGTACAATGGCCATGAACAGGCGTGATATACAAAATGTGACATGTGTGGTCATCGCCATGTAGAATATAAAATATATCAGAATCTCCAAAGTGGATGAAGATATACAATAGATCAACATCTCCATAATAGATGAAGATATACAATGGATCAAGATCTCCATAGTGGATGAAGATATCTGATTATTGATATACACTGGAAATACTGGAATCATGATCACGAGAGCTGAAATATCATGATATTGGTACGATCAAGGAGGTAGCATATATGGAATTCCACCAAGATGGAAGGTCTTCTACACAAACCGCCATGAGTACATGTCTTACTATGTGAATAGAGGGGTCAAAGTCAAACATAGTAGTCCATTGTCTGATTACCGGTCATTGATGTACACTGTTAATAGACGCGAGATAACCCACCGACAATGAAAATGGGAATAAAGGTATAGAGTGAAATTTAACAAGTGTGAATATATTTTTTGAGGTCTAACAGTTGGAAGAATCCATCGATCAAGGGACATTAATGTATTCTCAAAACTGTCGATAGCAAGAGAACCTACCACTAATGAATGTAAGTCTCAAGGCACTCAAATGACTCTAAACTCCTATTCCAGAATAAATGATGATGTCAATGGAATGGAATTCGCTGGAAGGAGGGAATTAATGCATCCCCCATCAACCAACACAAGGTACTTAGCAATGTTGTATAATGTGGAAGAACTCCAACAAGATGTGCACGAACCAGTAATAATACTAGGAATGGACGACATGCAAAGTCAAGATAACTGAGGAATGGCTGACTCGGGATTCAACTTCCTTCGAATAAGAGCATAAGGTGAATGGTGACTGAAAGTAGGAAACATGGACTCGATATCCAAACTGGGACATGTCTATGACACAGGAGGCATCGACAGAGGCTCCATAGGGACTGGAAGCTTAACCAGTAGGTAGAGATAAACTTAGAGTAATGAGTAAAACTCCTAAAGTCAAACTAATAACACAAAAAATGGATGTGATACACAATGCTATGTTTGAAGCCAACACGACACGACTACTTCCAAAGATAACATTTTTTCTCCTCCAATTTTTTATGTTTTTTAATTTATTTTTAAATTTTTCAGATATTTTGAAAAGCTTGAAAACCAATAAAAGTGCTTTATAGTACATAGCTAGGAGGAGACGAGTGTTAGGGGCAAGTGAACTAGCTCCAAGTAGTGAAACATACCTATGCTCAATGCAAGGGAACATGTGCAAGATAATGACACTCCAGGGAAAGTCTCCTCCAGGAAAAGGGGTGATCAAGTTGCAAAAGATATGTAGAAGGATCTACTTAGATAGACATGAGACAAGATCGGGCTATATGGCTGATAACTCAAAGTCAGGGAGCCGGCGTAAATCTCAAGAAGGTAAGAAAAACTCATGAAATGCAATTACAACTTGATATATAAGGGAGTCCCTATGGGGAAAATCCAGCATAAATTTCAAGAGGAGTATGAAGCTCTTTCTCAAGGACATGGAAGAACTAAAAAGGGCCTTCCACAATCTAAAGGAGGCAACACAGCATGGACACTAAATGAAAAAAGGATCTAACTAGGGCACCCATGTAAAGGAAAGATTCTACCATTCACACAATACCACTTCTAACAACAGCATGAAGGTTCCGAGATATCATGGAATGGGTTTGTACCTAAGGTGAAAATGAAATGGTCATAAGGTCATGCAAAATGAAAGCGGATGTGAAATCCTAACCTATATGCAAGTTCAAACAGTATACCTATAATGGGAATGAATGGGTCAAAGCCCTGGAGAGAGTGTACAAAAAATGGACCCTACATGACAACAATATTAGTTTGAAATATCTGGAAATAGTTAGTAAAGAGTCCAAACTATAGGATATAGGAAGGATTGATCATGGAAACTACCTTCAAAGTAAATAGTGCAGTGGATAATGGGACATAAGAAGGAATGTAAGGTGTAGAACCAACGTTCATGTATCCACTACAACCCCCATGAGGGTGAACACTAGTGTTAAAACTAGACCGAGGAGTGAAAATCCTCCATAAATGGAGAAGAGGATAGAATATGACCACTCCCAAATCCATGAGAGGTAAGGGGCTAATGGTGCCCCCCAGTCCAACACTAGGGTCAACACTAGGACAGAGAGCGGGTGACGAGATACTAGTAGTGATATCAGGGATGATGAACATAAAAAGATCCGAACTCAAGAGAACATAAATATACTCAAGTAACCACGATCCCAAAAGCCAACTAGCGCATAAAGAGAACGCTCCTGTTAGAAAACAGGATTGCAGAGCAATAACAGATATACAGTTAAAGCAATAAACAAGATGCAAAACACATTAAAACATTACAGAGAGACACAGATATAACGTGGTTCACCGAAACGATGGGCTACATCCACAAAGAAATTTCCAGTCATTTTGTTACAGTCTAGAAAGATGAAGGGATACACCCTGCAGCAAAACTGCTGCACTTCCTCTTCACACTCTCACAGTCTCTCTTCCAATACAATACAATACCATACTCAGTTGTTTTACAATGCTTTCTTTTATAGGGGAAATACAATGGTAAAATTCTAGGGTTAACCCAATACCATGGGTCCGCAATACTGTTTGCCAACACACATCCCAAAAAAATTTCTCGGGGGCTCCACCCCCGAACCCCCATTTTCTCGAGGGCACTGCCCCCAAACCCCAAGGTAGGGGGAACAAGTGTATAGTACTCTTGGTTTACAATCACTACTGAATAATATCTCTGGATTTGGAAGATTAGGGTCCACAACCAACAACTCCTAAGAAAATCTACATCCAAAATACAAGAAAACCAAGGGGAGTATATTTAAGCTCCTGAATGCAGCAAATATGTCTCACCTAGGAGAGGCTCGAGACTCCCATACAATGCAAGTGGAGGCATATAACCAATTATAGTGGCCCTCAGCTTCAATGCATAAAGCGATTGTGCTGTCCGACCCCTACCTGGCCAAGACACCTGTAGAATAACCTCTTCAAGTACCCCCTATGGTACATAAATAAGGAAACTAACCAATGATCAAGAGGACAGTAACATGAGAGATAGATCGTATGGGAAGGGTAGAAAATCCCGAAACTCTCGAAAGAGCAACTAGATACGAACACGATCCTGGAAATATCTTCGGTGCTCACAGAAAGTGACCAGGGTTCATGCCAATGACAATCACGTGCACTGCCTCGTGCTTAACTCATGCGTAAGAGGAGAGTCCTAAGAAACATTAATTATACCAAGGGTTTCTCACTCTCTCCTGGATAGACACCTAATTGTTGTGTTTAGTGGTCTTGGAGAATGAACTCACAATGAACTATTCCAAGACCCTAAAACCTAACCTTGTTGATGCACCCTATAAAATAAAAGAGTGTAATTCATTTTATTAAGCATTGATTTTAATTGCTTGTGATTACTCGAAGGGAAATGGTTGTGCAACTAATGAATTTATGACTCAGAAGTGAATTAAATATGCACACCTAACAAACAATGCCAAGTGCAATTTTGTAAAATAAAAAGCAAGGTATGCCACTACATGAGATGCATAAAAAGTAATTCCTTTCTGAATGCCAATGAAATCTTTCCTATAGGAAAGCCTAAATACAACTCTCATCCACGCAATCCAATGCAAGTACCTCCTCAAGTCCATATGTGAGATTCAAGTAAGAATGCAACTATTATGAATTTTCAATATAAAAGAATGAAAATGCAATAAATTTGATTTAAAACTTTGAGTCTCTGCAACAAGTATAAAACACAAGCCCAGCAAGACATCGAGACAAAAATGGTAATGCAATAATGGAAAAACAAAAAGATAAATGACTAGAACTACTTTCAAAGAAAAGTCAATGAAAAAGCGGTCTCTGGTCATGAAAGAAACAGTCAACAAACACCATAAGAACCCAGGAAGACCCAGCCACACTCACAACCCACCCAACAACTTCCCACAACATCAAACTCAACCAAAAGGGACGATGTACGCGAATGTTCAAAGAACAATAGTGTATGTATGCAACTTTTAGCCAAAAACCTGCATGTATACGCAACTTTTAGCCAAAAACATGCGTATACAGAGAAGAAATTGGTAAAAAGTAGGCCAAGGGTCAAACCAATATAAGGGAGTGTCAATGGATGAACATACTACTAAAATGCGACACAGAAATAGGGGGAAACAAAGAGCAAGTATAAAACACATTGTGCCCCCATCCTCAAAGAAAAACAAGGAGCTTCCCCAATGGAGTCACCAATTCTGTTACGGAGAGAAACCTTCTATGGCTTGGGGGTACCATAATAGACAACTTGACACCAGAAATCAATCTTTCCCAATATGCAAGAGAAACCAAACATCTAACATTAAGGGATACCAAATCGTACCTTGTTCCAGATGGTTGAAGTAGATCCTTGTTGAGATTTTCTGATTCATGCTTGTGTTAGCAATTTTCTCTGAAAAACAACAAACAAGACAAGCATGCTCTATAATAATGTGTTAGACCTGCTCTAGAATATATATTCAACAATGTATAAGCAATTAAATACATCCATGGATTCAATTTTCATATTCAAATGCAGATAATTGGATAGGAAAATATATTTCTATTAATAAAATCAAAGATTACAATAGTGACAACCTCTGTCGGCACGTATACAAACCAGAAAAAATGAGTCCTCCACATGGGCCTCCACCACCTCAATCCTCCATCTCTCTATAGCAATCTCACAAAGCTAAGGAAAGATTGGGAAGAACACAAAGGGATGTAGACTCAAGTATAAGTAAATTGAGGCAAGAATGGACTATAGTTTCTTTGCTCTTCAATTCCCCCCCTTCAATGTATCCAAGGGTTTCCTTATATGGAACTCCAAAAGGGTAGTGGAGGGTCGAATCCAAGTGATATCAAGGAATATGGAAGGCCAAGAGTCAGGATCTTCGGACTCGTATGAGGAAAAATCCAAAAATATTTGGACTTATGCACACATCCCGATGTATGCAAGGCTCAAAAGTTGAGTGTACACTCGAGTATGGGTTTAAAAGTCGCCTACAACAAGAAACATGTGTTTTTTATGGATGATCTTGGAAAATCAAAGTATAATATAAGTCTATGGGGTCTAAAGAGTCTGTAGAGAGACAGGTAAGGCCATAAATATGTGATCAACCATGTGTGGTAAAATCAGCTATAACAAAGCTTATATAGACATACCAATCACCTAGGGACCAAACAAGACTTCTCTGGATTACTAACCCTTTTGGATCAAACAAGACTAGCCATACATAATATCCCCCTACGATCAACCAGGCCTTGTTAGCACTGATATACCAATCCCAATGGGATCAAACATGCCTTATCAGGATGACATACCAATCATAGAGTGAGATGCCACACCCATGCAATAGGAACCACATCATCATCATCATCATCATTATCATCACTCCCTCTTTCGAGGGAGGTCCTTTTAGACTACACCAATATTGTCTTGAAAGTATTCAAACTTTACATGAGACAGAGGCTTAGTCAATACATCAACCACTTGTTCCTCTATAGGAACATATTGGAGTTGTACACTCCCTTCTACATCATATCTCGAGTATAATGGAACTTGATCTCTATATGTTTTGACTTGTTGTGAAACACTAGGATCTCTATCATATTGATGCAACTCTCATTATCACAGTAGATATAGTTCACATCCATCTATGTAACGAACAATCATGTTAATAAATTGAATATCCAAACTGCTTCACTACATGTTGAACATGTGGCAATCTATTCAACCTCTATTGTATTAAGAGTAACACAAGTCTGATTTCTGCTAATCCATGAGATCACACCTGATCCCAAACTAAAACAACATCTCAAGTTACTCTTCATGTCATTGGTGCTCCCATTCCAATATGAGTCTATATAACCATGTAGTCTAATCTCACCATCAACTGCATATCTGATGCCATAATATAGTGTACCATTCAGGTACCTCATTACATGTTTTCTTGCAACTAGGTTAACATGTCAGGGATCCACCATATACTGAATTAATTAGTTTACAAAAATATATATATATATAGTCTAGTATTCACCAAGTACGCCAGTGAGAAAATAATCTATTGGTACAATGTAACATCTGTTGTATCCGAGGATTCATCATTTAACAACTTCAAATTAGCCACCTTCGAAGTGTTCATAACCTTGCTATCTAGACTCCCAAATCTCTTTAGGATCTCAACGGTATATTTTTATTGATTAAGGTAAATCTAATATAGGTTCTACCATACTTCATCCCATAATTGCATGGGTAGGTATTGATCATGAATCATGGCTTTCACAACTTCCATGATAGTTATATTATTTATTTATTCTACAACATTCTGTTTAGGATTATAGGATGTGGTGATCTCCCTCTTAATCCTAGATTCTTTGTAGGAAAATTTCATTCATTTTAAGTGAATTCTCCTCTATTGTCGAAGCTCAAGGTCTTGATCTTCTTTTCCTATAAGTTCTCTACAAGATCCTTGAATTATTTAAATCTTTCAAATACTTCATATTTTATTTTCAGTAAGTAAATCTAAGTCTTGTAGGAATAGTCATTGATAAAAGAAACATAATAAACATACCCGCTTAATGAAGTGGCTGACATTGGACCACATTGTTATCAGCCAAAATGGCACTTCTCCATCCGAGTACTGACATTCCTCATGTTGGTACACAAAAGGACAATTTGGATTGAAGTGGCCAAAACACTATAGATGGGCATGACCTTTGATGCATTATCCTCAAACCATTCTTGTATATTTTTATTATGAGTTTTGGGTTGCATACGCGACTATGTGCATTGCAACTCCCGTGTCATACATGAGTATTTACATTGCAACCCATGTATACTTGCATAAGCGAGTTCCCTTTGAGCAACTCGCGTGTCATACGTGATTTGCCTATATTAATACCCGTGTATACCTTAATTTGACATTAAAAAATATAAATCAAGATTATATGATATTAGTTGGGGCCTAATACATAACTATCCCAACCATCTCAACCATCCCAACCTTCGAAACCACTCTATTTCCCAAAGTATAAATAGAGGCCTTGGGGTGGGTGCTAATAGATCAATTTTTGGAGAGCTAAGTTATTCTGGTGGCATATCTTCAGATTCTTGGAGCAGCAGAACTTAGAGTCCTTTGGTTGCAGAGGAGTCCTTGTGTCAGAAGTTGGGTTGTACTCTTATCTTATTCACTGCTTGTTAATAAAGAGATTTCTTCTTCCAATCTTATATTGATTTTATGTCATGTATATTGGTTTAATGAATATGTTTGATTATGTTATCTATATGATTTTCATCTAACCTTTGATATATATTTGCATGAGATATTACTTGAAGGATTTTCTCTTTGAAGGTGTAGAAGTACATCCCTAGAAGCTTTGGAGAGAAGTGGAGCGAGGGAAGATCAATCTTGGATCAACTGTTGCTAATTGGGTAAGTCAATATTTTCTTCCTATTCTCTTTCCATTCCTTGTAGAAAGCTAATTGTCTGCAAGTAAGTAGTAAGTTAGTAACCCCAAACCCTAGGTTACAAGGGTGATTTATCTTGAACAACAAAACTGGCAACTCCACTGGGGATCCCAGCCTGCTGTGGATTTATCCTGTAGGTTCTTGACCGGTATTTGCTATGATTCTGAGTTTGGTTCCTTTATCCTACCTTTTATTTGCAGTATAGTATGTCCAGAGACCTTTTTATATTTTTTCCTTGAAAAATTTAGTTGTATACGCGGGTTGCTGTGATACACAGTCGCGTATACCAACTTTTATATGTGGGTTGCTGTATAAGATAGTCGCATATGGTACGCGAGTTGCTCTATAAGACAGTCGCGTATATCTTGTAGCAACATAAAAAAATTGGTGGGGTTTTCTTGTCCCTGTCTTGGCTGATTTTTTGTCTGCTTAGGGTCTTCTGTTGTTGGCATAATACTGTAAGTCCAAAGTCCTGTATGCCATACTTTTCACTTATTATTAATCCTTTGAGTTTGATTGGTCTGAATCTTCTTTCATCCAGTGACTTGAAGTTGGCCCTCCTGCTTGGCCTATGAATTCAATGGTATGTATCTGAGTTAGTGAACAGGGCTTTAGATACCTTATTCTATGTACTGCTTTGTGTAGTTTCAGTTAGCCACTTGTTCTTTAGTAAATCTAGTGGATTTTATTCATTAGTTTTCCAAGTTAGGTTTTTTACCAAGTTTCCTTCCTATTTGGTTGAAGTTTGGTTATTGTATGTCCTCTATACTTCATTTTTATTTGTATATGTTGTGATCATTCAAACTTAATCAAAAATTTGCATTTAGATGCATTGTAGTTTTTGAACAATTTGAAAAAAGTGAAAGAAAAAAATTTCATGCTTTTGCATATAGTTGCACTTAGTAGTTTTCTTTTCAGTATTTTCAAATAAAATTTCAAAAATTATAAAAGTATTAGTTTTCCAACACTTAGTTTTAATTTCATTATCTTACATTTACAAAAAGAAAAGAATTTTGGTTTAAGTAGTTGTATTTTTCTTTGGAAGTTGCTTTATACATCATTTTACTTTTCTTATCGAGTCTATAACATCACAGTCCTTCACACCATTTACCTTCTGACTAAGAACAACCCTTAAAATAAATGATATAATTTAAAATTTATTAGTAAATTTTATTTTATAGGGTCATACACCAACTAGCTTAGGCTAGACTTGTGGGATAGGGAGTTTAAACTCTCCACAAGTGTTTAAATTCAGATGTAGTTGGCCAATCGATAAGTAAACCCTTTTCTATGTTGGTTGTATCTTGGAAGCTCCTCTCAAATGGGAGTTAAGCATGAGGCCGCGTGGAGGCCTAGACTGAGGAGATAACCCTCTCATTCCTTGTCAAAGCATAGACCAAGGTTTTTGGGCATCTGGGGATTCTGTCCTAGACAGAGTTTCAGTATTTGCTACCCTGCCCATGGATACGAACCAAGATTGTGACTGTCTCCCCATACTATCAATATAGTTAAGGTAGCCTATAGTCTCTCAGAAATCTAGGGTTCATACACAGGTACACCGAAAGTATATTTCTGGTTGATCTTGGATGGGCTTGGAAGGTAACCCTTGTAGAAAGTGTGGGAGGGTAGTGGGTGATTCCTCTGCTTGTGCCTAAGAACATATTCAAGGACACCAAGTAACTGTCTCTCAACTTTCTTCTGGAAGGCATATCGTATACCCCTTGTGATCGTTGAAGACTTTAGGAAATTTTGTAGTGATTGCTTTGTGGTTTGTTTTTTTTTTTAGTTGACCTTAGGGTGTGAAGAGTCAAATTTTCAATCATGGAGGATCAACCTTTCAGAAGGTCAAGAAGGTTGCAAAAACTTCCTCCACTCACTATAGTGGAGCCTCCACCACCCCCTCAAAGGTGGATATTAGACACAGATGGTTCTTTCGAACCGATAGGAATTAGTGAAGTTCCTAGTGAACCAGAACTTAGGACAAACCAGGTTCATACAACCCCAGTAGAGATAGAATACTTTCAAGATGATGAGTTTGTGAGAAACTTTAATTCACTTATTACTGAACTAAACGATCCAGTGATCATCCAGGTTCGTCCTTTCAATTAACCTGTGATTGGTGTTCCTGTGGGAAGACTAATTTCTAGTGTAGGGGAAAGTCCTTCTACCTCCACCTCAACTGCTCTGGATGAAGGGGTACCACCTCCCCCAGTGGGTTCCCCTAGAGAAAACATACCTACTACTCCTTTGACTCCAGCTAGTCGGGTGGTCCGACCCCTGGCTTCAACAAATGTAGTAGGCACTTCTGGTGGGGTGGTCACTGGGATCCCTAGTGTACCTTATATTTCAACTTCTTTTGCACACACTGCCCAAAGTGGTCCAGTGGGATCCTCTTCATTTTTTCCAGGGTTTCCCTTGGAATGGGGGGCACATTCCCCCATTTGCTCCATATGTAGGTCCCACACCTACATATGTAGGAGTGCAGTTTGGAAACACTAAACCTTATGGTCAATGTTTCCAAGTGCCGGTTTCAGATCCTTTCACGAGCTCTAATTTTTCACTTTTTAGGGGAGGGATACCTGCTCCTATTTTTCAAACCCCAGTTTCAACTGGGACAACTCAAACCTCATACACTGCACCACATAATCCACTAGCTTATGGGTGGAATCCTTTCCAAATAAATCCGACTACTTCGCAACCGATAGCAGGGGGAAACCCCATCTTCACATTTGGTAACCTAGGGGCAAGTCGTTCTACTTCCCGAGCTAGTAATTTTTATGATTCGGTTAGGCCCAAGCTTCCTTTCCTGGAAACTTTGAATTTGTTAAATTTTTCCAAGCTAATGAACGATCCAGCAAGACATGATGCCTCTTGGCCACCTGTTCCTACCAAGATACCTTCGGATATCCCAAAATTCGAGGGAAAATTTGGTGAATACCCAAGGCTCATATCACCACTTTTCACTTGTGGTTCTCCTCCAACTCACTAAACGATGACATCATTCGATTGAGATTGTTCCAAAGAAATCTTACTAGTGCTGTAGCAAAGTGGTACATTGAACTTCCCTCTGCTGCGTTTGATATTTTTGGGACTTGGCCAATGTGTTCCTTAACCATTTCCAACTTCTTGTCCGGTATGATGCTAGGATAGACTTATTGTCCACCTTTCAGTAGGACAAAGACACTCATATTTTGGATCACATCCAAGAGTGGAGAAGGCGGAAGAGGCTCATTAAGGCCACTAACCCTTTCGAGTTTTTACTAGAATGGTTCCTTAAGTATTTATTGCCGTATATATCTAAGGATGTGTCCAATTCGGGAGTAACTGAAGAGTAAGAGGCTATCCTTAGGGCCGAGCAGTTAGATTTGATATATTCTCAGTCTGGGATTCTATATGAAATCATCCCTTATGCAGTGAGACCAACCCACAGTGTCGAAAAGCCTAAGCCTAGACCCCATGTCGATAGTGTGGTTGGTTCAATGAAATATCCCACTGTAGAATCTTTGGCTAAACAATTCCATGATTTGTCCATCAAGCACTCTATGACGAAGGCAACAAAGGCTTCCCCCTCACCCCAGAATGCAAATTTTTTTGTGCAATCCTCCCAAAATGGCAATCAGTAGCTCGGTGGGAAAAAGAACAAGGGGAAGAAAGGTGAGGGAAACCAAAACAAGCCAAAACCCACAAATAATACTGATGGGGGGGAAGAGAAGAAGAAGGTGAAATTCCCATGTAAGTTGTGCCAGGAAGATCACCCGACCCATCAGTGTCCCCTTATGGACCAAACTTAGAAGATGCTTAAAAGCCAACAACCGGATGTCCTGAACGATCCTTTTCCCCAAAGACAGAATTCTACTTCAGCTTCAAATGTAGCAGGGGGGACCTCAAATGCTCCTGACCCAAATTATATCAACGTGGTTCGATCCCAGACATTACTCCAAACTAGGAACAAGAACTATGAGACTGAGGCTCCAGAGAAGGGTAAGTCTATAGGTGAAACCTCTCATAATTGAAAAACCTGTCGAAACTATGACCAAGATACTGAAGGGTGTCTTTAAGAAAACATTGCACAATCCTAATGCTAGGGCTACAGCCAATTACTCTGTGGTTGAAGATTTATCCCAAACTCCTTGTGCGATGTCGACTTTAGAGGTGTTACAGAGTTGTCCCACCCAGCGAGATACACTCTTAGCAGCCTTAGGTAGTATGGATTCATTGAGCCTCATGGCGAAGTTTAATTTGTCTGACGTCAAAATTCACCTACCATATCATGTGGCCTTATCGATAGATGTCATCCATGGTGGAAAAACCATTGGAAGGTAATTTGTTGATGAGGGAGCTTCCACATGTGTCATGTCCTTGTCTTGTTGGAAGGCTCTTGAATCTCTAGAGATAGTTCCATCGAACACCCTACTTACTGCTTTTGATGAAAGGTCATTTCGTCCGCATGGTATCCTACCAGCTTTCAAAATAAAGTTGGAAGGGAAGGCAGTGTTTGTTGAGGTAGAGGTGATTGATGCACCTTTGGATTATAAATTTCTTCTAGGGAGAAGCTGGACTTATGCCATGTCCTCTATTGCATCGGTCGTTCTTCGGGTAGTAGTGTTTCTGTATGAAGGGAAGTTGGTTACTGTAGACCAACTCAGTTTTACTCAAAAGGGTCGCATGGAAACTAATGAGTCCACTGTGCCATTGGTTGATCAGGTTAAACTTTGTTCAAAGAGCTTAGGGGCTGGAATGTATGCATTATTGATGGGCACATTCGATTTTCCATCTCCGATTAATTACTTAGGTTCTACTAGTGTAGGGAAGTCTATTGCAATGGTTGTCAATAGAACAAACCCTTGGGTTCTTCCTTCCCATCATGAACTTGAATTTTCCTTATTGGAAACAAAATTAGCTTATCAAGATATCATTCATACTACTATTGATCCCTTTCCAGTCCGTCTCGCAGTCTTAGAGGAGCTGGAAGAAGCATATCTGCCTGCTTGGGCAGAGAACTCTTTGCATATTGAAGATTGCTTAGATATGGTTTTTCCATCTGATGAAGCCATTATGGAAGCTATGTGTGGATGAGATAATATCTGCAAAGATCTTCACCATTGATCCTATTTTCTTCAAAAGTTAAGCAGGATTGAAAATCAAGAGTTCCATATGAGACTGGTAGGTGATGCAGATACACCCATTAATCCCTTATCTAGGGAGGGAATATTTGTTGAGGGGAATATGGAAAACATTTTCGTTACTATCCCTATCAACATCTCTGCAAACCCAAACATTGTGAAAAATGTACATATTGGTACAAACTGCTCTCCAGAGGAGATTGCCATTTATACAACCTTGTTTAAGGAATTTCGCGATGTGTTTCCCTGGTCATATGAGGAGATGCCAGTAATAGATCCATCAATAGTCGAACATGAAATATGA
Source organism: Pseudotsuga menziesii (assembly GCA_001517045.1). Classification (NCBI taxonomy): domain Eukaryota; kingdom Viridiplantae; phylum Streptophyta; class Pinopsida; order Pinales; family Pinaceae; genus Pseudotsuga; species Pseudotsuga menziesii. The sequence continues at coordinate 453,570 of LPNX010642796.1, forward strand.
ACCTATCCTGATGCCAAACCAGTTCGACAAAAAATTAGACCTGTCAATCCATGTAAAGAGGTGACTATTAAGGCTGAAGTTGAAAAACTACTGAAACTTGGTTTCATTTACCTGATAGCTTTGACAGAATGGGTATCCAACCATATTCCTGTTGACAAAGAGAAAGGGATGATATGCATTTGTACTGACTTTCACGATTTAAACAAAGCCTGTCCTAAGGATAACTACTCCACACCATTCATAGATCAAATCATTGATGCTTGTGCGGGGAGTGTATTCTTTTCGTTTATGGATGGTTTCTTCGAATATAATCAGATTCAAATTAAGTTGGAAGACCAACATAAAACAGCTTTCATTTGTCCTTTGGGTACATTTGCGTAAAATAAAATGCCTTTTGGATTGAAAAATGCAGGGGCTACCTTTCAGCGGGCAATGAATTTCTCCTTTCATGACATTAAGTCTATTGTCGAACCCTACCTTGATGATCTTCCAGCACATTCTCATAAGAGGATCGATCACCCAGATCACTTGCGTTTAATCTTCGAACGATGCAAATACTTCAAAATTTGCTTGAATCCCCACAAGTGCGTTTTTTGTGTCAAGTTAGACAGACTGCTCGGGTTCATTGTTTCTAACAAAGGTATTTAGGTAGATCCTTTGAAAGTTGAGGCCATAGTAAATCTGCCTCCTCCTCGTTCCATTAGGCAGCTTCAAAGCTTGCAAGGGAAGTCCAACTTCCTTCGATGTTTTATCGTAAATTATGCCAAGATCACTAAAGATTTCATGCACCTATTGAAGCAGGACACCCCATTTGTTTGGGATGAAATCGCACAACTTGCATTCGAGGCATTAAAGAAAGCTTTGTTGTCGACACCATTACTGCTTCCGCCAGATTAATCTCATGATTTTATATTGTATCTAGCTGCATCTAAGTCGACCATAAGGGTAGTACTAGTCCAGGAGGATGATAATCTGCAAGAGCATGTTGTCTACTATCTTAGTCGTGCTTTAGCTGGCCCTGAACTTAGGTATTCCCATGTCGAAAAGTTGGCATTAGTAGCTGTGTATGATGTTTACAGGTTGCGTCACTACATCTTACTAAGGACTACGATGGTAGTGGCAGATGTTAATCCTTTCCAATATGTTTTTCCCTGACGGATAGTTGGAGAAAAATTCAACAAATGGATAGTCACTCTCTAGGATTTTGACTTAGATTTCCAATCCACCAAATCCAAAAAATCCTTAGTTTTTGCGGAACTCATTGCAGAATTTTCGGTTGAGGAAGATGTAGCCATTGAAGAAGAATAATTCCCAGATGAGAACATATTTTTGATTTCCACCTCTGACCCTTGGTACGGAGATATACTTTTCTATCTCCAGAATCTAAAGTGCCCTGCAACCTTTTCGCGGGAAGAATGACGCAAATTACACTTACATGCAAAAAACTACCTCATTATTGGAGATACTTTATATTGTAGAGGGGTAGACTCTGTTTTGCGTCGATTTCTTACCCACAAAGAGGCTGATATTTTCCGAAATGATGCCCATGGTGGATCATGTGGGGGTCATTTACCTGGGTTAGCAATGGCCCAGAAGATATTACGTGCCGGTTATTTTTGGCCCACGATCTTTAAAGATTGCGTGGAAGCCGTGAAGCGATGTTATCCTTGTCACATTTACACCAAAAATATGCGGTCACATCCTGCTCTATTATTCCCCATCATCTCATTGGGCCCCTTCACTAAGTGGGGGATATATTACGTGATGTGCAACCCAATTTCAGCTGGGGGGCACAAATACATCATTGTCGCTGTAGATTATTTCATGAAGTAGGCAGAGGAAATGCCCACCTATAAAGGAGATGGGGAAACTACAGCTTTTTTCATTTTCAACCAAATTATTGCACATTTCAGTATTCCTAAAGAGATTGTCACTGACCATGGCAGTCACTTCCAAAACAACATGATGACTGAATTGACCACTATGCTATGGTTTAAACAAGGACATCCGTCTTCTTTCTACCCACAAGCGAATGGTCAAGTCAAGGCGATAAATAAGACCTTGAATACTATTCTTAAGTGCACTATTAATGCAACCGGTCAAATTGGCACATCATGTTGTATCCTGCACTTTGCGCTTTTCAGACCAATGTGAAAACTGCCACAGGGTTTTCTCCTTTCCAACTCGTTCATGGAGTGAAAGCAGTAACCCCGGTTGAATGTGAAATTCCATCTTTAAATATTTCTATTCATGTGCTACTTGATACGACTGAGTTGGAAGAATGCTTGTTACACTTAGAACATCTAGATGAACAACGTAGGGATGTGTTGATAGCAAATGAGGCTTATACAAATAGGGTCAAAAATCAGTCAAACCTAGGATTTTTTTTGAAGAGGAGCTTGTCTTTCTTTGGGATCAAGACAAAGAACCCTTGGGGGTAGGGAAATTCAGGTCTATGTGGTTAGGACCTTATGTAATCTTGTCAAAAGTTTTGAAGAAAGGTGCATATGAATTAACTGATTTCGAGGGAAATAAGCTGTCGGAGCTTAGAAATGGGCTCTACCTGAAAAGGTACTATTCTTAGGCTTAACACTTTTTTGTATTTTTATTCTATGTAACTTTATGTACAATAGTTCACCAGTTTGTGTTCTTATATCATCTATTGGTTGTTATAGATGTCTTCAGAGTAGTTCGTAGGTTTTGAATATGGTGCTAGTAGCCACACTTGCAACCTGGCTTCAGCCGCATGGGTTATTTACTCACCCTCAAGACAGCTAGTTGCCTCTAGAGGCACTTGCCTCAGTCTTTCTACCAATAATGTGGCCGAGTACAGGGCCATCATTGAGCTTTTATGGGATGCCTTGTCATGAGGCATTACCCAGCTAGAAGTCGGACTTGACTCTCAAGTAGTAGTTTCCCAGCTCAATCGAGCTTATCAGGTGCGAAACCTTATTCTACTACATCAGTTTATGCAAGTTAGGTTATTGAAAATAAATTTTGATTTTATTACATTTAATCATATTCCAAGAAATCAAAATTCATCAACTGATGCATATGCGAATTATATCTTGGATTGGCATTTAACACATATTTCATAAAATTTTACAACAGAAACATTTAAATACACATGTAAATAAACCAACAATATATNCTAGATCGTAATCCATAAAATGATCCTAGGTCTAAGCTTGACCACCCTGGTCACCTTGCCCACCCTGATCATCCTAATCTCGGGCTTCTTCAGCTTGCTCAGCTGTAGCAGCCTTAGCAGCCTCTATGTAAACAAGCACTGCTCTGGCTACCCTTCTCATAAGGCGTATCCAGATAGGTGGGATACCAACCATTAACTCTTGCATAACAGCAAGGATCTGCTCAATATGTAAAGTATGTTCTCTTTGGGTAAGCCTAGCCATCTTCCCCTCAAGAACACTAATCAGACCGTGATCCTCGCCTACCACTAGTCGCACATACATACGAGGATTCCCAATAGGGTGGGCTAGTCCAATATCTGCATTTTTAAACATTTAAAGGATTAAAAATATTATACATATGTATATATCTTTATGACTAAAATTCATAAAAATTTAAAAAAATTTGAAAAACCAAAATACTTGACGCTCCCCATGCTCCTCCTGGAGGGAAGACAAGGTCATTGTCACCCCAGAAATCCAACCTAGAATATGGAAACTGCCCCAGTGTCGGTAGCTTTCGCTCCCACCATAGGTAGAATTCATCATCATACACACTCTAAACTGATACACTGCCGCCCTAGCGAAGGAATATTTCTTCCCACATACTCAGTCTAGGCTGACAGGAAGAGAAAGTTGGTAGAGGTACTGTAGGACTAATACCGGGCACTCTCTCAAAGAAATAGACCACCAGTATGCTAGAATAACCAAATTTTTCTAGACCTGAGGGACTAAACTTACAGAAGAGGACCACCTGGTATGAGCTTAGCTTTCTCATTTTTGTGCTCTAGACCTAAACATGAAAACAATTCCGAGTGTACTTTATGTCTTTGTCATTCTCATTAAACAACAAGAACAAAACATCGATTTTATTGTTGTAAGCCCCATTTATCGTACTCAAATGGATCTTTCCAAGTGATCTTTCTTTCCTTCACACTCATAAAACTCGAGATATAAGCTACTCTTGAAGGAGCGTTGGGTAGGTGGTAATTTAACATTTTTTGGAACTCCCTGACTAAGTACAAAAAAGGTTCACCTTTTCTTCTTCGGAATTTAAGAGAGTTCTTTTGAGATATGGTTAGGAGACTAAATTGGACGAAAAAGGACCCCCTTCGAGTCTTCTTTAGAGTTTTCAAACTCTCTAAACATGAAAACACCAAGCGAACATGTACTAGTTCTGGCTCGTAAAATCCACGAATAAGTGACATTATCAAGCATTATTCCTTCTTCTCTTGAAGATTGTCAAAAATGAAGAGAGACCTGAGTTGACTTTCTTGGACTCGTTAAAATTTAACAGGAAATATAAGGAAGAAGTTTTCTCTTTGGGTTACAGTCGATGGCAGCATGTCCTCCTTGAACATAGAACTATGAACTTTTCAATACTCATGTCTCAATGTACACTTTCATTCCAGCTATTACTTTGAGTTTCTTACTCCTCCACTTGTCATTTATGCCTGGGGAATCTGATCATGTCTCCTACATGACAGATAAGTCTATTTGTTCTATCTACAAAGTTAAAAGCTACCTTGGGTCATATTTGTGTCGTGCTCATTGTTCAAGGATTTATCCCTGTTTCTGCTTATCCCGATTCCATCATTATCCTATCTGATATCACTTGTTTTTACCTTCCTTTATCCAGTTCCTAGTGACTTTTGTGATCTGTTGGAGGATCTATTACCTTCCTCATCACAGCATGGTTTCTCATCAACATTTCCTGAAAACAAAGACATAGAGTTTTGACGATGGTACCCTAGGATTCACTTTCATCATTGGCAAATTCCTTTGATTCAGTTGTCAATTGTCACCTATTGATTGGTAATATGTTGAATCCTTTCCATTTTCAACTTTGATACATCTATTCACATGGTCTGGATTGTACTGGTTCCTTTGGATTTTGACGAAGACCTTAGGTTCACATCTATAACCTAAGTTGAGCAAGATTTTGTTGTGTTCACTTACATAGCTTCCAGATCTTTGAAGATTCATCATGATTATATATTGTGGCTTCAATCCACCTTTGTAATATACATGGTCTTGCACCCGTATCATATGATGTACTCAAATATTGTAAAGGAGCTAGTGTTCGAGTATATTGAACATGGCATCCTCAAATATGATTTTGTATATGGAATTTGCTATGTATTTGTTTCAGGTACTTCCTCTGCTTCCTTGGACTTCTGATTTCTCCAAGATAGTGATTATAATGTATTTCATCCATCATTTCCCTCTGACCTCACACATTAGGGGGCATCTGTTATCAGCCAAAATGGCACTTCTCCATCTGAGTACCGACATTCCTCATGTTGGTACACAAAAGGAAAATTTGTATTGATGTGGGAAAAACACTATAGATGTCCATGAAATTCGATGCATTATCCTCAAACCAATCTTGTATATTTTTATTATGAGTTTTGGGTTGCATACGCAACTATGTGTATTGCAACTCGTGTGTCATACGCGAGTATTTGCATTACAACCCACGTATACTTGCATACACAAGTTTACTATATTAATACTTGTGTATACCTTAATTCGACATTAAAAAATATAAATCAAGATTATATGAGATTAGTTGGGGCCTAATCCATAACTATCCCAACCATCTCAACCATCCCAACCTTCGAAACCACTCTATTTCCAAAAGTATAAATAGAGGCCTTGGGGTGGGGGATAATAGATCAATTTTTGGAGAGAAAAGTTATGCTGGTGGTATATCTTCAGATTCTTGGAGCAGCAAAACTTAGAGTCCTTTGGTTATAGAGGATTCCTTGTGTCAGAAGTTGGGTTGTACTCTTATCTTATTCACCGCTTGTAAATAAAGAGAATTCTTCTTCCAATCTTGTATTGAGTTTATGTCATGTATATTGGTTTAATGAATATGTTTGATTATGTTATCTATATGATTTTCATCTAATATTTGATATATATATTCCTGAGATATTACTTGAAGGATTTTCTCTTTGCAGGTGGAGAAGTACATCCCTAGAAGCTTTGGAGAGAAGTGGAGTGAGAGAAGATCAAGCTTGGATCAACCGTCGCTAATCGAATAAGTCAATAGTTTCTTCCTATTCTCTTTCCATTCCTTGTAGAAAGCTGATTGTCTACAAGTAAGTAGTAAATTGGTAACCCCAAACCCTAGGTTACAAGGGTGCTTTATCCTAAACAACACACATACATCTGAATAAATAGTGTCCAAGATCCCTTTTTCTTTATTGTTTCTGCTTGGAAATGGGCGATTGGTATTCTTCCATTGAGCATATCCTTTGCAAACTCCTTCATTATTGATTTGAATCTCTAGTATGACTATCTTTCTCACAATTGTTAGTGCTTTGTAGTTCACTTGAGAAAGTCTCCTATGCCACAGTTCACATGGGTTGATGGTACTTGTTGTTAGAGTTGGGTGTGAGTGTCCCTTTAGCTTGTAAAGTCATCCTTATTCTCCATTAATCACAACTTCATCATCTATTGTATTTACCTTTGGCCACATAAGGACTTATCCATCTACAAAATCAACTCTAAAACCTTTCGAATCTATGGATGAGATAGAAAGTAGATTCATTTTCAATCCTAGGAAATATAAGACCTCCTTCATCTTCATGGAATTTCCTGAGTCTAATTTGTAAAAGGATTCTCCAATTCCTTTGATGGGATATTGATAGTAATCTCCAAGATTTAATTTATGAGGAGAGTCTTCTTGAACAAGACATTGAAGAGAGTCTTTATAAGTTGTCATATGTCTGGAATATCCATTGTCTATGAGTTAAGTGTTACTTCCATGTGAGACTGATCCAGTAAGGGTTGATATAAAAACATATTATTCAGTAGAGTGTTTATATTCATTGTTATGTTCTTCAACTAGGTCATCATCTTCGATTTCATGGGCATGGAACTTCTTTTTTCTCTTCTTGAGTTGTTCTTCTTTGTGTGGACAATTTCTTGTGATGTGTCCCATCTTGCGACATGTGAAGTATTCAAAGGATGAGAAGTCTATATTGGGTCTTTAGTTCCTTTGAAACTTTTGATTTCTTATGGTAGATCGATCACAATCCTTTATCTTGTTTGATCCTTTATTTACATGAACTTACAAGGATTGATCTTCATCATCACTTATGTTTTCTTATTTGTTAGCTATCCTTCCATCTTCTTGCACATATTCTTCCTAAATTTTGCTGAACTTGGTGAGATTTTTTTTAGCATATATACCTATGATGAAAAATTCCCAATCCCTTGGGAGACCATTCAAAGTATTCATCACAACTTATGCTTCTTATACCATGTCACCAATAGCCTCCAAATTTTCTTTGATATGAGATACTCTTGTGAAGTATGATTGCATAGTTTCTTCCTTTTGAATCTTCACTGCCTTGAGTTGATTTCTCAAGGTCATTCTTCAGTTGATGTTCTTTCCTTTAAATAGATTGGTCAATGCATCAAACATTTCTTTTGGAGTATTATTTGAGGATACTTGAGGAATCACATGATCCTTGATAGAATCATCTATAATCCTTTTGTATTTGATCATATCCTTCTTGGGCTTGGACTTTGCTTCATCTCCCTTTGGTTCCTTGACCTCTTCTTTGATGTATCCTTCTAAATCATGTTCTTCAAGTGTGATCATGATTATGTATCTCCATGCCCTGAAATTGTATGCTCTTTAAATATTTTCATCAACCTTGGTTTTGTTTGTCATCTTCAATGAATGGGAACTTCAAATGGAAATATAGGAGATAGTACTTACCAATTTGAGGACTGCTTCTCGAACCTACTTTTGAATGACCTAGGTTTTGATAGGAAAACCCTAATTTTTTATTTTTGTTTACTTGGAAGGATGATTGGAGGAAAATATGCACCTCTACAAGGGGAGATAAACTGTATCTTTCTTTTCCTAAATTTCTAGATGGAACCTTGAAAAAATGATTCCCTAGTTCCTCCATGTAGTAGTGATAGGTCAAAAATTGAAAATATTGAGAACTGAATTCTTCCACCACAAACCGATGCTCCCTCATAGGGAAAGTTTATATATCCTTATTTTTCAGTTGATCTGGCGAGGGATTTCTTCAAAATAGAAAACCCTATATTCTTCTACTGCGAGAAAAAATGCTACACTGTGTCTTCTTTCAGGTTGGCTCTGATACCATGTTAGATTTTTAAAATTTTTATGACCTATAACAATAACATCACTAAGAATGAAAAGCACAACAACAAAAATAATAAACAAATATTTATCCTCCAAAACCCTTGTGGGGAAGAAAACCCAACAAAAATTCGTCAATATAGAATCCAAGTATAGTGTAAGACCATAAGACTAAGATAATTGCGTATTCTCCTCCAGATGGACTCCTGTTTCTCTCTTTAGAGAACTTTCTTGAGATTTGAGTGTGCCCAAATGAGGATAGTGCCTCATATATTTATACGCATCATATAGGAATTCTAATAACCCAATAAGGTCGATTTCATCTCTCCAACAGGGCCAAATTTCCTTGGAGGACACAAAAAAAATATTTAACAATTCTTTTGTGGTTACTATTGAACCGACTGACAACAAAGGTTTCACCTCAATACTGTACATGGCCAATTACATCAATGAAATCCCTAATCAGAGGAACAACATCTCTGGAAGGGAGGGGCAACAATAATATATAATAAAAGTACAATAGAATATCTTCCCCATATACATTATTTCAACACTTAGTTATGAATTTTGTGATAAACTTATAAACAACATTACATAGAGAAATATGTGTGAAAGGACTAGGTTCAATGGTTGTGTCTTTTTTAGGGTTGAGGGTAAGAAATGTAGCATTGAGTGCTTGAATCACCCTTGAGGATTGTTGAAATTCTTCAACTGGAGTCTATACATATTCTTTTACCACTAAATAGAAGGTGTATAAGAAATCAATGGTGAATCCATTAAGACCAAGAACCTTCCCATCTAATATATCTTTAAATGCCATATCCATCTCTTCTAGGGAAATAAGTTTTAGAATATTTTTTTTCTAGTCCTATGAAACCAGGTAAGGAATGTGCTAAGTGATTCTATTTATAGCCTGCCATATGTCTTGTCCAAGTTATGTGAGGATATATTTGTAAAAGTGAGCTAGATATTTCTCTATTTCAACATGTTTTTCCAACTTGACCCCTTTAGCAGTCATTAGGGCATAAATTTTGTTTTAATTCCTTCTTTGTATCATTGAGTTATGAAATAAGTGAGTGTTCTTTTCTCGTATTTGATCCATAAAACTTGATATTTCTAACACCACAACATTTCCTCTTACTGATTTCTTTGAGCGATTTCTTTATTAATTCCTCCTCATGCGTTCCCAACTCTTATGGTATTCCATGAAGTATGATTTTATGTTGGACTTTTTTCAAGGATTCTTCTAATTATCTAGTCTCATCCTCAAATATTTTACCAAAATGTTTTATGTTTGATATTTTTACTCCATGTTTCAAATTATTAATTCATTTCTAAAAGACACACATTGATGCAAAATCTAGGAGCCATAAAAAACTAACAATTACAAGACCTAACCCTGCTATCAAAGTACACAAGGAAAATCCAACATGCCATCGCTCAACATAATAAGGGAATAAACACAAATATTAACTATTGTAACACATATACAATGCACACTTATGTTTTATTGATTCAACTTAAAATAACAATATTAGATTACAACAATGAGTTCTTGAGCCACAACATTTACCAAACGATTGAGTAACAACTATGAAATTTCTAGGAGAATAAAGTCACCGGGTTAATGTGCCAATACTATATTTCAGTTAACCAGTCCCTCCTTTGGACTTCCACAATGAACCAAACAATTCTCCTTGTCTCCATCACATTTTTTTAAATCTCCACGCTTTCCCTTGATACCTGTTTTGCTTCCTCTTCCAGGAGAGAATGGCTGGAAAAACCATTCACCTTCCTCCAATGAATTTCTCCCTTTCTTAGTGGTTTGTGAGTCCATGATGGTATCTAGAGTGTGAAATGTTTTACCTAAAAATGGTTGCGACTAATTATGAGTGATTGCTAGTGTGTACCAAATAAGACATGTGCATCTCAGTGTTGAAGTGGAAAAAATAGTGATACTTGCACAATTCCATCACATAAAGGAGTTTCAACACGTGTTTCAGCATGCTATAATGGAACTATGAGTAACAATATGGAATAAATAAACAAAAGGATATCTAATTGATAAAAAAATGGACCCATAATAAGAAAATGTAGTCCTTAATCAATTCATTATCTATAGTACGGAATGGAAATATTTTTTGGGTGATGTAAATTGCTCGAACCCAGGGATGCTCCTGCATCAAACACTCATGGTAAGAAAAATATGAGGCCCATATCGTGTGAAGACTATTGTTGAAGATGAAGAGTTATGAAAGTGTTCAAACTGATATTCAATCACCCATGATTAATCCTATACCCATCAATTCTTACACTTGATTAAATATTCCATGCACTCTTTCCAACGAGTATTCTTACTAATTATTGTAGCAATAATTTCTTCCATGTGTTCAACTGATTTGATTGGTAAATGCTACTCCCGCTCACTGAGAGTACCTTCATCTACACTTTTTTCCCTTCATTATAGTAATAAAGGTCAACCATATTAAATGTAGGTGATATATCAAACTTTTTCGGAAGCTCTAAGTGATAGGCATTTTCAGAATTTTTCTTCAGAATTGGACATGGATCAATGTTCTTGTACTTCAGTTTGTTATAATTCCTCTCAAAAAATTCTCCTTCCGCAAATGATCCATGACCATATCACCCTCTTGGAATACCTTCTATAAACTTTACTGATTTTCTCTTTGCTTATAATTCCCATTGTTATTCTTCAATTTCTTCTTTACTTACTCTTGCAACTCATGGATGTTGTCCACAAAATCACTTGCATCAACACTCTTTTGGTTTTCCAAATTCGATAATGCAACCAAATATGCCACACCTTTTGAAGATATTCCGTAAATAATATAAAATGGACTCTTTCTTGTATATCTATTCACCAAATAGTTATATGCAAAATCATCTTGGGCCAATGTCGAATCCCATTGACTAGGATTCTCTCCACTCAAGCTCCTCAACAAATTCCCTTGACTGATGTTCACTAATTCAATCTATCCATCCATCGGAGGATGATATTCCAAACTATATAGAAAATCTAATCCTAATTTATTCCAGAGTGTCCTCCAAAAATTCCCAAGAAATCTTATATGACTATATGATGTAATGCTTTGTGGTAATCCATGCAGCCTAACCACCTCTTTGAAAAACAACGAAGCTATTTCACTAGCATTACTAGTCTTCTTGCATTCTATGAAGTGTGCCATTTTCAAAAATATATTCTTAACAACGTTTTTTGAATCATGATTTATCTATTTCATAGGAGGTCCTAAGACAAAATCCATACTTATGTCTTCCCACGATCATTTAGGTACTGACAATGGTGTATAAAGTTCAGTTTTCTGACTTTTACCTTTGAATAGTTGATACATTTTACAACCTTTAACAAACGTTTGAACATATTTATTAATGTTGGGAAAAAACTATCTCTCCTTTACCAATGTCATGGTTTTATCAAACCCAAAGTGTCCTCCTAAACTACCACTATGCAACTCTTTAATGAGATTCAACTGTATGGACATTCTCAAAATAAACAAGTGTTGGTTTTTAAATAAAAACTCTTCTTGGATATGGTAATCCAGATATGGTGTAGGATCTAAACTCATGGGCTATTTACATGCCTTCCAATTTTCTAATAAATATGGATCTCCTTCATACAATGCTTTCATGCAATTTAAACTTACCACTTCTACCGATGTTGGTATTGAGTAGTGCTTGATTGTTAATGTACTACAAAGCTTTGTGGTCTATGAATAGGAAAACTTTTCCGACAGTATATAATGTCTCCATTTATTCAAGGCTTGCATAATAACATATATATCTTGATAATAAACACAGTATTTCTTCTTGGCCTCATTAAAATTCTCACTGAAAATGCAATGGGTGTACCTTATTTACAAAAAAATGCTCCACTTGCATCACAATAAACCTGAAACACTTTGCTAAATTCCATTAATTCCAACACTAGTTTTTCTATTACTCTCCTCTTTAAATCCTCAAATCACCTTGTTGCTGCTACAATCCACTGAAACATGCCTTTCCTAATACGTTTTGTATGAAGAACACATATTTGACTGAAGTTTCAAATGAAATTTCAATAGAAACTTTCCAATCCATGGAATTTTCTCACATCAAATGTTCATCTAGGTGTTTTCCATTCAAGGAAATCCTTCACTTTCTCGGAATCCATTTTGAGTCCTTTCGAAACCATGAAACCCAGGTACACTATTTCATGCCACAAAAAATTACATTTCTTGAGGTTTATGAGTAACTTATCCTCTTGCAAACACTGCAACACTGCTATCACATAATTAGTATGTTCTACTTTACTTCTGCTAGATATCACTATGTCATCAAAATACACAACCACAAGCTTACCCAACAATGGTTTCAAGATTTCCTTCATTAATATCATGAATGTGATGAGTGCATTAGCCAATCTAGATGGCATCACTAGCCATTCAAATAGTATGTCCTTTTTCTTAAATGTAGTCATTTATTCATCACCTTCTTTGATCTGAATTTTTTGATAGCCTATTTTCAAATCAATTTGTTAAAATAGTCCGCACCACTCAAACAATGCACAAGGTCATCCATTCTCGACAATTGAAATCAGTACTTGATAGTAATATTGTTTATAACACATGAATCAGTACACATCTTCCATTCCTTTAATGTTCCCAAGTCTGATATGCATACCTGAACACTAACTAATGTTGCAAATTAAGTAAAAATTATGATATTAAATTACAACCACTCAATGAATATTCAGACTGGTTAATTCAAGGTGTTTTGTTGGGAAATTTGAAGACATAGGAGTAGGAAGTGGGAAGAAACCAAGATTAATTTTATAAAATTTAATTCCTTTCCCCTAATACATTTATATCAGAGATCATTCAGGTTTCTAAGTATGCTATGCAGAAACCTACTCCCATGCTTTTGGGTCACCCAACCGTGAAACTAGGGAAATTCCTTCCATTCTTTAGACCAGGGGCTTGCGGAAAAGTGAGGAGGTGTTATCAGGTATTAATACATCATAAAATATTATTTTGGATATTTTCTAAAATATATGAATTTATTTGGATGGTTTAGGGAAGAATTGGGAATTTTAGGCAATTTTGGCCTAGTGAGACCCTGCGCAATGGGGGATCACAAATGAATGTATGAAACCAACTAAAATATGATATGGAATTATTTATTGGAATTTGGGTATGTTATTGATCCATATAAACTTAAAGAACTGGATTTTAGTGGGTACAATTCATTTTATAGAAGAAATGGTAAAACTAGTCAATTAAAACTAGTGTTCTAGCTAGGGTGCAAAATTAAGCATAGAATTTGTAACAGATTGAATTCAATGCAGAAAATTAAATATGAAAGAAATTAATAAATATTCAATGGACATATATAATCATTTATACTCCTTCCCGTAACCTTTTCTTGCTCATTATTGTACTAGATTGGTCAATTTCGCCATTACAATGACAAATTAAGCTTTTCATGAGAAATTGAGAAGGTAAATTCAAGGACAGAATTATTTAGACCTGAGAAATATAAATAACATATTTATAATATTTTACACATATTAGAGCATTGGAATTACTGACCAGTACACAAGTAGACTCCAAAATGGTGGGCAGGAGGCCCAAAATATGACAAGAGAAAGGATGAGAGCGTAGGTGAAGCTTGGGATTCACTAAATCTCAAATTGGATGAGATGGAGGCTGTAAAATATTTCTTGTATGACCTTAAAAGGTGGAAAATAAAGTGCTACATACCTGCAAAGAGAATAAATGGGGATGAAGGAATGGGAAGGGAAGGTTTGGGGCTCAACCCCCAAGTGTCTGAGGCACATCACTCAGAAAGGCATGCTCACATAATCATAGATCAATAAAAATCATACCCCAAACTGTGTGAATGAGTTTGAATTTTTATTTAATATAACTTTGGGTGACGTTTTTAGAAAGTAGAGGCAATAGGTGACCTATGAGAGAAAGTTAACACCTAAATCCCTAACCCTGGCCAAGTCATGGGACCTCCTTGAGAGAATTGGAATGTAGGGTCCATGTGGAGATGTTTCCATGTCCAATTAATCCATATTACTTATCAATTCACCCTCCTTAGTCAAATATTTTCTACTTTTATCCCTTACAACTTTGATTCTTTTCCCTGCTTTTGAGACTGAGTCTCCAAAAGGAAACTGCGCCCTCTTCTGGCAAAAATTTCCTGCTTTTGTTCTGACAGATTTTCTGAGTCTCCAAAAGGAAACTCTGCCCTCCTTTGCAAAAAATTTCTTTATTTTTTTTATGATATCTTTTGTCATATGTTTTGGGCACTTTCCTTTTTCTCTCTAACTGCTTTTGTCATAGAGTTTCCACTTTCTTAATCTCCTCCCTTTGCAAGTTGGCTTGCCAATTGTTCCTAACATGGAAAGCTCAATTCCAAATGTTATTTGCACAATAAATATTAATGATAAACAAAAATTAAATACATGCCTCAATAATTTTTATTTAGAGACATTCTTTTAGGATAATTAATTAATGCCTCATAAATAATATTTGGACAAAATTCCCTAGGCGAGGTAATTAATGCATCTTTGACCTCCCAATGTGTTGGGAATGGTCAACACTTTTATGTTAAAAAATATGGGAATATGACAATCCTCCCCTCCCAAATATTATTTTCCTCAATCATAAGATCTCCAGAGTGCTGCAAATTTGTCCATCGAGTAGGAGAAATGGAGCATGAACTCATGTGCAAAAAAAAAGTTGACTTGCTTCATCAAGCTAACATGTAAAGTTTCTCAAAATCAAGCAATTCAAGGGTCCCATTGCTTGCATTGCACTCCCTTCAGTGAGAATTCCTTCCAACACCACTTATCAGACAAAATTATGCCTAGATCGTATTTCCTCAACTATAAGTATCCAAACATTAGTATCCACTATAAAAAATTATCTTCACAGGAAATGATATTCATGATGTGGGAATCATACCACTTAACTGAAAATTGGAAATTCTCAATGCAAAATTTGAAATCTGTGTGATTTCCCCACCCAACATAAAGTTCCTTATGTGCTTGATGCACATCAGAACTGAACCTCACAATTATGTTTCTACAATGACATGGGTGTGTGTCCCATGTACCAATACAATTTTGGGCATCCTCCAACAACCATAGACTCCCATGTTGCTCACAGAATATGTAGGATGTGTCTCCTGAAAATTCCATGGTGTAAGCAAAAGGTACACCCTCCAAGGTGCATTAATCCAACAAGTACCTACCCATTCCTTCCATATATAAAAAATTCCTCCAACTATCAGATCCCTATGGGAATTTTATTGCTTTCTCATGTGCACAATCCCAATGGCTCAACTCTCTGCCACTGGTCATGTAATCACCACCATGAATGGAGGAATAAAATATAGGACATGGTTTCATTTGTTGTGGCTGATAAGGGGGTGGTGCCCTCAACAAATCCCCATGGATGAGTGTGGGAGCCTCATGCTCCTTACTTGGCATCAAAACAAAGAAACCCTTCACCCAGTTATCATGCTCATGTGTGTTGGATTCCATAGGTGTGTGGAATAAATTATGGTGAAACAACTCTCTACAAAATGTGTCCAACAGAGGTGTGGATGTTTCAAACCTATCATGGGTCGGTACAACAAAAGGGAGTTCTTCTGACTCTTCAGTGAAAATATGACTCCTTCTATGAGAAAAATCATCCGTTCTAGAGCAATGTCCCTATTCTTGAAACTCATCATTTGCATCCCAAAATTCCTCAAGCACAAAAAAATTAGAATGAACCTCATGTGCATGTGTATGGAAGGTATCCAATGGCTGAAAATTAAATATTTCTAGCTTCCTAGACGTCTGGACAATGACATTCACAACAAATAATTTATTACAGAAATTAAACTCTTTACCTCCCACCGTCTTCATTCCCAAGGTGTCTCTATCCACTCAATCAATGGATGAGCAAGGAATTTTATTTGATGATCCATATAGAATGTGATCAGCCACCTCCTATGGATCAGATTCTACCATCCACCTCCTATGAATGTGATTGCTTACAATGATCCACCTAACAAAAGTACATGTATGAGTCATTTTAATATTGTATATGGGATGCACCCGAGGGGAGTATATGAAATTATAAATTTGGGAGGACGAGCTAGGAGAAGTCCAAATGGTAAGATTTTGCATCTAGCATGCATGAGCTACAGGAAAATGTTAAGAAGAAACTGTAGGAAAGTGTTGGGAAATACAAACAGAGAGCAAATATGAAAACAAAGGAAGTTAATTTTCAGGTTGGATACTTAGTAATGGACTATATTAGTAAAGAGAGGTTTCCTAAGGGAACCTACAATAAATTTAATCTTAAGAAGATTGGACCTTGTAAAATTTTGAGGAAATTTTCAGCAAATGCACATGAAATAGAGATTCCTTCTAATCTTCTAATCTCTCCAATTTTTAATGTTTCATATTTATATATCCTTTTAAATATTCAGACGTTCTGAAAGAAGAAATGATTTCAAGAGAAGATGAATCATTTATAGATTGGAAAGGACAGTTACCTCAGAAAGAACAACCACAAATTGAAGTTATTCTTGACAAAAGAGTTTCAAAGAAGACCAGGAGCAAAGAATATTTTTAGTATTTGTTTCAGTGGAAAGATCAGCCATATGAAGATGCATCGTGGATGACAGAATTAGATATTTCCAAGTATAATGTGAAACCTGAATAATTATTTTCTTCCCCTAGAGTATGATGCAGGACGATCCAGTCAAAATTCTTTGTTTCGTTGAATAAACAGTCGATGCTATTTTTATGATCCATGTAAATTTTATAGAAGATAGGGTTGGTAGTCAATTTTTGTAATCTATTTCCTAGATAGGGATGATTTGAATTTAATAAGGACAATTTTCCACAAGGATTCATATGTTTCTCGAGGATAGGTTAGTTACAAATTTTATTTCTTAGGAGTTCAGATCCTCCTGTTGCGGATCTGATAGGTTTGATAGAATTATATTTAAGAAATAAATGTAATAATCAAAGACATGAAGGGGAATATGAATGGAATAGGAAAATAGATATAAGTGTGGAAACATGGGTGATAGAGATATAGAGTGTATGTAACACTGTTTAATGTAATGAAGAACAAAGTCTTAATACTCTGCATAACTATCACTATCTGATGTCTTCTTTTCAATTACCAAGCATATGCGTATTTATTTATGTTAATGAATCTTCAATAATGTATAATTTATTCTAAAGGTGAAGAAGTGTATAATTGCATAGAATATTGATCGCTCATGAATCAATTCGACTGTCATAATATGAATTGAAGTCTGTGAATTTCAGCAGATCGATGGTTGTGGATGAATTTCGAAAGAGAAAGGTGAATATCTGCATTTGATATCAGATCGACTGTCAAGAAGGAGCCCATCAGAAATCAATGACTCAGGAGAATTGCGAAAAAAGGAAGTTATAGGAAGAAAATTGTGGAATCCCATTTTGGAAAAGTGGGAAGGTGTATTCACAATCTGAAATCTGCAATCCGAGTGCGGAAAGGACCATTGCGTGCACATAATTGCAGAAGTCCATTTTGGAAAAATGGGAAAGTGTATCCATGATCCGCAATATACAATTGTGGAAAGGGTCTTGCAGAAAGACACTTGCATAAGAATCAATTGCAGAAATTGAGTTGCAGAACCAAGCTGTAGAGAACTCAATTGTGAAAATTGAGTTGCAAAGACTAAAGCTTGTGAAAAGTTGATTGTGGGAGGAGAATTGTCGAATCATACTTGCGGAAGGAGATTTGAATTAATATTTCAGTTTGAAGAAGAATACTTTAGGTCTACTAGCTTTCACCTTCCATCACAATCAAAGGACGATGATGAAATCCTACTGTCGAAAGCGAGGAAACCTTCCATTGAGGCATGCAGGATTAAAGGTACTTGACTGGTTTCTAAGACTAATTCCTAGATGATGTGTTGGTGTTGACAAGATTAGACTCATCGAAGGAGGGCCATGATTTTTCCCCCATAATTGACATGAAACTTGGAACAAAAGTGATTTTGAAGTGATTATGATATAGGAACAACAATAGGATTGACTCAGACAGGACCGAATCGAAGGAAGGAAAAGTAACTGCAAAGGTCGACTGTAGTAAAGACTCCCTTTAAACATTGAACTGTATGACAAGTGGCTTAGAAGCATTGACTCAAATCGAAGCAGAGATCAGACATAACGTAAAGGTGAAGTGATGCATTCTTTGAATTGACTCAGAGGAATTAAATGACTCATGAAAGTGGATCGACTCGATGACAAGATGAATACCCAATTGTTTGAATGAAAATGCAAGCATGTGCCATGTTCAGAGGTGGATGAAGCTATCATTAATACAAATGAAATACATTCCCCATTCCCTTAATTTCCCCATCACCATTGATGAGTACCTATTTTCTTTTTAACAAGCTTGAAAAGGGTAAAAAATGCTCAGTATAGCTCAGCAGAGGATGAGTCCATTCTCATACTTTTTATGAACCTGAGAAAGGAGTGGTTCATTCCCAAAAAGGTTCCTTCAACATTTAATTTTTTGAGTCTTTAGAAGAAAAAATCAGTTGTCATTTCATGTTTAGAGAGTCTAGAATGACTAAGAAGACTCTGGAAATGGACTTTTTCATATATTTAGTCCCCAAGGTTCAAAAAAGTATAAACCAATACCTAGGAGAACTCTTCTAGTCGTGAAGACCTAGAGTATACCTTTTTCGTAAATAAGTCTAAAGAGTCCGAAAAAGGGGTAAACTATCACCGAATAGATGACCTTTCAAACACTTTTCCAAGTGTGAAAGAATCAAGTTCTCTCGTTGACTTTTTGTGTTTAAGGGGCCTGAAAAGAGCTTAAATGTGAATCTTGTCCGTTTTCATAATCCATTTTAATAATTTCAAAAAAGTAGTAAAAGAACACTTGATTCCTTTTCACTAGATTTTTAACGAGTGCGCCGAGGGTATATCTATGCATAGCTACCAAAATATTTGCTCTTTCTCATGTGTAACTGAGTTTTTTTAATTTTCTTTTGCATAGGTTTAAAGAGGGTAGTGTACTTAAGATGTTTTTGGAGGTTATAGTTTTGAAGAAAGATTCTATGTTTGCTTCATAAATCATTAAAAGGTTCATGTGAATGTTTTTATGGGGTTGTAGTTTTATATATTGACATTTGATTGAGATCTTGTCTACACATCATCATGGTTCTAGATTATGTTTTTCGTATTGTTAATCATTAGACTCATTACCTATTTCAATAATAAGGGATTATGTAATGTTTATTGGCCATTTGTTCCACATATTTTTTAAGTGAACGTTAATAACATGTTCAGGTGTGATATTTACTTTGTTAATACATAAATGTTCCACCTTTTTTTCTTTTCCCTACCCTAAATTAAGGAAAAAGTATGGTTAAACTCAACTTTATAATTCTTTAATACTTAAAAATTGTATATGGATCAGACTTAACTTAGTAGGTGGCAAGGATGGAATTTGATGTTCAAATTGAACATTTTTTATGTTTGGTTTTATAGATTATACTATCAACATGATGAGGAGAAAAATTCTAAACACATGAATTCTAGGGGTTAACGAACAACCACACATCATTTTTACCAGTTAAGCATTCCTAATTTTAAGATATTTACCCTATAGCCCTTCTCTTGAGTAATATTATATTATTATGCATTTTGTATATATATCCACACTCTTCAATATTAATGATAGAAATTTAATTATTTTTTAGCACAAAAGAACCAATATAACTACTCTTGTGCAATATTATTAATAAATATGCAATAAATGGATCTATGAGCCTCGTGGGATAGCTTGAGTGGTTAACTGATTTGAGATTCATGCAAGTGGTTGTCCCTATTTCATTTCTCACTTGATGTGCTCATTAGGTTAGGTGTCATAATCAACATTGATAGGATAATATACCCAAGAGTGATGATATGGGTTACCTAGGGAGGTACCCAATGGGATGATGTACGTAACATGGCCATAATTATGGAATAGGCTCACTTGGTATTTTGTGGGTAGTAAATAGGCCTCCCTAGGTACCCCATATTATTCCCTCTAGGCACATTAGAGACAATTTTACTATGGATACCATCCACAAAATGCGGATAAGTGCCCAAAGGTTTCCTTGCGAGATTTTCTTTGCAAGAAAAATAATATCTCTCTCTACACACACATATTGATATACATATACATATAACTAGAACTATCACATTTAGAAAAGGACGGAAAGCCTATTTTGGTCTTAAGAACAACTACAAATCAAAATATTTATAGTTTAGTTAAAAAGGAAATTCCTCCATGAGGCAATTGTTACTATGGTTATGTTATATGGTCGTGAAGTTTGGGGCTCCATTATTTCTAGAGAATCTTGGACGAAATTCTACCAAAACCCAAAATTTATAATCTTAAAACTAAAAGTGATACACCCTATCCAATTCTCCCCTTAGAACTTGGTCTTCACCCATTGAGAGTGTGACTATGATTAAGAACATAATGTACAAGGAAAAGGTAACTCACATTAAAGACAAAATTCTTCCTAGCATTTCTTCAAAATCTAGGCAATGTCACTTTAGGTTAAGACAAGGTAGCGTAAAGAAATAGAGAATACGAGAAAATCAATGTATTACAAAGATATAATTAAGCCAAATGTAGAAGATCAAAAGAATATTTACACTATAACTAACTTAAAAAGAAGAAAATCATCATCGTTACTAATATTAAAACAAACTCTCACAAGATTCATAATAAAGTAATTAGGCATTTGAAAAATCCTAAAATGTCATGGGATTAAAATAAATTCATAGTTGTGATACTAAGAGGATGGGGGTGAAATATACTTTATCTTAGAATTTCATGCATATCCTCACATTAAATTTCAAATTCAAAATATTTATAACAACACCACTATTCATAACTTGTTATCTCATAAAAACCAAGGAGATTCAGGAAATCTTCTACCCAAACTTTGTTTATCATAGAAACAAATTGTTAAAAAAATCACTTAATTGCTTATCACATTTTCTTAGGTTTCAATACACTAAACACTCCATTACTTGATCCAAGCCACTCTTCTCATCAAATATACATATATGGAATTTCTTTTTCAAAGGTTCTTTCATGTAATCTCCTCTAATAAAATTCTAATTAATGGAATTTTCATGGGTAAGTTATTATCAATACTCCTTTGTTGTTTCAAATCTAATTCACCATAGGATAATTTAGGCTTAGTAGGGATCTCACTCATATTTCAAAGTGAATCCTTTTTTAAATGCATAGCCTTTCACCATCATTAAAATAAGATGTACTTGGTGATATGCCCAATCTAAAATATTTAAATCCCTTTGTCATTTCACAGGGATATAAGTCAATTTTTTTTAAGTTAATACATCCCCCACCCTTGAAGCAATTTTCATTGACATAGAGAACAAGTCCATTTTCCTTGGAAACCATGCTTGCCATTGGAATCAAAATTTTGGTGAGAATAGAGTGAAACTCACAATGAAGGAATTTTATATTGGATATTCAGGTAGAAGGTTGAAAGGTTTCAAAATCAAGAGACTGAAGGTTTTGAAATTTTGCCAATTCGCTAATTTTGGGGCTTTTTTTTCAAAAAAGAGATTCACTATTTGGTAATTTTTTGTCTCTAATATCGCCTATATTTACATAAAATATATTTTTTATCATAATATTCTCCAAAATTTACAATTTTTAGTAGTAAATTGTATGTTTCATATTTAATATTCATCTACCTATCTATATATATGTTTTTTTTCAATAAAAAATAATTGCCTATAATACTATACTAAAATATTCTATAATAATCCTTAAAAAATACCCTGGTTGAGATATCAACAATAGGAATAAGGTAAAAAAGGTTGTTACATGCATATAGTTCTAAAAGAGAATGTGTATTTAGATCATTTTATAGATTGCCAGGAATTAGCATTCATTAGGAAGTTCCATTGAAGATGTATTTTGGAGTTTTCCATATATGAATGGATGAATCCTTCCAAAATAAGGAACTTAGGTATATCTCCCCATCCAATATATTATGAAAAGGATGGATCACATTCATATTTAAAACCAACTCTTATAGAGAAAATATCAAAATTCCAATTAGTTTTGGAGTAACATATACCTTTCCTTTTGGGGTTGATACCATTGTGTTGATGCACTAGTTCGGAGTACTTCTACACAAATTGTTTGAGTAAAACCTCTTTATCTATTAGTTGAAATTTGGAGCCCAAAATCACTAGGTTTGGTTGGAAACAATATTTGGAGGAATTTCACATTGGATGAGAAGCCAAAATTAAAATTCCCAAATGTATTAGTGAATATTTATGTAGAAAAATGATTTAAAGGGGGGCCTCCTAGGGTTGATATAATTTTTTTGGTTAGTGGACAATACTCCAATCCTTTTATTATAAAATCCTACCCTTCACATTCTCAACATGTAGAGAGCATGGGAACCTAAAAATAATCTATCCTATTAGCATATCTCAAAGATATTGGTTTCATTTGGAAGGAGTCAACTTGGATTAACATAAAATTGAAGTTACCCCACTTGTTCCCTCTATAGAATCCTTTGGATATCATAATTGGGAAAGATATGGAGAGTAGAAGTATATGATTTACAAGTAGTTTTAGAGCCTAAGTATTCTCCTTTACATGTAGAAATTGTCAAGCCCTTAAATTTCTCTATATAGGGGAGAATAAGATTTAGAAATGAGCCCAATGGATATTCACTCAAGAATCCATTATAACTAGGATAAATCCGTATAAGTCCTCAAAGGATAAATACTTACTATGTTTTAATAACTCAGATATGTTTTGTGATACAATGGTTGTGTATATAAATACAAGTAAAATATGATAAGTCATGTTCTTTGGGAAAAACTATGACTATCATGAATTAGAATATAATAATTATGGAATATTACCTAAATGATTACTATAATATAAATGCTTATATATTACTATATATATGTAATATAATTTAGATATATGTTACAAGTATTCCCCTTTAAAATTGCTTTATCATCACAGTATGGTCAGGTAGACTTTTGTTGATAGAATGAACATTGTTTTTTTTATTTTTTTGTTGATTAGATAAGATTGAGTACATGATACATTATGAAGTTCAAAGTAGTTCAAAGTATTGAACGATATTTTCCATCAAAAAAGAATCAATCCATCCTAAATGGATACTTTTTGGAACTTCCTAATGAAATGGATACTTTTTGGAACTTCCTAACGATAAGATTTTGGAGACAATATTCTTCGTTGTTGGATTTGAGTTGTATTGGTCCTCGAATTCTTCAATATGTAAGTATATAAGTGACTCTACATAGGTTCCATTGGGTATTGGTCCAATGGTTATTGCATGCTACGACTTCTACAATTTTCATGTGAATATGTTGCCTTACTAACTTGACCCTTCTTAAGTTATGATTTTATATTATCATAATGAACTTGTGTCGACATGTTAATCTTTGAAAATTTTGTATGCATATGTATGAAAACATCCTTTGGCTGAAATATGGATTCATTACTGATAATCAATGGACCTTTAATTATTGGTGAAACTTTAGATTTTGATTTGTCAATGAATTGTGTCTTTAACCCAAGTTCTGGATTCTCTTTGATTGAAAAACTCCATTAGTAATGACACTTTGATATTTATTTTCACTTGAATTTGTTATGGTCTCTATATTTATAGTCGTAACTTCTAAAAACTCGATTTGTTCAATTGGATAAGTTAAAGTTCCTTTATCCACTATTAATATTGATATATCCTTTTGTTTTATTTATTTTTATTTCCATAAGAAATATTTGAATATAGTTCTTTAAACGATTAATATATTTATCATTAGCTAATAAGATATTGCTAATTTCTCCTCTCTTTTGAATCTTTGTCACACTCGATTAATGCATTTGATTTCTTGATTTTGTTGTTATTCTCTAAATTCTTTGACTTCTCTTCTCTTAAACTTTTGATTTGTTCTAACAATCTCTTATTAAGTTTCTTTAAGAGGGACGTTTATTTATCCTTTGTTAATAATTCTCTTTCAAGTTTCTGATACTCTTGTTGTGTTTTCTTTTCATTATTTTTTTATCTCTATAAGTAGATTTCTATTATGATTTCTTAAATGAGAAATTTCATCATCCTTGGTTTATAAGTATTTACTAATATATTTTTTATCTCTTTTTTTTTAATTTTTAAGCTCTTCAATTTTTGTTGTTAGGGTTTCCTTTTCCTCCTTATGAATTTTCTCTTCTTGTGTTAACTTAATGAATTTATTTGTAAGACACCGATTTTCTTCTCATAAGTTATTCATGTAAGAATATACTTCTCTGTAAGTACTTTACAAAGTTCTAGTTGAAGTTCTTTTATTTCCCTTTGAAAATGTAACACATTTTCAACATAATATTTGACAGTAATTCCATGATTTTTCCTAAACCATATTGTTTCCGGAAATTTTCAATCAGTGCAGACAAAGATTGTTTCCCTAGTCTACATGGGGTATGACGCCCTCTGTCAGAAGACAAGGTGTGTCAGAAATCCTAGAACTAGGAAAAAAAATCTAAAAAATATGTCTTCAAAATGCCCCCCAAAGTACGAAGATAGAATGGGATGACTGGTGAAATGATTTGCTAGATGTGATTTGGAATCAGAGGCAAAAGAGTGGTGAGCGAAGATTGGAAATAATACCATTTACAAAATATTTGACTCAAATCATGGCTGATGACCAATACAATGCAGATTCATACATATAATGAACATGTCATTAATACCAATACTACACTGTAGATCCATGATCAATACAACTCGGGAAATATCTACGGAATATACACTATAGATCTATGTCATCTTGATCCAAACTTGAGCATAACCACCAAACATACAATGTGGATCCATGCAATGACTTAAGAAATACTCCATCACAACCTGAGAATAACCACATATTCAAGCGAATACATAACCATTAAGGGTCTTAATTCCAAATCCAAACGATACGATCCTATCCATGTGAATAGTTGTCCTAATGTAGAACATGGTAGAAACCACATGATTACCAGTCATTGATGTATACTGTTAACAAGTGCGAGGGAAATCATTATTAATGCTAATAATCCCCAAGGTATCCTAATAAATTCCTTTGAATGCGAATAGATGAGCAGGAGTTGAACAATCAATGAAATATTTCAATCTGATGCAGGAGCATCTAGTCAAAATTATCTGTTTGCTGAATAAATGGTCGATCTTATTTTTTTCCTCCATGTAAATTTTCTAGAAGATAGGTTTCACAGTCAATTTTTGTACTTTTTTTACTAGATAGGGATGGTTTGAATGTAATAATGAATTTTTTTTACAAATTCCCTTGAATCTTGTAAGAGGTTACTCGAGGATAGGTTAGTTACAAATTTGTTTTCTTAGGAGTTCAGATCCTCCTATTGCAGATCTAACAAGTTTGATAGAATTCTATTTAAGAATCAAATGTAATAATCAAAGACATGAAGGGGAATAGGAATGGAATAGGAATAGAGATAGAAGTGTGGAAGTGTGAGCGATCTATAGATAGAGTGGATGTAATAGTGGTTAATGGAATGAAGAACAGAGTCTTAATACTCCGCATAATTATCACTATATGATGTCTTCTTTT
Source organism: Pseudotsuga menziesii (assembly GCA_001517045.1). NCBI lineage: Eukaryota > Viridiplantae > Streptophyta > Pinopsida > Pinales > Pinaceae > Pseudotsuga > Pseudotsuga menziesii. Next base: position 479,629 of record LPNX010642796.1, read on the forward strand.
CAATTACGAGACATATGCTTATTTCTTTATGTGGATGAATGTTCAGTAATGTATAAATGATTAAAGTCATAGATGTGTATAATTTCATAGAATATTGATCGCTCATGAATCAATTCAACTGTCATGGTCTGAATTGAAGTTTGTGAATTTCAACAGATCGATGGTTGTGGATGAATTCTGTAACAGAAAAGTGAAGATCTTCAAAGTTAAGGTGATATTCGCATCTAATCTTAAATCAACGGTCAAGAAGGAGACTGTAAGAGATCGATGGCTCAGAGAATTGTAAAAAAGGAAGATGTGGGAAGAAAATTGCGGAATCCCATTTTGGAAAAGTGGGAAGGTGTATCCGCAATATGCAATCCACAATCTGGGTGTGGAAAGGACCATTACAGCCGCATAATTGCAGAAGTCCATTTTGGAAAGATGGAAAAGTGTATTCGCAATCCACAATCCATAATTGTGGAAAGGGTCCTACGGAAATATGGTTGTGGAAGACTCAATTGTGGAAATTGAGTTTCATAAACAATCCTAGTGAAGAACTCAATTGTGGAAATTAAAGCCTGCGGAAAGCAGGGTATTTTTTAAGGGTTCTAATATTATAGTAAAGTATAGTATTCTAGGCGATTGTTCTGGATTGAAAAAACATGTTTATATATAGGTAGGCGAATATTGAAGATAAAACATAAAATAAACACTAAAATGTATAAAGTTTGGAGAATATTATGATAAAAAAACATATTTTATGTAAATATAGGTGATATTAGACACCAAATAGTGAATTTATTTTTTGAAAAAAACCCAAAAAATAGCCAATTGGTGAAATTTAGCCACTAAAAATTACCCTGGCGGAAAGTTGATTGCAGGAGAAGAATTGCGGAATCGGACTTGTGAAAGGAGATTTCCATTAGTATTTATGTATGAAGAAGAAAATTTTCGGTCTTATACATTTCACCTGCCATCAGTTTTGGTATCAGAGCAAGCTAAGATGCTTCCAAGACAAGGACGAATGCGTGGAGTCCCTGTAGGACATGGTTGAGGAAGACAAGTTGCAGAGAAAGATACACAAAGGGAATTAAGAGAACTCTAAGCTAGGATTGAAGCTATGGAGAGAAAAAATTCAGAGAATACACACACCAGTGATGAAGAATAATCCTATGAAGACGAGTGAGAAGAGTTTGTTGAAGAAGTAAAAGTATTGAAGATGCCAATGAAGGATAGTAATAGACCCAGAGTTGAAATCCCCATGTATGAATGTTATCTTAATGTTGAAGAAATCATGTACCAGATCAATGCTTTAAACAAGTATTTTAACTTTGAAGAATTTGAAGATAAAAAGAAGGTGAGATATGCAGCGACCAGACTAAAAGGGCATGCAGCTATATGGTGGATGAAATTCATATACATAGAGAAATAATAGGTAATCCTAAAATCAAATCTTGGGATAAAAATTTATATAAAATTAAAATTCAATTTATGCCTAAGGATTATCAGTTGGCTCTCATTAGATAGCTTCAGAATCTTATACAAAGGGGTATTCCTATTAAAGAATATACATACGAATTCTTTAGGTTGAGTATTAGAGATGGACAGACACAAGGGGACATAGAAAGAGTAGCTAGACATATAAATGGATTCAGATATGAGATACAAGATGAAATCATCTTGTTGAATTTGAAAACTGTTGAAGATGCTTATCAGGAAGCCTCAAGGGTAGAAGAAAAACTATTAAGAAAACAAAACCAAAAGAGCAGAGTGAGAAATACAAAAAGAGGGATAGTATTTCTAAACAGAGGAGGTGCACTCCTAAAGATATGGCTGAAGGTTCTAGTATTCAGGTAACCCAAAGAGGAGGATACAAAGGAGGCAAAGGAAGAGGAAGAAATAGAGAAGTGAAATGGTATACATGTGGAGAAATTGGACACACTGCATGGGAGTGCCCAAGGAATAAACCTGCAACTCAGAGGAATGAAAACATCACTGAGGCTCGTGAGGAGTCAAGTGAAGAGATAGAGGTGAAAAATCCTCCTGAGGAACGAGAATCTCTTATGCTGAAGTTATTTTTAGTAAAGACAGAGAAGAAAGTGCATGAACCAGTCTAGAGAAAGAGTCTCTTCAAGACTAAATGAAAGCCACAACGGAAGTGTTGTAAGATGGCATTTGACAGCAGTACTACAGATAATTTGGTCTCCACTAAGATGGTAGAGAAATTGGGATTGGAGAGGATGAAACATCCAACTCCTTACAAAGTGTCCTGGTTGCAAAAAGGACATCAGCTCTTCGTGAATGAGTAGCTCAATGTGGAGTTTCAAATTGGTACTTATAAAAATGTGGTGTTATGTGATATAATTCCTATGGATGTATGCCATATTCTCTTAGGGAGGCCATGGAAATATGATGGAAAATTTATTTATGATGGAAGAAAGAACACTTATTCTCTGGAAAAGGATGGAAAAAGACATACATTGTCACCATTGGAGGATGAAGCAATTCTAGAAAGTTCAGGGTTGAATATTTTGCTAATGAATGGGAAAGAAATATTAAAAGAGTTCAAGAAGGAGGATGATCTATATTTTTCTCTTGTTGGAAAACTAGAGGTAATATTAACTTCTACAAATTTAGATGATTTTCCTATTGAAGTTAGATTCTTGCTTGATGAATATGTTGATATTATTGTGGATGAGTTACCGAATGTTTTACCTCCTATGAAAAGTATTAGTCATCACATTGACTTAATACCTGGTGCAAGTTTACCTAATAAGGAAACCTACAGACTAACTCCTCAAGAGAATGAAGAGATCAAACAGAAGGTACATGAGTTGTTAGATAAAGATTTGGTGAAAGAAATTTTGAGTCCTTGTGCAGTACCCACTATTATTAGCCCAAATAAGGATGGTGGATGATGAATGTGCACCGAATCAAAACCAATTAATAATATCACTATCATGTACATCTTTCCTTTACCTCGCATTGATGATTTGATGGATTGTTTGAGTGGTTCAAAGTATTTTTCAAAGATAGATTTGAAAAGTGGTTATCATCAAATAAGAATAAGAGAAGGGAATGAATGGAAGACTGCATTCAAGAATAATAATGGACTATATGAATGGTTTGTAATGCAATTTGGGTTTACTAATGCATCTAGTACTTTTATGAGATTGATTAATAAGTTCTTGAAACAATACCCTGGAAAATTTGTGATAGTGTATCTGGATGATATTCTGATTTTTAGTCAGAATAAAGAAGAACATTTGAAACAACTCAAACTGGTGTTGGAAACCTTTCAAAAGGAAAAGTTGCTAATAAATCTGAAAAAGTGAAGTTTCCTGAAGAAAGAGTTGATTTATTTGGAATTTGTGGTTTCATAAGAAGGGTTGAATATGGATCCAGATAAGGTGCAAGCAATTTTAAGTTGGCCAATTCCAAGAAGTGCATATGAGGTAATGAGTTTTTGTGGACTCACAAGTTTTTATAGAAAATTCATTAAGATTTTTAATCAAATTTGTGCACCTATAATTGACACCTTCAGGGGAACTAGACAACCTTTGAAGTGGACAGAAGCAGCTGACAGAAATTTCAAATTGTTGAAGAAGAAGATCATTGAGAAGCCTATTCTAACTTTGCCAAGTTTTGATAAGGTTTTTCAAGTAGAGACAAATGATAGTGGGACAACAATAGGGGTTGTTCTGAGTCAAGAACAGAGACTAGTGGCATACTTTAACGAGAATTTAAATGAGGAAAAACAAAAGTATTCCTCATATGACAAGGAGTTATATGTTCTTGTACAAGCTCTCAATAAATGGATACATTACTTGATCCCTAAAGAATTTGTGTTATATTTTGATAATAATGCTTTGCAGTTTATAAATAGTCAACCTAAATTGAATCATAAACATGTTAAGTGAGTGATTTTTTTGCAGTAATTTACCTTTGTGATCAAGTATACAACTAAAAAATATAATAAAGTTATTGATGCTTTAAGCATAGTAATTTTGATCTTGCAGGAAATTAAGGTCAGTTCTTTGGGATTTGAAAGCTTAATTAATATGTATAAAGAATATGTGGATTTCAAAGATATATATGCAGATTGTGAGAATCTAGTTTCCCATAATAGAAACCAATGGCTGGACTACATGCCAACAAGAAGGATTGATGTTCAGAAATAGTAAGTTATGTATTTCAAAATGCTCTATGAGAGAAAATTTGATACAAGAGAAACACATTGGAGGTTTTTCGGGACGTTTTGGACAGGATAAAACATTTGTTTAGGTGAGTACTTTTTTAATTTTTGGCCAGGAATGCAGCATGATGTAAAGAATTTTGTTGAAAAATGAAGGATATGTTAACATGCCAAAGGGAGAAGACAAAATACTAGACTATATCAACCCCTACCTATTCCAACTAGGCCTTGGGATTCCTTCAGTATGGATTTTGCTCTGGGATTGCCTAGAATTCAGAGGGGAAATGATTCTATTTATGTAATAGTGGATAGGTTTTCAAAAATGGCTCATTTTATTACTTGTAAGAAAACCAATGATGCAACAAACATTACTTATTTATTTTTTTCAGAAATTGTAAAGTTGCATGTTTACCTCTAAGCATTGTGTCTGACAGGGATACTAAATTTGTTGGTCATTTTTGGAGAACTTTATGGAAGAAGTTGGGAACCAATCTAAATTTTAGTTCCGCTTATCATCCTCATAATGATATTCATACTAAACTAGTGAACAGAATCTTGGGAAATATACTGAGAAGTCTTGTTTATGAAAATCCAAAACAATGGGATTTAGCTCTTGCTCAAGCTGAGCTTGCTTACAATGATCCACCTAACAGAAGTACATGTACGAGTCATTTTAATATTGTATATGGGATGCACCCGAGGGGAGTATATGAAATTATAAATTTGGGAGGACGAGATAGGAGAAGTGCAAATAATAATATTTTGCATCTAGCATGCATGAGCTACAGGAAAATGTTAAGAAGAAACTGCATGAAAGTGTTGGGAAATACAAACAAAGAGAAGATATGAAAACAAAGGAAGTTAATTTTCAGGTTGGATACTTAGTAATGGCCTATATTAGGAAAGACAGGTTTCCTAAGGGAACCTACAATAAATTTAAGCTTAAGAAGATTGGACCTTGTAAAATTTTGAGGAAATTTTGAGCAAATGCATATGAAATAGAGCTTCCTTCTAATCTTCAAATCTCTCCAATTTTTAATGTTTCATATATATATCATTTTAAAGATTCAGGTGTTCTGATAGAAGAAATGATTTTAGGAGAAGATGGTTCATTTATAGATTGGAAAGGACAGTTACCTCAGAAAGAACAACCACAAATTGAAGTTATTCTTGACAAAAGAGTTTCAAAGAAGACCAGGAGCAATGAATATTTTTAGTATTTGGTCCAGTGGAAATATCATCCATTTGAAGATGCATCATGGATGACAGAATTAGAGATTTCCAAGTATAATGTGAAACTTGAATAATTATTTTCTTCCCCTGGAGTATGATGCAAGAGCATCCAGTCAAAATTCTTTATTTGCTGAATAAACAATCGATGCTATTTTTATGATCCATGTAAATTTTCTACAAGATAGGGTTGGTAGTCGACTTTTGTAATTTGTTTCCTAGATAGGGATGATTTGAATGTAATAAGGACAATTTTCCACAAGGGCTCGTATGTTGCTCGAGGATAGGTTAGTTACAGATTTTATTTCTTAGGAGTTCAGATCCTCCTGTTGCGGATCTTATAGTTTTGATAGAATTATATGTAAGAAATAAATGTAATAATCAGAGACATGAAGGGGAATATGAATGGAATAGGAAAAGAGATATAAGTGTGGAAGCATGGGTGACAGAGATATAGAGTGTATGTAACATTGTTTAATGGAATGAAGAACAAAGTCTTAATACTCTGCATAACTATCACTATCTAATGTCTTCTTTTCAATTACCAAACATATGCTTATTTATTTATGTGGATGAATCTTCAGTAATGTATAAATGATTCTAAAGGTGAAGAAGTGTATAATTGTATAGAATATTGATCACTCATTAATCAATTCGACTGTCATAGTATGAATTGAAGTCTCTGAATTTCAGCAGATCGACAGTTGTGGATGAATTCCAAAAGAGAAAGGTGAATATCTGCATTTGATATCAGATCGACGGTCAGGAAGGAGCCCGTAAGAAATTGACGAATCAAGGGAATTGTGAAAAAAGGAAGTAACAGGAAGAAAATTGTGGAATCCCATTTTGGAAAAGTGGGAAGGTGTATTCGCAATCTGCAATCCGCAATCCAAGTGTGGAAAGGACAGTTGCATCGCATAATTGCAAAAGTCCATTTTGGAAAAATGGAAAAGTGTATCCACAATCCGCAATTACGGAAAGGGTCTTGTGGAAAGACGCTTGCAAAAGAATCAATAGTGGAAATTGAGTTGTAGAACCAAGCTGCAGAGAAATCAATTGTGAAAATCGAGTTGCAAAAACTAAAGCTTGTGACAAGTTGATTGCGGGAGGAGAATTGTCGAATCATACTTGCAGAAGGAGATTTCCATCAGTATTTCAGTTTGAAGAAGAATACTTTAGGTCTACTAGCTTTCACCTTCCATCACAATCAGAGGACGATGATGAAATCCTACTATCGAAAGCGAGGAAACCTTCCATTGAGGCATGCAGGATTAAAGGTACTTGATTGGTTTCTAAGACTAATTCCCAGATGATGTGTTGGTGTCGATGGGAATAGACTCATCGAAGGAGGGCCATGATATTTCCCCCATCATCGACATGAAACTAGAAACAAAAGTGATTTTGAAGTGATTATGATATAGGACCAACAATAGGATTGACTCAGACAAGACCGACTCGAAGGAAGGAAAAATAATTGCAAAGGTCAACTGTAGTAAACTCCCTTTAAAAATTGAACGGTATGACAAGTGACTTGGAAGCATTGACTCAAATCGAAGTAGAGATCAGAAATAACGTAAAGTTTGGGCGATGCATTCTTTGAATTGACTCGAAGGAGTTAAATGACTCGTGAAAGTGGATCGACTCGATGACAAGATGAATACCCAAATGTTTGAATGAAAATGCAAACATGTGCCATGTTTAGAGGTGGATGAATCTATCATTAATACAAATGAAATACATTCCCCATTCCCTTAATTTCCCCATCACTATTGATGAGTACTTATTTTCTTTTTAACAAACTTGAAAATGGTAACAAATGCTCGGTATAGCTCATCGGAGGATGAGTCCATTCTCATACTTTTTATGAACCCGAGAAAGGAGTGGTTCATTCCCAAAAAGGGTCGTTCAACATTTAATTTTTTGAGTCTTTAGAAGGTAAACTCAGTCATCATTTCATGTTTAGAGAGTCTGGAAGGACTAAGAAGACTCTGGAAATGGACTTTTTCATAGATTTAGTCCCCAAGGTTTGAAAAAGTATAACCAATACCCAGGAGAACTCTTCTAGTCGTGAAGACCTAGAGTATACCTTTTTCATAAATGAGTCTAAAGAGTCCTAAAAAGGGGTAAACTATCACCGAATAGACGACCTTTCAAACACTTTTACAAGAGTGAAAGAATCAAGTTCGCTTAGTGACTTTTTGTCTTTGGGGAGCCTGAAAAGAGCTTAAATGTGAATATTTGGAGTTTCCTTTTTCATAATCCATTTTAATGAGTTCAAAAAAGTAGTAAAAGAACACTTGATGCCTTTTCACTAGATTTTTAATGAGCACACCGAGGGTATAAAAGGTGCTCATTAATTTTTCCACTTAAGCTAGAGTGAAAAAGACAAAAAGAAACTCGATTGCAACAAAAAATTCCCAATAATGTCGTAAAATCCTTAAAAATGATGTTAGAACACTTTCACAGTGAAACTATAGGAAAAAAATAATGAAAACCCATGATATTTAAATAATCCATTAATTATTTCTAATTAAAAAATAACATACAAATAGTGAAATAGTGAAAAATTTTAACCATTGTGTTTTTACCATAGCAAATAGGGTGAATTTGTGTTTAGGAGAAGAATTTGTGACGAAGATACTGGGAGTTCCAGGAATCCATTCATCGAATCGTTAGAAGCAGGTAAGAGATAACACCTTGCCCTTACTTTTTATGGTTGAAAATTTCATTTTATCATGATTTTTAAGTATTTTGGGAGTATTTTTCAAAGGGAAGAGCGTGCCCAGGGAGACACTCTTCTCCCTTTTGGGAGGTGCACCGACACACTCCCTTAAAGGGGAAAGAGCACCATGGGTGCTCTATTTCTTGGGAAAGATGGTGTCGTCGCTCTATTCCGTAAGGGAAAGAGCATCACCAGTTGTGGGATTCCAAAAACTCAATTTTAAGCATGAAATCTCAAGAAAATTTTCAATATAAAGGTTCTAATTATTACCTTATGGATGCCACACAAGTATTGGGACAAGAAAATGGTGATATGGAAGGAACATGAACATGATCTAGATGATTCCTAGGAGGCCTTTGATCCTATGATTTTAAGGGCCCTAAGGGAATGTGAGCTCCTAAAATATTTCATGGTGTCGGGAATGAGAGCCCATGTACATTTGCAGGATCATCTGATACAGATGTGGGATATGGACCAACAACATTTTCAAGTTGGGACCCACATCCTGAAAATATTTGTGGAAGAAATCTACTTTCTGATTGGATTATCCTGGAGAGGGATTCCAATGTCGTTCACAAATCCCAGAGGAGGAGAGATGTCCATTGATGAACTTATAGATGAGTATTGTGTTTTTAGGACAAGGTACCAAGGGGGAAAGATCCATATAAAACATATTGTGGACCGGCCATTGAGGACTGTGGAATTACACCATAGAAAGGGTAGTGGGTAGCTGAGCTTCTCATTAGACTACCCGAGCACACATGATGTATGTGTTAGAGTGCATGGCTCCAACCGTCTTCAACTAGAGTTAGGGGCTACGGGTAAGCCTCAAGGATTAACTCATGAAATGTATATGAGGTGAGATAAAGCAGTTTGGTTACAGAGAAGTGGTGGTATCTTTCTTCTTGGACAGGGTTCCTTTGCTACATCTGCAGGTTCCTCTCAACATCCTGTACCCTGAGGATCCACGGATGTTACAGTGGATCGATGCTATGGCCCACAACAAAGGTGTGTTGAGGAATTTTCAAGTGGTAGAGGAAAATAAAAATCCTTGTTGACCAGAGACTGATCATCTATCAAGCGATGAGCATCACCCTATTCTGAGCATTCAGTGGACAAACAAATTTTGAGTGGCCCGTCTTCTTACAATGATGACACCTGAAAGCCACCTTCCAGTAGTTGAGGCGTTAGATAAATGAACCTTCATCCCAGATGATCTACAACTCCTACGGTAAACCCTCGGACACATCAATATCCACAAAAAAACATCACATAGAGTGATCAAAGCCCAACAGGTGCTCTTCCTCCATCAGAATAAAAGTACCGATGGAGTTCACCGCCGCCATGAAACCTCAGTGGTTCTAGCACTAGATAGGAAAATCTATAAGAAACACCCAAAGGTGATGGGGAACCACCTTTTCAATGCACGGATCAAACCCAACATGCCATATCCCAAGAACTAGTGAACCCATCCCCAGGATCCAATACTATGCCTCAAGGGCCACCCTATCTTTGACTGAAATAAATTGGAATAACACTCAACCATTCACTAGCATAATGACCTTAGGGGTAGATTTCATCATAGGATTAAAAACTTCCCTAACCCATGTCAGAATATCCTGGCGAGAAAAACGAACGTATTCAAATAGACCAAGTAGCGTGCACTGGCATAGGGTCGCAACCATGTCAATGGTTACATCATGCTCGAGCACACACACTAGCCTACCAAGTTTGACCTTTTTGAAAACCATCTTAGCAGACTGAATAGTACCAGGATTTGACTAACGATGACCATGTGACCTAAGTGTGATAACATCTAACACCGAAGAAGCATGATGAGCCATTCCTGCAGACCGACGCCGATCAAGTGAAACCAACATAGAATTTTCTCCAACCACTGGAAGGTTCGAGGAGGAAGTCGCAGACAATTTTGAACAATGTACCCGCACATTAGGGTTAATCAGAAAATTGGAAAGCAGCCCCAAAGGTTGCGCCATCCCCAAAGTACAAACGACACACAATGCCAGCAGAAAAAAGAAAACCTAGAGAGAGTTAAAACGATAGAAGAGATGCAAACATATAGAATGAAGAACATCACCACATACTGAAGAGCAAAAACCCCAGTTCCCACTTTTTTAGTCAGGTTGGTACTAGGTCCACAGCAATCACTAACTTAACTCCTAAAACCCCAAACAAAGGAATGATAAAATCGAGAAGGAACAAACCCAAAAACCCCCACTAGGTTGACCTAGACACACAAAAGAAACAAAGCAGCAATTTGACATCGGAAGCACTTAAATGTTGGTCACCAGCAAAGGATATTTCCCACCTCCGATATAAATACACCAGCCCAAGAAAACACAAGGAGGAAAGCAGGACAATTATAAAACTTTAAAGCCCTACAAAAAACAAACAACCGACCACAAGCCACACTGACAGACGAGACAGTGAAGAGATCCAAAAAGATAAAACCCAAAAAAGCCGAAGTAAAAACAAGGAATATCCACACAGACAACTGACCGCCCGCAATAAACCCGACCACCCACAAAATACCAAGCCAAACAATGATGAAAAGATGTCCACGAGCCAACCAGAGAGAAAGGTGGTGGGGTATCCTATTCAGACAAAACCTAGTAAAAATTCGATGGGAAACAAAAATAAACACCACACTATAACACCCAAACGATACTAAGTTCCCAAATAATGATAAAAAATGCAAACCAAAAGAAAACACCTTGAGCAACAGATAGAAAAAAAGGCCAAACAACGGTCAGTGGGGAGTATATGGAATCGTCATACCTATCTCGGAGGGAAGAAAACCACAAAAAAACTACTATCCATCGCTAGGGTTTGTTCTCTAGGTCACCATTGCTCAGATCTCCTTATCTCTTTTCTATCCATTTACTATATACCTTGTCATTATTTAGTCTAAAACAACTTGTTTCATATCTTCCACTCTTTAATAACTACAAAAACTCTTTATTCCAAGACACACCACTATCCTTTTGCAATTTCTATATGGCTAACATACTTTTTGAGAATAATTCAAAAAATTGAGATTTATTTTTATTATGTTGAATCAGAAATTATGGTTTTATGAAGTAGTTGAGTGTTTTATGACTTTCTTCAACATTCCTTATTACACCAAAGGTGTTATTTAAGGGGTTGTTCCTCTACAGGTTTCGTCGTCTATCAATGTCCTATGAGGAGTCGCCCCATGTCCATAAATTTTGTAACATATTTATGAGGGCGGGGTATTTGTGACGACAGGGTTGAGCTAGCCACACCCAGTGGCAGTGAGGGTTCCGATCTTCTGGAATGGATTGAAAAGAATAGGGTGGCCTCTGTGGTGTTTGTGTCGTTCGGTAGTGAGAAGTTCCTGTCAACAGAAATTGAGCATAATAGCACTGGAAAGATCAACTATCTCATATATTACAATGTCATCAAGAGTTTATGGAAGAGCATAGAAAGCCACCATTGCAATATCATATCCCTGAATCCACTTCAATGGGGGAAATATTATCAAATTGTGCACATTTCACCCTCTAACCCTCTTTCTGGGTCATGATATGATGCAATTTGACATCATGTAACACAAATCCAAATGTCGGGTAGTGAAATCGGAGCAAAATCGGTCATGGAGCAAAGACAAATTGGCGGATTACCACCAGTAAAGCACCCCCTAGAACTACAACAATGGCTATCAGGGTAGGATTGATGGTGGTGGTGGAGTAGTTTTGCTTGGTGGGTCCTTTACTTATGGCTTCATCTAGTGATTCTCCCCATCCAAACTCATATCTACCTCCTGAAATTTCCCTTGGACGAGATTTCTCTCGAGGCAAACCCATGGTGAATTTCTTTAACATATCTACTTCAAACCTATAGATTTGTTGAAAATACATAGATGTAATTAGTTACTATGTTCATGGAGAATGAAGGATAATAAACCCACTGCAAAATCGTAAATAATGCCACTACAAATTCAGAGTGGATTGATGTCGAAAACGACAAATCACCTCAGAGAAGGCGTATTCATGGTGCGCTAAGCTCTGCAAAATGATGGAATAGCCTACCAGTTAGGAAAATAGTCTCCATGGGTACAATTTTCTTGAGTTTTTGAGATGGTTAATTTAAAACCAACACATTCTAAACTTCGAAACTGAACAGATATTGAATCATAGACGCTTAGCCCTGGGACTGCCAAATGTTATGGATTTTTTTCCAGGTTTTAATTATAATTCCTTTATGAAGGTTTTTCATATGAGTGAAAAGTGAATTGATGTAACTACACAAAATTGATGAGAAAACTGCAAATCACCTCAAAGAAGGCATATTCATGGTGTGCTAAGCTCTGCAAAATGATGGAATAGCCTACCCATTAGGAAAATAGAATCCATGGGTACAATTTTCATGGGTTTTTGAGTTGGTTAACGTAAAACCAACACATTCTAAACTTTGAAATCGAACAGATATTGAATCACAGAGGCCTAGCCCCGGGACTGCCAAATGTTATGGATTTCTTTTTTCAGGTTTTTCATTATAATTCCTTTATGAAGGTTTTCCATATGAGTGAAAAGTTTTGGGAGAAAGTAAAGGATCTAAGGAACTTCTTCTATCGGAGCTACTTTCTAATAGGAGAGTTGTGCACTTATAATTATTTGGATAACTTCAATTTCAAAAGGCCTATTCCTTTCAACTAAACATAGTTTTGGTTTATAAATTAAAGATAAGGAAGTTGAATTTCTACTTGTAATACTTAAAAAATTCAAATCATCCTCTTCAACCCCATAGAACATATCTTTTGTTCGCTTGGATGCACCTAGCTCATATTCAACCTTTGTGACCATATCTCCACTTTGTTGTTAAATGCCTCTATAGAAGCAAAATTTGAAGATTGAAAATTAGCTTGAATACAAATCAAAATTATTTGAGCAAACATAGACTGTTTTTATTATTTTATTAAATTTGTGGGTTCTTACCTAATTGAAATTTTGTTTCAAGAGGAAGACATGGGATTTATATTTTAATTTTTTCAGAACCTAATGGAAATTTTGTTTCAAGAAAAAGATGAGGGATTTATATTTTGATTTTTTTAAGGATATTAATAAATGAGATTTAAAATATTAAAGTATAATTGATGGTATTTGGATCTCCGTCATTTTATAAATGTATTTTTATAAGTGAAAAAGACTGAACCGAATGAAGTTATGATGGGGATACTAGGGCTACCAATCAACCTTCTTCTTTTCAAGCAAAATGGGAAAACCACCCTTCATGCACACAGTCAATCTGTGAATGAGATTTGGATTTCCGAAATCTGAATATTCAACTAGGCATTGCAATATGAACATAGAAACCACAGTTGTAGCAAAATATTTCATCTGAATAAATTCCATATATTTGCTCAGACAGACCCGCACGCCGCCTTGGAAGACTGTGAATTTGAAGGGACTCTGTGGGATAAAATTCCCATCCTTATTCAACCATATTTATGGTTTGAATTCAAGGCATCAAGTACCCCATATGCAATCCCTACGACCCATGGTGTATGGGTGGTAATTCACTCAAGTGCCTCTATGCATGATAGTCTCATCAGGAAGAACATCATTGTCGAGAGCGTGCTTGGAGTCTAAGAGGACCAGTAGATAAAGTCTCATCGATTCACAAATTTATGCGTGTAGGTAATGCATGCTCTGCAAATCTTGTATGAAAATTCCCATGATTTTTCGTCCCATTTGGCTTCAGGTTTGACGGCCATGAGACGTGCAATTTCTTTGTGTATTTATTCCAAGATTCCTACAAAATGTTTACATGTACCATAAGCTAGATATTTACATATGGTAATTTTAATACAAAATAAACATACAAACTTTAACGCAACGAATTTATATTTACCTGTGAATAATGAATTTCTATTTACTTGTGATTCATCTTGCCATAATATTTCTGTTGTGATCCTAGACACCTGTAGAAGCCTTAAATTCTTCATTAGAATCTAGGAAGGAAGAGAAGAGTTGGGATGTTTGTTCAATCAAATCCATATGATATTTAGGGACTTTATCGTCATTATACTGCATTCCAAGAGAGAAGCTTCAATATCAAAAAGTTACAACCTCCTCATTTGAATACCGTCAAATGCATCTTCTTCATGATAATCAACAAGCACCATTCTATTTCTCCACATGGTCATTATATATCCAATCATCAATACTTATAGAAGATTGCAGCAATAAATTATCAATAATGATGATTTCTTTCCAATGCCAAATTCGATGGGCGAAGAGCTCCCAACAACATCTCGTAGCCAACTTTCATAGTTTGTCATACATATTTGTATCGTTCCAACCGTCTACTTCCACATTTTCCATGGGTCACTTGGCGGTCATGCATATCATCTGAAACACAACTGTGTAGGTCCACCAGACACTCGATTTGAACATCTGAAAATCCAAACTCCGTGAGCCAGAAAGACATTGCACTGGAAAACTCATGGGTGATTTGAAGGTTCATTGGGACTTAAAAAATCAGCAAGCCATGCCGTCGCCATGGTTTTAAAAAAAAATTATCCAACAATGAAATCTACTAGTGGAGCTAACCCCCGTTGCAGAACTTGAAAAAGAAAGAAAAACTTATGTGAATTTGAAGGTTGAAGAAAGGTTTGTGGGAATCTAATGAGCGGTCATATATATATTATTTATTTTGCAAAGAAATGTAACAATAAGAAAATGTCTTTATGTTCGTTGGATTGTAATTTTTGGTTTCATATTTCAAATCTTATGACTCAAAGGGCCTCCACATTCCATCGTGATGATTTTTGGATCCTTGAGGAGTGAAGGGCACCATGCCTTTTCCTTTATGTGTAGTGAAGAGAAAAGGTAAAAATAAATTCAATGGAATTGTTACGTCTATCAAAATGTGTGCCCCCTGAGCTACAATATGCGCAAGAAAGGGGGTTGGCTTCTGAATCCATTACTGAGTATTCAACTAGGTGTTGCAATATGAACATAGAAACCATAGTTGCAGCAACATATTTCATCTAAATAAATGCCATATATTTTCCCAGATAGACCCGCTTGCCGCCTTGCAAGACTGTGAATTTGAAGGGACTCTACATGATAAAATTACCATCCTTATTCAACCATCTTTCTAGTTTGAATTCGAGGCAGTCAGTACCCCATATGGTGTCCCTACGACCCATGGCATATGGGTGGTAAGTCACTCGAGTGCCTATGCACATGATAGTCTCCTCAGGAAGAACGTCGTCGTGGAGAGTGTGCTTCGAGTACAAGAGGACCAACGGATAAAGTCTCATCGATTCACAAATTGATGCTTGTAGGTAATGCTTGCTCTATAGATCCTCATATGAAAATACCTATGATTTTTCGTCCCATTTGGCTTCGGGTTTGATGACCATGATATGTGCAATTTCTTTTGTATTACTTCCAAGATGCCTACAAAAAGTTTACATGTACCATAAGCTATATATTTACATATGGAAATTTTAATACGAACTAAACATACAAAATTTAACGCGACAAATTTCTATTTATGTGTGAATAATGAATTTCTATTTACCTTTGATTCATATTTCCATAATATTTCTGTCGGGATCCTCAACACCTGTAGAATCCTTAAATTCTTCATTAGAATCCAGGAAGGTAGAGAAGAGTTGGGCTGTTTATTCAAGCAAATCCATATGAGATTCAGGGACTTCATCATCATTATACTACATTCCAAGAGAGAAGCTTTAGTATCAACATGTTGCAACCTCCTCATTTGAATATCGTCAAATGGATCGTCTTCATGATAATCAACAAGCACCATTCTATTTCCCCACACTGTAATTATGTATCCAATCATCGATACTTACAGAAGATTGCAACAATAAATTATCACTAATGATGATTTATGTCCAATGCCAAAGTCGATGGGCAAAGATCTCTTAGCAACATCTCTTAGCCAACTTTCATAGTTTTTCATACATATTTGCATCGTTCCAACCATCTACTTGCACATTTTTCGTGGGTCACTTAGCGGTCATCAGGGTAATTTTTAGGGGCTAAATTTCACCAATTGGCTATTTTTGGGTTTTTTTTCAAAAATTAAATTCACTATTTGGTCATTTTTAGTGTCTAATATCGCCTATATTCACATAAAATATGTTTTTTATTATAATATTCACCAAAATTTACACATTTCAGTGTTAATTTTATGTTCCATATTTAATATTCGCCTACCTATCTATAAACATGTTTTTTTCAATCCAAAACAATCGCCTAGAGTACTAAGCTTAAGTATAATATTAGAATCCTTAAAAAATACTCTGGTGGTCATGCATACCATGTGAAACACAACTATGTAGGTCCACCATACACTAGGTTTGTACATCTGAAAACCCAAACTCTGTGAGCCAGAAAGACATTGCACTGGAAAACACATGGGTGATTTGAAGGTTGGTTGGGATTTAAAAAATCAACAAGCTATGCCGCCGCCATAGTTTTGAAAAAAAATTTATCCGGAATTGAGCTCTACTAATGGAGCTAACCCCAAATGCAGAACTTGAAAAAGAAAGAAAACTTTATGTGAATTTGAAGGTTGAAGAAAGGTTTATGGGAGTCTAATGAGCGGTCATATATATATATCATTTATTTTGAAAAGAAATGTAACAATAAGAAAATGACTTTGTGTTCATTGGATTGTAATTTTTGGTTTCATATATCAAATCTTATGACTCAAAGGGCCTCCACATTCCATCGTGATGGTTTGGGATCCGCAAGGAGTGAAGGGCACCATGCCTTTGCCTTTACGTGTAGTGAAGAGAAAAGATAAAAATAAATTCAATGGAATTGTTAAGTCTATCAAAACTTGTGCCCCCTAAGCTACAATATGTGCACAAAAGGGGGTTGGCTTCTGCATCCATTACGCCATGAAAATTAAGCAACAAGATACTAATGGAAATCCTGACTATATACTATCAATGTTCAATACGAAGATTGACTTGGGATATAAAAAACTTGAAACAAAATATTTTCTTCACCTTCAACCTTATTTGGTCATTCATTGATCTTCAATACATGAGATTATAAGAGTATCCACGTGAATGGTCAACAGGAAAAATGGTGTCGCTTGTGAAAATTATGATGTGCAGAAATTTTGATGTCTCGCATAGTTCAAGTTTCAATTTCAAAGGTATAGTCTCTCCACGTCCAGGTCTGGTCTCAGTTTCAAAGGTATAGTTCCTCCATGTCTAGGATTTTCAAGGTTCTCTAAAGCTACCTAAAACCATAGGGTCTTCACTTATTGACCAATATCCTAGCACATTAGTTCATATTGTGGGTTTTAAAATTATCAAAAATTGAACCAATATATTGCAGGTATTGGAGGGGATGAGGGGTTTAAGGTGGGGGTGGGTAGGGTGGTTTATAAGGATTGAGGTAGAAAAAGGGGTGGGGAGGAGGTTTTAAGTATTGGGAGGGGGTTTCAACAAAAAGAGTTTGGGTCAATATCTCTGGAAATTAAGGCTATTCTTTAATATCCCACGATTGTAGGTGCTATGTGAGAGGTTCACTAAGTGAAGTCCCCGTGCCTAAAACATGGAAAACTCCTATACCTATGCCCCTTGGAATTTTGGAATTTTTTTCTTTGTAGGATTCCATTGGCATTCAAAGGATCGAGGCGAAAACATTGACTTATTCACTAAATGTTTTCAAATCTAAAAACTTTATGTACAAAATCTTTTTGGAGGAAACTTATTTTCACCTATGTGGAGATTTATAAGTTTGATGTTACCTGTTTTCACTTATTTTCCTAGACTTTCTTTCATCACATAAACTTATATTATATACACACACAATTTTCTCTCATTTTTAAAACATATTGAAGTTCTCATCGGTGTTTCATTTCCCCTCTTTGGGGGTATGTTAGTTTATTTGTTACCAATGTAGAATAAAATGTTTCGGTAATATAAAATTCTGTTTGGAAATCTTTATATATGTATCTAAATATAAGGTATAGAGAAATTTATTTTAAAAAAAACTATTTTATATGTAATTTTATCCTCATATCATCCATTGTTTGATCCCAGACAAATTATTTGCTTCATATCCTCAAAATATGAAAAAGTTTACAATAATCACGGTAGCCATTCTAGCTTTGTTGATACTATCTTCATAATTTGATATACATGAACTATATATATATTTATATATATTTAGTTTTTTTATTTATAAAGGGTAGATCTTTTCTTATATTAAATGTCAGACTGCCCTTAAGTTTGAGACGTTAACTTATTTCTTTATATTAAAAAGAATTATAGCAAAAAAAAAAAAAATTTAAATCATATTCCAAAACCAGTTTAGACTATTACAATCCATAAAATATATCCATTGATGATGAAGATGGTGGTGGTGGTGGTGGTTAACGTCCACTGAGACCAAATTTTGGTCTATCGGGCCTAAAGAAACGAATTAATTAGTTTGTTTTAAAGTTGTATTCCTATGCTTAAAGAGCTTGGAGAGAAGTGTCTCGAGCTCACTATAATTTTGACATGTTAAAAGTCTAGGAAGGTTGGTATTGCAACAAAGATTATGAAACTGAGATCTAATGTGGGTGTATGCAAGGCACTCTAAGAGGAAGTGATTTTCATCTTCAATGGTCCTATTCTCACAGAGATGGTAGATCCTTTCCACCCATGGTGTTTTAGGAACTGTCCAATGACCTGTTTCACTATGGAGTTCATGAGAGTTCGTTCTTATCTTGGCTATATTAATTTTTTTCTTTGAACTGGTTAAAACAAATAGATACTTTTGATCTTCTAGAGTAGGGTTGATGACCTCCATATAATATCTTAACTTTCTTTTAGCTTCTAAATCTTTCCCACACCACAATTTCTCTTTAAACTTAGAAGTAACAATATTTTTAATGTTATTAATATTTTGCAATGCAACATTTTTGTCGATCTCCCAGTGGTTTAACCAGGCCCTGGTATCTTTATACCAACCTCACTTTAGCCTTAGGTAGTTTTGGCTGGAATTAAAAGCTAGATTGGGACATCTATGGTCTCCCATGTTATGGGTTTTGTGCTTGTACAGCAGGAGCCTAGTCATAGCTAGGCTCTTGATAGGGGAAAGACCTACTTCTATAAGGAGAATAGGATATGGTGTATTGCTTTTAATTTTTAGGTTATACATTATAAAATGCTTATGGATTTGCTCAATCTTTCTCCAAGATTCTCTAGAGATGCTACAACCCCAAACCTCACATCCATACAAGATAACAAGAGTGACTAATGTTTCAAAGAGGAGCTTCTTTTTATCCCACATCACAAGGTTTACTGCTTTACAATTATTTTCAAGACCAAAATAAGCTTTCCACCCTCCATTAATCCTTTTCTCAATGCTATAATTCCAGTTGATCTTGTGATGAATATCAATTCCTAGGTATTTGTAAGAAGACACTTCCTCTACGTTGTTATTGTCGTACACAAAATTGGCGTAAGTGTCATTATTGGATTTGATAATCATAACTTTTGTTTTTCTAGTGTTGACAGTCATACCCATGGTAGAGCAAAAATCCTTAAGAAGTCGTAGTTGCTTATCAAGGTCAGATGAACACCTTGCTAGAAGAACAATATCGTCGGCATAGAGAAGAAGGATGATGACTATTCCATCTAAGAACGTGCCAGCACAACCTGCTTCTTCTATTCCATCTAAGAACGTGCCAACACAACCTACTTCTTCTAAACAACATTCTAATATTTATAATGAAAAATAAAATATATAAATTGCAGCTTAATAAATATGTATTTATAATATTTATAACTAAAATAATGATACTTTCATATAATACCTCTTGCAAACATATAAATCTTATAAAATGATAATGTTTATCAATAATGATTGTTGTCAATTACTTTATCAAAGTTGTTATATCATTGTTGAGATTATCTGTGTAGTATAAGTTATTAATCTATAACTCATATCCCATTAGTATAGTCACAATTGATTAATTTCTTATGGTTTTGAATAGTCCACTTAGTACTCATTAAATCAGGTAATGCTCATAGGGGCAAAGAAGTGGGATTGAGACTAGCGAAATAAATCACATGGCATCAATCATCACTTATGGGGCTTGCACTTAGTAACCATGACTTCCCGAGAGGTCACCCATCCCAAGACTCCTTTGGCTCAAGCACACTTAATTTTGGATTTTTCCTCACAATCAATCCCACTTTGTGTCTTATGAACTATTTAGTTAGAGATCGCTTAACTCTTTTCACATAAGTATTGTGGGGTTTTCGCAATCCAATATATGATATATCATTTTTTATATTATCTACGTAGTGTAGGTCATTAAATCCCATGAGTATAGTCGCAACTAACAAATTTCTCATGGTTTTGAATAGTCCATTTAGCACTCATTGTATCTGGTGATGCTCACAGGGGTAAAGAAGTGGGGTTAAGACTAGCGAAATAAATCGTATGGCATTAATCATCACATCTGGGGTTTGCACCCAGTAACCAGGGCTTCTCGGGAGGTCACCCATCCCAAGACTCCTTTGGCTTAATCATACTTTTGTGAAGTTTTCCCCACAATCAAGCTCACTTCGCTTGCTAACCCCATTTACAAAATCTTAACAAATGTTCTGCCTTATGGACTATTTAGTTAAAACACCCTAAACTTTTTTTACTTGAGTAATATGGAGTTTTCACACTCCAACATATTATATATTATTTGGAAAATTATCTATGTAATATAAACTTATGATTTCTCAAAATTATTGTTGTATAAACATAATTAAACTTTTTTAACACCATATTCATTTTGACTCTTAAAAAAAGGTGTGGCACGAGTAATCCATCTTACTCTTTCAAGTCTTGTAAGAGTGTGTGCGAGGAATAAACTATTTAAATTTTTTTTTAACTTCAGTAGTAGGATAGTTTAGCGGGGCATATCATTTCTCCAAAAATACTTTCTAATCCTTAACCCTGGTCCTAAGCCCCTCGGTTAAGGCCATGCGAGATTCGAGTTACTTGTTTTAAAATATGCTAAGCACATGTGTGCTTAATATTTAATAATTGAATATTGGAACTTTAACATAGGAGGTGATTGATTTTGACAATAGTTTATGTTATGTGTGATAATATTGATGGTGTTTTGGAATATATCTTGCTTGAATTACAAAATGTCCTTTCTATGTATTCTTGAAAATCTTCTTATTCAAAGGGCATAATTATTGAAAGAACATATTTCATAATAATTATTGAAAGAACATATTTCATAATAATTATGGAAAGAACATATTTCATAGTCTTTGGGCCCATTTGCACACCCAATATATACTTAACATTATCTTCATGCCTTTTTGCTAACGATGGAAACTATTTTCTCCAACGTAAGTTGCTTGCTACAATATAATATATATCTTTGAATCATATCTTTTATAAAAAGATTTGTGAGATGCATTTTTGAATGGTCAACATGTGATATTCATTTTCTCTTTTTTTTCTTTTAAGAAGAATGGAATATGAGTTGTCTAACATTTTTGTAATGCTTAGAAATCACCCAAATGCAAATTTTCAATGGAGTAACTTTTTTACTTGACCATTTGTACCGATCGGACGACCTAGCTCGCGTGAGCTTTCACATCATGCGTTGTTGGTCGTCCGATCAGTGCAAATAGTCGAATAGAAAGTTTACTCCATTTTCAATATGAAAAGCAACTGAATTGTTTCTAGCTAAATATTTATAATACTAATTTATTCGTACTAAATATTTTTATTTATAAAAATATGAACATTTTCTTCACATTCTTTGCTAACTACGTAAACGATTTACTCAAAGGATTATTACTATTTTCATAAGATATTTTCCACTCTTTACTCATTACACAATCTCTTTACTATGAGACAAAGAGCTTGTTCCATATCCTTTTGCACTTTTGTGGAGACAACACGTTTTTTTTCCAAAGTAAGAAAATGTTTAAATTATTTAAGATTACTAGTTTATTGATATCATCTCAAGATTATGATATGCAATTACATTATCATATATAAGTAAAACTTATTCACTTAAAAAAACACATTGGTGATGTATAAGGGAGTAGACTTTTGCTCTAATTAAATGTCTTTAAATATTGGAGAACAAGTAGTATATTTAATTTATTTGTGATACTTAACTTGTCACCTATAGGTGTTTAATGGCCAAAAGTTAAGTGGCTGTGCTAATTTGAAATATATTTCAATATCTATCTTATTTTTTGAAAAAACTTTTCAAACCATTAAGCGTTGTCTTATGCCCTTGACTTAAAGTAATATCCTTAAAAATGTGTTAAGTATATGTAGGTTTAAATTTAATAAATAAATATTGGAATATTGTTGTAGGAGGTGAAAGATTTGTTTAACTAAATCACATTATTATTAATTATATTGATAGGTATTTATATTTATACCGAGAAGTGTTAAAATAACACTTATTGGTGTTATTCTTTCCACTTTTTTACATCGATAGGTGTTAAAATAACATCACTCGGTGTTATTTTTTCCACTTTTGATTCAGGATGGAGGTCAATCTCCACGGACCCTAGATTGCACGAGGATGAGACAAGTGTATTGTCCATATTGATTTTATGGTCATCATTCCAGGTTCGAAATAAACAATTATAAAATATATATATATATATAATTAATTAGAAGTTGATGCATGGTGTCATGTCCTTACCCCTCTACCAGGGAGAAACACGACCATGCTGCTATCTAATCTAGACAATCTAAGCCCCATGAACGTAATATAAAAATGCATTGAACTTAAAAACATACACAAATGCATAAATCATTAACATACAACGGAAGCAAAACACATTCCATTCAAGCATTCAACATGTTCATATTATTTCATAAACAAACACAATTGCAGAGATAAAATACACAAGAATACTTATCTTGAAAGAAGCTTGTCCCACAACCAACTATGTCACTACAACGTTCCACCCAACCATAGGCTGGTGTGCTCATCAATCTCTCAGCAGCACTGCCACCCCCGAGCTGGGCATGATTTCCACAAGGAACTAGGGGACACAGACTTACACACAACAAGGCCAAACACCCACAGTCAAGCCAATAATTCCATCCCAACATAGTCATCCCACTAACAGATGGATTCTTGAACTTACTCAGCCAAGCCAACACAAGGATGCACCACACAACAAAATAGAAGTTATGGGAACGGACAAAAATGTCCTGGAAACCAAATTCGATAATGGTGAATGAGGAAAAAAATGACCCAAATGATCAAATCGATTCAGGAAACATTCAATGGCTTCACAGAGGAAAAAACGACCTCCATTCCTACCCAAAACGTAGATCTATCTTCCTAGCTACTGGGATTTACAAAAAATGAGTTTTGAGCTGGTAATAATGAAGAAAACATGGAATTTTGGGAGGGAAACGCTCAACAATTCCCAATTGCATGAGGAAAGGGAAAAACACCCTCTCAAACCCCCAAAACGTAAATCTCTGCTATGCCTTCACTCAGCAACACCAAAACAGGTTTTTCCCAGCTACACATACACTCAACGACCCCAAAAATGACTTCCCAGCTGCACATACATTCAACAAGACCCAAAACAAATTTCCAACCATGGGAAAAATGGAGAAATAAACCAAAACCGTGAAGGGAAACAGACAAGAGCTCCCCAATATGTGAGAGAGAAACACTGATGGATGAACCATGGGATGGGCATGCATTTCTAAGCATCTCCTTGCCCAAGAAGTCAAAAACACATTTTCCCAAAAATGGGTGGCTTCCCAATTCGAATTTTGACTCCCATACTCTTCCCATCCCCATGCATTAACTAACTCANCGACGAACAAAATGGGTAGTTGACAGTTTTATGGGTTTTCCCCATTGGCTCAAGGGTTTGAATATCCCCCCCCATTTCCTTATGAAATCATACCCCCATCTTTTTAATGTTGCATTGACATAGCTAGTTGTGGGTATTTTATTAATTGCATATCTACATGATGTAGAAAATTATAATGTGCCATTGGCTAGCACGATGACCATCGCTATCGATTTTAATTGTCGAAACGTAGAATACTAAATCCATGGCAGGGCCTTTGCCTTGAGCTCCACGCCATGATTTATTAACGCTATTTACATCATTTATAATTTAATGCAATTGGGGTTGAAACCAGGGTATTACACATGGATAATGGGAAGCTCATGGAAGACAACCCATTTAACTAGAAGAAGGCATGTGATAACAACTAGTTGAGACATAAACAATAGGTGATTACAGCTACACATGGAGAACAAATAACATATTTAATTTATTTGTGGCACTTAACTTGTCACCTATTGGTGTTCATTGACCAAAAGTTAAGTGTCTATGCTAGTTTAATATCTATTTCATTATTTGAAAAAATAATTCAAATCATTGAGCCTTGTCTTATGCCCTTGACTTAAGGTAATATCATTAAAAATGTGTTAAGTATATATAGGTTTAAATTTTATAAATAAATTGGAATACTAATGTAGGAGGTTGAAGTTTTGTTTAACTAAATCACATTATTAGTAATTATATCGATATGTATTTATATTTATACCGAGAAGTGTTAAAATAACACTTATCGGTGTTATTATTTTCACTTTTTTACATCAATAGGTGTTAGAATAACAACAATCAATGTTATTCTCTCCACTTTTAATTCAGGATGGAGGTCAATCTCCATGGATCCTAGATTGCACGAGGATGAGACAAGTGTACTGTCCAGATTGATTTTATGGTCGTATTTCCAAATTCCAAATAAACATTATAAAAAATATAAAAAATAATTAGAAGTTGAGGCATGGATAATGGGAAGTTCATGGAAGACAACCCATTTAACTAGAAGAATGCATGTGATAACAGCTAGCTGAGACATAAACAATAGGTGATTACAGCTACACATGGAGAACAAGTAACATATTTAATTTGTTTGTGGCACTTAACTTGTCGCCTATCGGTGTTCACTGGCCACAAGTTAAGTGGCTATGCTAGTTTACAATCTTGGGTGGACGAGGAAGGGCCATCTTCCTAGATTACATGAAGATGAGAGAAGTGTACTATTAAGATTTATTTTATGGAAGTTGTTTCAAATTTGAAATAAACAATTATATAACTAGCACAACCACTTAACTTGTGGTCGGTGAACACCGATAGACCGCACGTTAATTGTCATGAACAAGTTATCTATTACTTTTTTTCACCTTCTTGTATCTAAACATCATGTCATCCACAAACTGCACGTTATCCATATATCAACTACCAGACATTTTTTATATTCTTTTTTTATAATTGTTTATTTCGAATTTGGAATGAGTACCATAGAATCGATTTGGACAATACACTTGTGTCATCCTTATGCAATCTAGGAAAAACGTAGATGCTAGTCCACCTTGAATTCTAAGATATAAACACCTACTAGAGTAAAAATGTATATAAAAAATATATCAATTTACATGTTATAACTAATAACTAAAACATGGATAATGAAAAGTTTGTGGTAGTTAACTTTGGTCTATCGATATTTACCAACCACAAGTTAAGTGGTTATACTAGTTTAGATATAGATTGAGTGGACCTAATGATTAAGAATATGTGTTTTTAATTAGAGAAATATAAGTAAAAAATAAATACATTTCATACATCAACTTGATATTTAACTTAACCTTAATTTTTTTTAATTATAATTATAATTATAAGAAAACAATAACTTAAAATAAAAATTTAACGAAAGAGGTGATTGATTTTGACAATAAATATTTTTTTATTATAATTATTAAAAACAGTAACTTAAAATAAAAAGTTTAACGAAGGAGGTGATTGATTTTGACAATAGTTTATGTAAGATAATCTTGATGGCGTTTTGGAATATATCTTTTCGAATTAGAAAATCTGCTTCCTTCCTAGGTTATATGTTCAAAGATTAAGTTTAGAATTTATACCCACGTAGTACATTTTGGGTCAATCTCTTTGGAAACCGAATCAACACTTTGGAATTTATACCGACATTATTTGACCTAGGTGAATAAATAATATATTATTTCCAAAACTATATGTGAAAATCCCACGACATTTGTCGGCCCAATGCAAGAAGAAAGATGAACACCAAGGAAATGTAAAGCGACAAAAGCAATGAAGAATAGAAAATAATTGCTGAGTGATTCCCCATTCCAATGAAATTTCTGACAAAGTAAGAGATAATTGAAGGTATAAGAGATAGATAGACGTTATGTGAATCACATGCAAATGCAAGGAAGGGTGAATAATGATAAACTATATGCGTTAGTGCTGACCGAATCAGTGATGGGCACATATTCCATTTTCTTTCCAACCAATAATTGTGGGGTATTTCCAAGGTTGGGAGGTGGAAGGAATGGATGTCATTGAATGGGGGTACAAGTCTAGGGAAATGAGGGAGGGGCCACTACTCTTACGCTAGTGAAATGAAATGAAATGAAATGCAATGCAAGATAAGGACAATCACTCACTCGCACGCATAGAATTATTACACGTATTTCCCTAAGTTTTTCCTATGGCCACTTATTCCTCAATCCTTATCTATCCACCGATTCTTTATTGTTTATTTATGTAATATTGGTAAAATATCTATCTCATAGTCAATATCTTTTGTGTATTCATACCATATGCTGCCCACTCCAAGCCCAACAATATTGACCATCTAACCTTTTTTCCTCCTCATCAAAATTCTTTCAAATTCACACATGGAATTTGGGCTTTTAAGGCTTATAACTCGAATTGTATATACTTTGTGTATAAATACAAGTGGTAAGCATTGCATATTGCAATATCTAGTAGAAATTGCATGTGATTTGAGTCAAACCAAATAGATATGAAAAAAGTACCCAAAATAATTTGTCATGTGATATTTGAGTCAAACCAAATAGGGAGGAAAAAAAATAGACCCAAAATAACTGGTCATATTCTAAGACAATAACATTGATCATGTTAAGATATTAACTGTGATTACGCCGAGAGGCGCTCTACAGCCCAGTATGGGGGAGATCTTGTAACGTGATGTAACGTTACTAACGTTTGTAACATGTTGGCAAAAAATAATAATGATAGTGAATATTATGGGAGAGATCTTGTAACTTGATGTAACGTTAGTAACGTTTGTAACATGTCGGCAAAAACTTATTGTGATAGTAAATATTATGGGAGAGATCTTGTAACATGATGTAAAGTTTGTAACGTTTGTAACATGTCGGCAAAAGATAATAGTGAAAGTGAATATTATGGGAGAGATCTTGTCACGTGATGTAACATTTGTAACGTTTGTAATATTGAAGTAACTAATGTAAAAGGTAGTAAATATTCTGTCGGCCTAGGATATGTAAAAAGAAGTAACTAATGTAAAAAGTAGTAAAGATTTGATCCCTCTCGGCGCTCGATAGAGCCTAGAATTTGGATCTATGTTGGTTCACACTCATTGATAATGCTAAGATATTCATCGTGAGTCACACTCTCACGAGTTGTATCGTCTCACAAAAGGAGTATTAGTTTTGTGAATAGTTGGATTAAATGTTTAAAAAACCCAATTAATGTTAAAAAATAAAAATAAATAAAGCAATAATATTTTAAGAATAAATTAATTAATTAATCATATTATGAAAGTAATTTATAATTATGTATATAAAAAACCAATCAATAAAAATTATTTTTATAAAAATATAAATTAAAAGATAAGTATGAGTTTATCATTGTAAATGGTTACTAAAACTTACTAGTCCAAGTAATACAAGTATTATATATCATACCTGTAATCTTTTTTTTAAAGATCGTTAATTATATATATATATATATATANAAGTCTATAATAGGGTTCGAAGTCATTACAACAATATACTCATTATGAGCTCAACATGTCACTTATGATATGTGATACGTGGCACTCAAATCACCCTGTATCTGTAGAAATCTAACATAGGAAGGAGTGTTGAAAGTGTCATTTCCATTACTCAAATCACAATTTCCACTATTTGGGTAATTTCAAAACATGGCATTTAGACTAGAAAAGATATTTGTGATTGTTGAAATTGCAAAACTGCATAAATTGCAATTTCTAGGCAAGATTTTGATCAAATTTACGGAAAAAAAAGGTTGGAATAATGAGGCAATTTGATGGGCTATTGTCTCATGCCGTCAATTACAAGAATAAAACCTAGGTGGGGAGGATAACACTCTATCCCATAACCAGTTAGGCTAGACCCAATTGACAAATAAGATACATACATACATACATGCATGCATGCATGCATAACGAGTAAGGTTTTCTATTAAAAAGGTTGCATCAGAGCTATACAATAGAGTAATATAAATATAGAGTCATTGTGGGAAATAGCGCTAGTGCTTCCATCATATAAAAAGTTTTCAAAATTTGTCTAATATCCTTGTCTATGGATTTCTCGATACTATTGAAAGTATAAAGTCAATAAAACACACCTGAAACAACTATTGACTTACATAATACAACAATGAAATTATTAAAAGATATGCTTCTTTTGGTTCGTCATTTTCCTATTGTAGTATTGGATTCTCTAACTCCATGCTTCAAATTGTCGATAAATTGTATCTTCTTATTTGGTATCCCCTAAAGTTAATCCTAAAGAAATTCGATGATTCAAGGTTATCGATTGAGAGCCTTTGAGGATGTTGTCGATGATGGATCTAAGTGACACGCACTTAGATCCTAGTGCTTATATTTTCCTCTTTTGTTGCATTAAGAAGTTCATTTCCTCAAGACTTTGAGAACTATATTAATGTTGTTGTGCACTATATTTTCTAGTGATAGGTTTGAGGTTCTATTCTCGTTGATATGCTCTTCTTGATGGAAAAGAATCATTTGGATGTCAAATATGGATCACTAACATTTCCCATGGCACCTTAGGCAATCCATTGTTCTTAGGAGTTCCCAGAGTTGCTCAATGAAGTTGAACAAAGGAATTAACCCAAGACAAATTGGGTTAATCCAATCTCACTGACTACAGATAACAACGAAATGAGTAACACAATGAAACTACAAGCCTCTAAGAATAAACCAAATCCCGAAGAGTTTCACCCAAACATAATTAGCTGGATAATGCAAGGCTTCAACTAAATGTTTCTAGAATATGAGTTGTCTACCATGACTACATCCTACCCAAATCCAAGACATGGAAAATATGAAATGGAATATATAATATTTCAGAGCACAACATCTAGAAACTAAAACAAGTAGTAATACAGTTTGCAAGTGACTAAATAAGTGACAAAATAATGACATTCATCAACAATAAAGAAGAGATGCAAAATATTTTTCAAAAACACGTTATCCCATTAATTGTACAAAGAATGAATTAGTTGTTACATAAAGCAATTTGAATCACTTAGAAAGATAATTCGAGTTGGTATCTACTCCATGAAAACTTAGTTGGGATTAACTAGTGATGAAATGCCCTTAGTTAGCCATGCAATCTCTTGGAGATTATTTAACAACCTCATAATTGACGTTAGTGGAAAAGTGTAGGTTCATATAGCTAAAAGCAAGGAACAATTGCATGATCAACTCAAGCATGTGAGAAATATTCTCAAAATAGTCAATGAGGGTGCTACTAGCTCATAATAGAAAATGAGGGCACTTGATCTCTTTGATTAGTGGAGTTAACTACCTAGAATCACTCCACAACTTAAACATTTAGTGTAGAACCCTAGAATAAGGAAAAGTGACCTTAATTGAAGGAAAGTTCCATCAACTACCAAAAACATACTTGAGGGTCACTTCCACAATCTATAAATAACATATTACTACCTTGAATCTAGGGATGAAGATATCCAAAGGCTAAGATGGTCAAATTGATTCAAATTTGGACTAGTGTAATCATCAGACCATGATCTATGTCCCTGGGTGAAATATTGATTCTATGGAGAGGTTAATTATGCTCCAACACGCCCTCATAAGCCTAACTTGGTGAAACTATTGCAAAGGAAACGACTCTGACATTTTGCATCCATGGCATGTACCCACGTACAAAAAATACTCTCTAATAAATTAGGAAAGAGAGAAAACCTCATGGGAGCCCCCTTCCCCCACAAAAAAAGAAGAGAATATTGGTTGAGTAGACTAAGGTTCCTTTAACCCTAAGAAATATTGAAACTATGTGAACTAATTCTCAGTGAATGACTTTGTGAATATGTTTGAATTTTGTTGTGCATCCAAGGACATTCTTCTCTTGGAAGGAATGCGAGCCCATTCATGAGATACAAACACTTTGAAGTTATTAAATACTAGTTCTTGACCACTGCAAGCTTTGAATGGAGGAACTCCTTTGAAGCCTTTATGAGGAACTCTATGAAAAGTTGGAGCAAAAGAAGTAGAAACTGAGGTAACTAAAAAGAGATTTTTGAGATATTAGTCAATAAGAACTTGATGTGTGAGAAGTTCTACCTCAATTGATTTATAGATTTGAACCAATGTATTATCTCTAATAGATTGAACTATAACAAGTTCTCCAATACAACATAAAAATATATTGATCACCTATTCATCTAGATTTGTAAAAGATTCTTTGGAAGAAAACATATCCTCAGATGAAGCTATGATATTTGAATCTTTAGAGCTAAAATCCATAAGGATGGAGATGAAGTAGAAATTTCTACAAGCACATGGAATCTGTCATTTTGTGGTGTGTCAACTGCCTTGTTGTGCTTATCCTCTTTTGCTTCTTCATTGAACCTTGTGTAGGTGCAGTCATGTTCTCTATATGGTCCCTTCCTGTAGTATGCACATAATTGTTGTTCCTTCTTCGTATTTCCATATTTATAGTCTAAATTTTCTTGCACATCACTTGGATTGTGCTCTTGTTTTTCCTTTGAATTGTTGTTTATGCTTGCTCATCTTCTTGTTTCCCTGACTGGAAACAAGGTAATGCATCTTTGGTTACTTAAGGAATCCCATTTGTTTGAGCTTATGTCTCTCTTGGACAAGCGAGGCTGCAACATTATCCGATGTAGGAATATTCCTTGTAGCACCAAGTTCCAATCTTATTGAATGGAAAGAGGAGACAAAAACAATTAACAATTTGGTCCCAACTTTGATAGAATTGATAAAACTAAATAATCATTGTATTTGTCTATTTTACACACCTTGAGATGAAGTAATATATACTTGAACTTTGTGAATACATCTTTTACCGATTCAAAGTTACTAGGGCTCAAATTAAGGAGCTCAATCTCCAATTGGTGTCCTCTCATCTCATCTTGCTTCTTGAAAAGGCTAGACAACTTGTTCCACATTCCATTTGGATATTTTTTTGCTTCAATATTATTTAGGATATCTATAGATACTAAGTAACATAGTAATCTAAAGGATTCATCCATTATATTTAGATAATTGGACTTATCTACATCTAGATTAGGCTATACCTTTGTTCCCGTAGCGATTCTGTGGAGTTCCTTTACTCACAATATAATCAATTCTTGATTTCCATTCAAAGTAATTGAAGGGGGTAATATTTTGTTGGGGAGAAAGCTTCATTTCAATTGATGTTATCTTGTACAGTTTCTTCAACCTACAAATCTTGTATGCTTAATCTTTTAGAGTCCCTAATGCCCTATTACCATATAATATTTTGGAGCACAATATCTAGAAACTAAAACAAGTAGTAATATAGTTTGCAAGTGATTAAATAAGTGACAAAATCATGAAATTCGTCAACAATAAATAAGAGATACAAAATATCTTCCAAAAACACATTATTCCATTAATTACACAAAGAATGAATAAATTGTTGCATAAAGGCAATTTGACTCACATAGGAAGACAATTCAAATTGGTCTCTAGTGTGTGAAAACCTAGTTGGGATTAACTAGAGCTAAAATGCCCTTAGTTAGCCATGTAATCTCACATATATGAGTTAAAAACCTCATAACTAGCCTAAGTGGAGACGTGTAGGTTCAAACACTTAAGATCAAGGAACATCTGCATGATAAACTCATGTATGTGAATAATCTACTCAAAATAGTCAATGAGGTGCTACTAGCTCAAAATAGGAAAGGAGGGTGCTTCTTGTCCTTGATCAATGGAGTTAATTCCCTAGAATTTCTCTACAAATCAAATGTGCAATGTAGGGCCCTAAAATTAGGGAAAGAAACCCTAATTAAATGAATGTTCCTACAATTACCGGAAATAGACATGGGGACCACTTCCATAATCTATAAATAACATATTACTTCCTTGTATCTAGGGATGATCCCTCTAGTGGCTCAGATGGTCAAATTGAGACAAATTTTGACCAATGTAATAATGAGACGAAGATACTAGTCCCTAGGTGAGAGATTGATGCTATGGAGAGGGTAACTATTCTCTAACGAACTAAACCTGACCTACGCTACCCTATTAGATTTAACCAAGCATAGGGAAGCACAAAGGGTATTGAATGAATTCCCAATTTTCTCAAACAAATAGAGGTATACCAATGTGGTAAGAAAAATGACAAAAAGGACTTAGAGGTATGGCATTCATAAACATAAAATATAGTCCTAAGCATAATCGAGGATCTTGACACTCAAAGTTTGAACCAATGCACCAAAAAACTTATTGTCCTTTCCAAATATGAAAATAGCTTGGAGAAAATAACTATTCTTATGAAGCATTGATCCAGGGAGAGATAAACCTACTGAAGAGCCCTAAAATGATTTACTGCACAATGAAGTCAAGTCACTAAACCATACTTACAAGAGGAGAATGAGAGTGAGTGAAGGATCAGATCCCCATGATCCTGGACCTACAACCTTGAAACAAACATAAGCAGATTCAAATTGATGTGGCTTGGAGTGAGGTGGCATGTTTGATGCCACTCTATTCCTATCCTACTCCTTTAATGCCTTAGACTTGCCACAAACCTCAACCATGAGTGTTTTGAAATGTGGCAATCATTGTGACTATATTACTAAATTATTGAGTATGGTGGATTTCATAGATAAATCTTAGGGGATTGGGACAAATTAAGTCTCCCCATTTTTTCCCAAATAGAATTATTTGAGATAAGCCACTTGATTGGATTGAATATATTCTTTTATATTGAGTACTCTCAGAACATGGTAGAACTCTATGTTTTCAAACCAAGAGTATTTGACTTTGATTTTAGAAATTAATCGAGCTAGATAATTTTCCATTGCAATATGTTGTTTGTTCATGAGATATATTATTATTTCCTATTTATCCAACAATATTAGAGAATTAACCCTACTAGACTCAATACTTTGGAGAGATTTCCAATACCCTTCAATTGGTCTTAAAATTGAAGAGAGGTATAAAAACTTGATTGTTGGTTGTAGTTCCAAGACCCCAAGCATAGTTTACTTCAAGAGTTCCTTTGGAAAATAAAAATTGATCCCCTGTCCTACTCTCCCACCCCCTATCACACCTACCACCCCTGGATTTCCATTAAGATCCCTATCAAATAAAACAATGTGCTTCTACTTACCTTGTTGTCATTGTAAAAAATATTCTTCATTCATTATGATCTTCCAAGACGGTTGCGCTATTTGATGAGGGAGACTTTAATTTAGAATTCCACCTCTCACAATACAATTGGTCATCTGAATTCTCTCCTTTATTTGTCATAGGTAAAGTCTTTTGATCTATGATATATTTAGAATGTAGAACTTCAACCAATAAATATTTGGCTTTCCAGACTATGATTCTTGGAATAATTTTTTTCATTTTGGAAGATTGGTTTATTGCAAGCTAACCATGTTTTCCAACATAGATATTTAGTCAAGGTCATCCATATTCGTTTGAAGATGGGTTTGTTTAATAACCAACATATATCCATCCTAAACACGGATCTATTAAGCACCGAGAGACATCTAATTTCTTGAGGTGTTATTTTTTTTAATGACTTTTTATTTTGTTTAAATTTTTTATTTTATGAGTAGATATGGAATTTTTTAATTATTTTTTTTTATTTAGTTTTAATTTTTATTTTATTTTATGAACTTACATAATTTTCTTAATTTATTCTTAGTTTTGGTACATAATGTGGCATCATTACATTACGTTACACATCTCCCCCATACTTGGTGGTAAGCACCTCGCTACTCCTAGTACAAAGAGCCTTTATACTACTTATGCTAGCAAGAAAACACATCTCTCCATTGTCTAGATGTTATAATTCTTGGTCCAAGGTCTTAGAAGAGGAATCCCCATACTTGCTTGGTATAGGGACAATAGAAGAATAAATTACTATGATTTGTATACTTAGCTTCATAGAGAACACATCAAGAGAGACCTTGGATTCCTCATTTCTAAATATTTTCTAAAGTCAGTAATTTCCCATGAGACATGAGCCAACATAGAGAATACCCATGTGTTGGATAAACTTTCGTGTACTAGATTTATGAGAGAGAGTTAAAGCTTGAAATTGTTCTTGGTAGCTTGAATTGAGCAAATAATTACTCCTTCCCTAGCTTATTCTATCTTACTTATACCAATATGTTGAAGCACATCTATTTAAAAATAGGAATAGCCTGAGAGTGAGTTGTTTGAGATGCTAAGGAGGTGATATTGTTAGAAAAATAGGATCGCAGAGCAATAACAATAAACAATATGCAAATATTAAAACAAATTACAAGAGAGACACATATATAATGTGGTTCACCCAAGATGGGTTACATCCAGACAGAAACTGCCAGTCCTTTATTATTATTCTGTCCAACAAAATGAAGGGATAAAACCTACAATAACCCCACTGCACTTCCTCTTCACTCTCTCGCAGTCTATCTCACACAATCACATAAATTGTTTTACAATGCTACAATACAATAAGCAGTCATATTACAATGTATTTCTTTTATAAATGGAATACCATGGGAAAATACCATGGTATGCCCAAAACCACAGGCTCATAAATCACCCATTATTGACCAAGTCATGACTCTGAAATCACAACATTTTACAAGGCAGTTTTTCCTAAATTTTAGCTACAGGGCTGCTACCCCCGAACCCTCAGTAGCGGTGGATCCCAAAATAGTCACTTCCCCCCCCTTGGACCGTCGAGANCCATCCCATCACTTTCCTTCATTGATCCATGATGAGATGCTAAAGAGAGATCTGAGATCTTGTTCTTCCATCCAAGGTTTTATTGGCAAGATTTTTTCCAAACGGGTTTTTCCTATGATGCTAGCAAACAACATATTAACACTTTTCCCATTACCTAGAATCTAATATTATTTGGATTGAATTAAATGGGATACCACTTTGCAAAGTTTCAAAGTATGTGAGTCCTTCCTACTATCAAGAGGCTTCTCAAGACATCGTTTCCTATTAGTATGCAAGCATTCTTTTTAGGATTCTCTTCCAACAATCAAATTTCCCGATAACTAACCTCCAAATGATTTTACCCCCCAAGGAAAGATTCATTAATTTTGGATCATTGATGTCTAAGCCCCAACTTTCCTAGGGAGTTGTGACCATTTTCCAATCAACTAAATGGCATTTTTCAAAATTTGACTTTACCACTTGTAAGAGAAACTTGTGAAGTTCTCTAGCTATGGGATGCATAATGCTAGACAAATAGAACATAATAGAGAATTGAAAATAGGGAGGGTGGATAGTATCGTCTTGAGGAGTTCAATCCAATTAGCTAGATTCAACTATTATGTTCCCCATTGAGAAAATTTGTTCTTGATATTATTAATGACTTCCTACCACACTACTACCCTGGGATTGTTGAGAGATATAGGCATTTTGAAGCATTTAAAACTCTTCCAATCTTTATAGTATGTGAATTGTAAGATTGTGGAGATGGTTTAAAGGAGAAGGGGACTGATGTTCTAGCCGAAGTATTAACTTTTCCATTCATTGACCTTAGTACCAGATATTTTTTTCAATAAAAAAAAGCACTCTTTGGTATTCTATTGAATCAAAAGAGTTTTGTACATCAGCATAAAGTTGAAAGACCACAATGTAGTGGTCACATAAACAGACAACCACTCATCAGTACATAAACCAACACTCCATCCATAATAAATAGCAAAGTAACCCACTACTGAAAATACTAAAAAACAAAACAGTCGAAACCCACTACTGATATCCCGGGCACTATGTCATAAAATGTCCCCTCATAATTAGTCTGCAACAGACAACCAAGATGTCACTACGGAGGATAACAAGAGCCCAAATACATTATCCAAGGCAAGACAGAGGTCTAACCATAGACAATAGACCTGTCAATCACCCAAATATCACCCAAATAAAAACATATCAGGTCAGACCAAAATAAAGAACAGAATGTCCACAGTTCTATGGAAAGCAGAGAAAAGCTCTCAAAATAACTTCATTCTTACTTCCTCCATTGCCTCTCCATCACATATTTCAGAGAGTGTAAGATAGCCCACATCCTCCTTAAGCCCTTCCTTGGATAAAGTATCTACCCTCGTGTTATACTCCCTATAGACATGGCTGACATCCACATGAGTGAAAGCTGGTAAGAGCATTTTGGTGTTGTAGCACCATGCATCAAGATTCACCATGTTAAGTGAAGAATCACCATTGACCCAATTTATAATCACCGAGGAGTCGCCAAAGACACATAGATTGGGTAATCCAAAGTCTTTGGCAACTGACAGTAGTGCCCAGAGTGCCAGTAGTTCTGCTCTGGTGTTCGTGTTGGGGCCACATCCAAGAGTAATAGAAAATAATTGACTATCATTTAACCAGATGACAGCGCCCGCGCCACCTAAAGATGCAACAACAACCCCATCAAAAAAAGCCATAGGGAACCACGATCTAGGAGAATGTCCAATATTCCTAGATTTGTGAATTTTTGGGTGAGGAGCCAAGTGAATCCTGGTCTCAAGACAAATCCTATTACATGATCTGGGAATATTAGGATCAATGTTCTCAAATATGATGTTGTTTTTGGTTTTCCAAAGATTCCAAAAGAGAAAAATAGGCAGATACAACAGATCACCATCCCCCAAGAGACTTCTGGAGAGGTTCCCAGAGAGAGTCAGATCAGACCAGACAAGTTTTATATTGAAGGAACAGTCCAGGCAGTGTAAAACCTCGCGTAAGAAAGGATAACCAACAAATAAATGGTCTCCCATTTCATAATCAGACTTGCAAAGACAGCAGCAATCAAGACCATACGAACCCTTCTTGAGCAGATTATCCCAAGTGTTCAATTTCTTGTTATATGCCAACCAAATAAAGCATTTGATGTCCAGTGGAATGTTTGAATACCAGATTTTCATGAGAATGTTCCTCGAGGGAAGAGGAACAAGATCCGAGAAAATAAGTTCATAAGCACATTTAGCTGTGACCGAGCCAAGTTTCTTATCAAACATCCAAAGAAGATAGTCATCCGAACCACTGAGCTTAATACCACCATGGGTGAGACCTTTAACAAATGTCGACCAAAGAACAGCCCAGTGGCCCCTCAAATCAAGGTCCTCCACCAAGTACCAACCAAAATAGCCCTGGGAAAGGTCATCCAACTTTTGAGCCTGATACAAATAGGAAATACCACCATTAGTACCAGATACGTCAGATACGTCAAGAAAGTGAATTAAGACTTCCTTGAATATTTCTATTACCACATTTGATGCCTCCTAAAAAGATGCGTTGAGAAAGTGAATTAGGACTTCCTTGAATGTTTCCATTACCACATTTGATGCCTCCTAAGAAGAATAATGTTGGCTGCAAATTATGGATAGTTCATAGGATTCACGCTTCTAACAAAACTAAGCCTAGTGAGATTGTCCATGATCTTTTAGCTTCCAATGTTCTACTTAATGATTGAACATTATGATGTTTTTTCAATATAATATTTGCGAAGAATTCAAGTTAAAAACATAATGAAGGAAATACAATTATTTAAAATTGTACTAAAGAAAAAAATATCTAAAAAGCAAGTGAAGAATTCTAATTAAAAACATGTTTAAAGAAATACAATTATCTAAATTATTTTCATCACTTCGTTTCATTACTTTAAAATATATAATATCATGACGGGAGTCCTACTCTCATAAAATACTATTTAAAAACACATTGTTTTATTACTTTAAAATATATAATTTCATGACGAGAGTCCCGCTTTCATAAACTTTATTGAACGAAAGTTATTATTGCTACATTTTTAAATTTTCCTTAAAATGATCACATTAAAAAAAACATAAACAAATACATAAAATAACATTTTTTTTATAAAAAGATTAATATAGAATATTATATTCTAAAAATTATAAAATATGTTATTCGCCCATCTCATCGAGCCAGTGAAAATCACTCCAAACCCTAATTCCAATCTTAATTCAATTATTTTTAACCGTGCAATCTTAAGTCTAGCAATTTAGATTTACCCTCGCCCTCCACTCCAAACCTTACTTCGAAGCCTAATTCAATTATTTTTAACTCCGAGTCCTATTTAAAGTTGAGTAATTCAGATTGGTGTAGTCTAAATATTCTACATTTTCAATTTTTTTTAGTTTATTTATTTATTTTGTTCGGACTCCAATTGGAAATCTCTAAAAAATCTTAGAATCATATATATTAGCAATGGAAAATGCATAATTTAGGTTATATAGGGGTATTTGAGGGTGCTTAATCTAGATTTATAGATTCAAATACATACTTTGAACACTTAAATTTAGATTTTATTGAAAACAATTACCAGATTTCGACCAAAACCCATGGAAACGTCTAAAATGTAGAATAAATAGACTACTCCATTTAGATTTACCCCTACCCTCTAGTTCAAATCCTAATTCTAGATTTAATTTAATTAAGTTTAACTAAAACCCTAATCTAAACCCTAATCCCAATATTGATTTAATCAATGTTAATCCTAAGTCCAATTCAAACCCTAATCTCAATTTAGATTTATTTAATTTTAACCCTAATTCTAATAAACTTGCTATCAATTTCTCTTCCCCCTTGGACTCTCCAGAATCTATCCTACCTACCCTCGTGCACTACTCCTCATCCAATAAATCCCCTTCTATCATCATAAATATTTCAACTTTTCTATTAGACCCACCTACTACTCATCTTCTTAAAAAGAGTTAAAATTTGCTATTACACCTCGATGAATTCCTTTTGAAGAATTTTTTTGTTCCATTGAGTATGTTACCCACCACCTTCCCCCTCATGAAGCTGAAGAGATTAAACAAGACTATGCTTGAATCATTCATCTTGCGAAACTTTCCAAACACAACATTACCAAAGATGAGTTTCAAGCACTTAAGGCAATAAGAATAAAATCCTCTTTCACAAGTAACTAGAGTCCACAATCTAGTATGCATTTGTAGAAACCCTCCTTCTACAATGATTGGGATTTGTGGAGTCTGAAGTCTAGACCTTGTGCTCTTTGAAAATATATTATAAAGCTTCCACGTGTCAGGTAGTCAATGCTTCTTTGCATAGGCGTTTCTTAAAGAGTGAAGTTATAGTTTAGTAATCTTTAGAAATTTGTGAGAGTCCAAACAATAGAGATGTATGTAGTCTGTCAAAGAATCTGAACAATGGATGCTAATTTTGAGGGATTGAATGAAATTGGACCTCATAGGCTCATCCCCTGACCCTCACTTCTCCAAAAGTATAGACTCCTCAGTCCATATTACACACTTTAATAGTCGACGAATTGTGCAGGATGAATCCTGTAGCCCTACATGAGTCGTGACTACGAAAAGGAGTCTCGAAGTTGGGATAACCCACTCAATGTAATGTCCCAAAAACTTCATTAATTTTTATTTTTTTTATAATAAAGAAAAGGCAATGTCATACCATGACAATTCCTTAATCAAAATCATAACCAAATCCTCTTATAAGTATTCAGAAATAAAAGTTTTGCACTAATTAAGAACTTACAATTTTTAAATGTAAAATCTAAATTCATAGTTTATGCAACTACGCTTTTCATTACCTATTAAAGTCAGTCAAACCTTAGGCCGGGTGTTTAGCTGTGGAGTTATGAGCTTCTCACATATTTGTCTGAGTTTGACATACAATACTTTTGTATATCCTATGTTCATTATTCAATACACTTGTTACTCAATTGTGTTCATAAATCTTGTTGTCCAGACTCTTTTTGTATGCACAGCTATAATCATTGTATCTGTATATTACATAGTTGTAATCTTTTAAATTCATCAACTACTTAGAGATAAAAAATTTGTTATTTCTCTTTTCACAACGACCTCTTGTCATACCTGACAACTTTAAGGAAAAAGAAGCCTTTGACATGAAGTTGAGGTTTAATTATCATGTAGCTAACATATTCATATAAAATTCTTGCGGGTTATGATTCAATACCATGATGTATTAAGTGTGAGGAGTCAGTTTACGATCCTCACTATTGTGGACTATTTCAAAACCAAGGTAAGCATGATAAGGAACATTATGTATTTATAGGAAATTTCCACTTTGGATGTTGAATCTAAAATTCAATATTGATCATATACATATTTATATAACTATTTTCTAATAATTTGGTGTTTTTGTATATGTTCAATTTGCACGCATAAAACAAAGTTGGATTGTGTGAATCTTATGTAAACAAATACCTTGGTATCATTGGTATAGTTTTGATTGACCTGTTTCAATAACACAAGCTTGGATGGAATAAAGTTTGGTTTCAAGGGTATTATATACATAAATGTTCTGCACATACATTACAAGTCGGGATTTGGATAGAATGCCAATGACTCTTGTGTAAACATGTCAACTACCTTGTCTGAATGGTTTCCACCTTCACTCGTACTGGAAGTGTAATAAATTTTTTGTACTAGAACCTCGAGTTCCCTTGGAATATTTCTTATCCCAAGAATTTAGTTTGTCAAAGAATCTGAACAATGGATGCTAATTTTGAGGGATTGAATGAAATTGGACCTCATAGGCTCATCCCCTTACCCTCACTTCTCCAAAAGTATAGACTCCTCAATCCATATTACACACTTTAATAGTCGATGAATTGTGCAGGATGAATCCTGTAGCCCTACATGAGTCGTGACTTCGAAAAGGAGTCTCGAAGTCGGGATAACCCACTCAATGTAATGTCCCAAAAAACTCATTAATTTTTTTTTTTTAATAATAAAGAAAAGGCAATGTCATACCATGACAATTCCTTAATCAAAATCATAACCAAATCCTCTTATAAGTATTAAGAAATAAAAGTTTTGCACTAATTAAGAACTTACAATTTTTAAATGTAAAATCTAAATTCATAGTTTATGCAACTACGCTTTTCATTACCTATTAAAGTCAGTCAAACCTTAGGCCGAGTGTTTAGCTGTGGAGTTATGAGCTTCTCACATATTTGTCTGAGTTTGACATACAATACTTTTGTATATCCTATGTTCATTATTCAATACACTTGTTACTCAATTGTGTTCATAAATCTTGTTGTCCAGACTCTATTTGTATGCACAGCTATAATCATTGTATCTGTATTAATTACATAGTTGTAATCTTTTAAATTCATCAACTACTTAGAGATAAAGAATTTGTTATTTCTCTTTTCACAACGACCTCTTGTCATACCTGACAAATTTAAGGAAAAAGAAGCCTTTGACATGAAGTTGAGGTTTACTTATCATGTAGCTAACATATTCATATAAAATCCTTGCGGGTTACGATTCAATACCATGATGTATTAAGTGTGAGGAGTCAGTTTACGATCCTCACTATTGTGGACTATTTCAAAACCAAGGTAAGCATGATAAGGAACATTATGTATTTATAGGAAATTTCCACTTTGGATGTTGAATCTAAAATTCAATATTGATCATATACATATTTATATAACTATTTTCTAATAATTTGGCGTTTTTGTATATGTTCGATTTGCACGCATAAAACAAAGTTGGATTGTGTGAATCTTATGTAAACAAATACCTTGGTATCATTGGTATAGTTTTGATTGACCTATTTCAATAACACAAGCTTGGATGGAATAAACTTTGGTTTCAAGGGTATTATATACATAAATGTTCTACACATACATTACAAGTCGGGATTTGGATAGAATGCCAATGACTCTTGTGTAAACATGTCAACTTCCTTGTCTGAATGGTTTCCACCTTCACTCGTACTGGAAGTGTAATAAATTTTTGTACTAGAACCTCAAGTTCCCTTGGAATATTTCTTAGGGTTTCACAAATCATTGTATTCATTTCAATTTGGGAAAGATCCAAGCTCAGTTTCGACCCTTTTGGAGAAACCCTGCCATAGTTAAGACATGCATTTTTCTTAATTCTTCCTATTTCTCATGTAAATAATATTTAGTTCTTAAATGTTTACTTGAGATCCTTGGTAAGGAGTGTTGTTAATTCCTCAACCCTCTTCGCTCATTTAGGGTTTGGGTACACCTAGAGGAGACTCGTTTTGTAATGTACCCAATTTCCACATGGTGATTTTTTTTAAACACTTCAATTCAACCAGTCAAAATGCTAGTACTAATGAATAATTGTCATCATAAGGAGGATGCATTCTTTTCACATAAATATGTAAATCAATTTAATTGTCAAGCATCTCTTTGTTCCATTGGGTGGGGTTAATAATATGAGGTCTTAAATAATGACTTTATGTTATCCAATCCATCATTAAATCTGAGAAACCATGATTACCTTGCATACAAAGATTACTTATGCTTTGCAAAATAATCACTTCTTTGATAACTATAATAATAAGTAATAGACAATCTTTATAATTCTCAATCATAGACCCAAGATAACATCTTTCTCTATATAAATGTGAAGGAAGACCTTCACGTGTCTATAATTACACACCAGTTTCTTTTAATTGGGACTGTTTCTTATATAAACACCATGCTCTTTAATTCATTATTTTTAACTACGAACTACTAACATCACCTAGCTTATGAATTACAAGGGAATATTAGTATATCTCCCATATCTACAACAAACTATTATTATTACCAATAATTTTAACAAACACCTGTCAAAATTTTACTCATACTTCACTATTGCTAAAGTGTGGTTGACAAATGGGAACTTGCTACCGTCTTGAACATCATAGAAGAAAAAAATATATGAACATATGAACACCATTCACCACCTTAACCTAATAAGAGTGCAAGGTTATAGATTCTTAAAAGGAAGCTTAACATATTGAAAGTCACAGACTATTCTTACAATCATTAATAAAGTACACCTTCACGTTCATACAAACATATTCTTCTTGTGTTTAAAGTCTTGCAATTATATTTAGATTAGGAGACTGCCAATTTACTAGCAAAATATTCAACTAACATGGCCCATAACCCATTCATTATGTACAAATAAAGAAATAGGTATTTTATTAGAAAGATAGAATTGTGGAGCATTATCTTAAGTCAAATTGTAGAAATAAAACATTTTAAGACAAATGGAAGAAAGAGACACCAATATACGTGGTTCACCCCAACCAGGGGCTACCTCAACCAAGAATTGTAAATTTTTTTATTATTTTATTCTTGAATAAGGTTACAAATCTGCAACACATCCACTACAATTTATTTTCCAATTCCTCAAGGTCTCTTTCATAGAGAACATTTTATATCACGATTAGCCTTATTGCAAGGACTTCCTTTTAAAGGTGGATACTACTATCTAAAACAGTTCAAAATATTTTCACTTAAGCTATCCCAATTTAATATAATAAAATATTACAAATATGAACTAGGTAAGTTTTCTATCACCTTTTTCAAGCACCTTTACCATACATGGGTATTTTCTATAATTCTTCTTTCATCTTGTTTTCATAGATTATGTTCTCTCTTCAAATTATAAAAGGAAATTAAACTAAGGTTTAAACACCATCATAGTTTATACATACACATATAAGCAAAGATTGTGCACCATAAACATCAAACAACTAAATCTAAGACTTTAAGCTCATGAACTTGCTTCAATACAAGTACTATCCGACTAATATCATAAGGGAGGATGTAAGGAATATCTCCCTTTGTAAATTTATTTCCAACAAATATATTATAATTGTATAAACAATTGAATATAATAATATAGCATGAAAAAAATTGCCTTCTATTCAACTTTTACTCATTATCATTGTGATCATTTAAACCTATTTTAGACATGAGTAGAAAGACTATGCCTGTTAAAAACTTATAACAGTTAGGGAAAATGAAGGATTCTAGTTGGGTCCTTGAGTCATATGACTTAGAAAAACCACATGTAGCATGCATGAGAGAGAGAGAGAGAGAGAGAGAGAGAGAGAGAGAGAGAGAGTCGTTACTCCTCAAGCAACTGCCCAATTATTTCCAAGGATTCAAGCAAAACCAATTGCTTGTCTAAAGAGGAGAAGATTTAAAAAAAATAGGTAAATATTATCTACCGAGACCTATCAAAGGTATTTATTACTTACATTCAGTTAAAAGAGAAAATATGTAGATAAAATAAAAGGTTACTATGAAATTTATGGAGTTTTCCAATTGGAAGGACAAGTTTGCATGAACAACCACAGAAATTATTCTCCTCTATGTATCTCAAACAAAGGCCCTATGTTTGGGCTCTCTCTCCATAAAGACAACTTGTAATATTTACCCCAAAAATGTA
This sequence comes from Pseudotsuga menziesii, assembly GCA_001517045.1. NCBI lineage: Eukaryota > Viridiplantae > Streptophyta > Pinopsida > Pinales > Pinaceae > Pseudotsuga > Pseudotsuga menziesii. Next base: position 524,377 of record LPNX010642796.1, read on the forward strand.
AAACGAACATACCTGTCCCATACAGCTCTTTTGCAGAGAAAGTCGAGTTTGTGTCAACACATGCAGCTGAATATTTTATGCATGGTACAAAAGGTATTTTTGTTTCACCCTCCTAGATAATTGATACTGGGTGTGCCATCTGTGTGTCCAACTGATTCATCCCTAGTGGGATTGACGCTGTGGTTCACTCGCACATATGAACCATTAATCATTTTGTTGTTCAATACCAGATTGGGTTATGGAAGCTGGAATCAATTCAAGGTACGCATGATCCTTAGTTTTCAAACCAAAACCCAACAAAGGAGTGTTAAGTGCATTCCAGAAGCATATGCTAAGTATAACTGGACTAATCTAGTTCTAGCTTGGTAAAATTTTGGAGAGAATCCGAGGAGCATAAATTCCCCCATTTTAAATAAAATGGAGACCTTATGAGAATACAAACCCTAAGTGTAACTAACTTAACTCCTCCTCACAAAAATTATATCCCTCTTTACAAAAGTTAAGCATGACTCAATGAGGAACACTCCTAACCGTTTCTAAAGCTAAGCAATTAAATAATTCCCTCTAGGATGTAATTCATAAGTGTACATATATTTTTAATATAGAGATAGTTATTAATAATGGTCATATTATAAGGTCATGATCCATTCAAAAGGCCTAGGATATTTCATTTGTATTCACCAAGTGTATTATATAATATCATTCTCTTGTCCTTTTAACTTAAGGTGACTATGTCGTAGTCGTGGAGAAAGCGTAACTTCTTTTATCTAAAAATATTTTAGCTATATTTCTCTCAGCATGCTTTCTAAAGTGAGGTGATAGATAATATCATGTTTAACTTACTTAAGGTAATATACTAATTCTTACATTGCTTGTACCAATCTAAAGCTCATTGCCGAAAAGTTGCATATTCACATTTACCTTATACTTTTCTTTGCTGAGGGGATGTTACATCCTCCCCCCCTTAAAGGTACACCATCCTCAGTGTTAGTTTCTTTCAAACATTTTATCCTCAATCTTGCTTTCAATTCTTTGCTCAAATCTTCCATGTTGCTTTCCTTTTACAACCCATGCTTATACAAACATTACAAGGCATTTCCAATGCTTATTCTTAACATGTGAATAAATATATTTTTTCATATCAAAAGAAATATAGATTAGCAATTTCCTTTGCTACATACTATTGTACTTCTCATGACAACTCTTAAAATATGAGTTTTTCCCAAAGATGCACCTGTAACATCTATTAGTAATACACAACACAATTTTGAAACAAAATCAATCATACATTTTTATCTTTTGGCACATAATTACATCATATTCAAATTTACATCCATAACCCTGGTATGGTGGTACTTCTTCTCAAATACCTTCAATAATTTCTACTTGGTTCGCAAATGTAGTAATCATATTAAATTAACAAAATATGTGCATAATCATAATATTTTTCACATATTTTGAAACATTTATTAATAAAAACATTACCAATTTACATATAAACAATTCTTTTAGCACAATTATCACATGAGGATCCACCTCAGATAGAAATCTTTAGCAATGTTTCATAATTCATCATATCATGGCGCATAAATTATAAAAAATAATACACATACCTCTTGTGTGGCTTTTATTTTCCAAGCACTTCTTGGATGAAATTTTGTTTCAATTTTCTTTCAAAAGTTCAGGCATGCATATATACATGAGGGTCATCTCTTCATGGAACCACTAGTTCACATGTAGGCCTCCTCAACTGTATACATTTATTTATTCGATACAAGGAAAATACCCTTCATCGGCTTTTTACAGCTCTCAGACATATCTCCTGCATAGATCCTGAAAGTCTCAGGGCCTGGAAGCCCACATATCTCTTAACCTTATATATTAACATCACAAAGGATATCACTACAGAACTTAACACCTCACTTGGGTGGTCTCTAGTAGTTCTACTTAAGATTCTAACACCTCCTTTGGGTGCTCACTAGTAGCTCTTTGCCTAGGAATTAATATCATAGAGTGCTCAACAGAGCCTAACACCTCACATTAGGAAAGTTTTGAGATAAAAAATGTGTCTAAAAATAAAATTTGCACCATTAAAATTCACTTTATAAGAACCAATAGGATTCAAGATGATGATGTCAACCATAAGGGTAAAATTTATAAAAAAACATGGAGGGAAAAAGAAAAACTATTTTTTCTTATCGTATTTTTAACATATCTTATTACGGGTTCACCCAAATTTTGAGTTTGGGGACTCCTTGGATGTGGAATTTAATTCCGCATCCAACCCATACCCACACTGCATACTTTTGAGGTACTCATGACACCGATAAATGAAAATTTCAGTAAAAACTGTATTTTAATATTAAAATATGCTTTTTATTGAATTTTTCATTTTTTGGTGCTGTGGGTACCTCAGAAGTATGCAATGTGGGTATGGGTTGGGTGCGGAATTAAATTCCACATCCAATGAGTCCCCAAACTCGAAATTTGGGTGAACTCGTAAGGAGATATGTCAAAAATACGATAAGAAAAAGTAGTTTTTCTTTTTCCCCTCCAAAATTTAGAACTTTTATTTTATTATTATAACTCTTATTTTATCATTTCCCTTTTGAGGCCCATTTCAGACCTCAAAAAATCCCCTAATGCAAGGGTGTTCACTGGAAACTTTGTACTAACTTATCAAAACTTTCAGATCGTAAGCAATTTAGGTGCTTCAGAGCCAACATGTAGGTGCTTAATCACATAGTTTATATATCCAATTTTCTTCTTCCTTTTCATTAATTAGTTAATTCTGTATGTTCTATTTTAAAAATGTTTTTTTAGTGTATAAAAGTTTCTTAAAAGTTTAATCCTTATAACCCAAGGTGTCCCCCGTGGTTAACTCAAAAGAGTTAACAACACATTAACATGTTGCATAACTTGATACTTCTAGTATCTATGCATGCATGCACAAATAACAATAATAAAAAATCTATGATTCAATTTCCTTATCACATATATGCCATATACATAAGTGATAATTCTCAAGAATACTACGATTACCATAGTCATGTATTTCAATAGAAATTTTCAGACTTCTAACAAAGTATATTATCCTCGTATCAAGTTATCTTAGACTATGTTTTCCATAATGCAATTTATTTATTAGTCGACAACATCTTGATATCCTTTCATAATAATCAATGATTCATACTCATTCTAGATGCTCTCTTTCCACCGAGAAATTCACCTTTTTTCTTTCGATCATCTCACTAATTTCCCATTTGGTAGTGTTTCTTGCATTAAGTTCCTGCATACTTTACTCACAATTTCTTTCCAAAATTATTTGCATCATAATATCATAAGGAAAACAAAAAATATAATAGCAAGTTCCTATTTAGGATGTCCATAATTTCTTGATACAACAAAATAGTCTTTTGCATAATCTCAATGCATTACTTTCATGGCAAATTAGTCATAACTACACTTGCATACACCTTTCATTGATGTGCACATTAATAAAATGCATTCCTTATTTTCTATAAGCTTTTGGTGTTACTTTTACCTTTACTTCACCATGTTTCCTCTTCAACATCCTTAACTCATATTATTGATACCATGCATTCAACCTTTCTAACATAATTTCAATGAATTATACTTAAGCTTGCTATGCACGATACCATTAGGCACATGACATGATGGAACATTGTTAGTGTACCATTGTATTATTTTCTAGCAACCTTTAACCAAACAAACCAAGTACATTTGAACTGATGTCTACATGATGTATTAGATCATTGATAAAGTCTTAATCCACTTACATTTATTTTCTTTATCTTTACACATAAAAAAAACATGTAGAATAACTCTAATAATAATGCCAGAGGATGATTTAAGTCCCTTATCTTTATAAGGCCCACCAATAACATACTATAGTTACTTGGCTAAACTTGATCAACTACCTAGTTTTCAACCTTAACATAATCCTCTTAAATTTAAACATTGGCATAAGGTCATGTCATTTAATTGAACCTACCCTTTTAAATATTTAAGAGTAACTCTTCACAAAATTAAAACTTCCGCTTGTTTATTCCATCAATTTACAACCTTATCCCAAGAACCTATCTTCTAAATATTATAATCCTGACTCATTTAGATTCTAGCATTAAGCCTTGTCACACAACTATACTTATCCTTATAACACATCTAGGTGTATGGCTACATCTTAACTGTAAGAAACCTTAACACTAGAATATGATCAATATGTATAACATTTCCACTATAATGTATCTAATTGTATGAAAGTAACATATTGGCTACATGTTAACACATAGGCTCTTTCTCATACTAAATATCTAATGAAATCAAACATATCACCTTCTCAAACTTCCAACAAAAATTCACTCTTCATACACGTATTTTTCATTTCAATTATGCAACTAGCTTCATACATTCAAGCATATGACTCTAAGCAAATTAGTTCATGTAATTTGACATGCATAACACCATTCTTTCTATTGTATGTGTTGAGTATGGTTGCAATTGATGTCAAAAGAGTTCATTAATGACAAAGGAATAACAAAGGAAGTGCTGACATGGCATGTGGCATGTGTGATGAGGTTGCAAAGTCATGTGATGATGTTCTAGTCCTCTCATGAAGTCATTGTTACAATTTGACACCGTTTTGTAGAAGTATGGCAACTTGCTAAAACTCTGAAAATTTGAATAAGTATAAATTATTCTTAATCTGCCTAAGGGGCATCTGTAAAATACATGCCATCTTCTGTATTTGATGAATTAAATGATTCCGAGGATATATAAATCTATATTCTTGTCTTGTGCATCTAACCATATGATTGGTTTGTCAAGACAACCTATGAAGGTGAAGTTATTAGTCTGCCAAAAGTGCTTTATGAAATGATTTGCACTATTTTAGTTATGGTAAATCTTCCTAAGTGGCCTTAGTAAAATGTCCTCCATATTTTGTAGGATACTGATAAAAATTATATGAGACCATCTGGTTTTATCTTGTTGATGTGTGCATTTGACCATGGTTTCAGTTCCCCTAAAACGTGCTTAAATAAAAAATTACAGGTTTGCCAAAATGAGATTTAAGACTATTTTGGGAAATTTGGCGAAAATTGACTATTGAAAAATTGGTCTATGTTTCCTTACTAAAATGCCCGCCATATTTTGTAGAAATATGGTAAAAATAATTTGAAACCGTCAGAATGTAGCTTGCTGATGTGTGCATATGACCATGTACTTATTTCTCCTAAAAGGTGCTTGAAGACAAAGTTATAGGTCTGCCAAAACAAGGTTTAAGATTGTTTTCCACCAGTTCATGAAAAGGCACATTTCCATAATGAAGAGATGCATTAGTGAAAATGTTTTAATGAAGGGACACAATGATGAAAAGACACAATGGTTCAAATACATGATGAAAGAAGTCTTTAAACAAGAGTTCGAATTGGAAGAAAGATGTCTCAACAATCCATATCAATGTAAAAACAAGAGAAGACAGAGACCAATGAAGTGAAGAATAATCAGAAACAAAGTTGAAGAAAAATATCAAATTATGGTGGTAGGGTGGTAGGGTAGGTTGCAAGCATTCAGGGAGGTTTTATCCTCCTTCGAGTAGTGGCTAGAGTACAAGGGTGTTGTAGCATCCTTATTTGTTGGTGCAGGTAGAAAAATCCAAGGTGTTGTGCATTATTGTCTGTTGGATCGGGAAGAAAACAAGGTCTTGGTGCGGGTAGAAAAATCCAAATTGTTAGTGCATTATTGTCTGTTGTATCAGGAAGAAAATAGGGTGTTGGTGCATCCTTTATGTAGTAGAAGAATATTTTTTGTAAAAATAATCTTATTAATGAGTTTGATTTTGTGGTTTTCTCTTTGAGGTTTCCACGATAAAATTATGTGTCCTAACTTCTTTGATTCATTGTTTATATTATACTAATTGTTTTAATAAAGTGGAAAAGAAGGAAATACTGATTCACCCCACCTCCTCTTAGTATTGTTGGATAAACCAACATTATGCGTAACAATAAGTAACATCAAGTCTCGTATTCAAATACTCAATTCTTCATAAGGTTCATAACATACTTGTATGCAAGTGAATATATTAGGTTCGAGTGTTGTAAACCTGATCTGATACCATTTGTGACGTACCCAATTTCCACATGGTTATTTTTTTTAAACGCTTCATTTTAACCAGTCAAAATGTTAGTACTAATGAATAATTGTCATCATAAGGAGGATGCATTCTTTTCACATAAATATGTAAATCAATTTAATCGCCAACCATCTCTTTGTTCTGTTGGGTGGGGTTAATAATATGAGATCTTAAATAATGACTTTATGCTATCCAATCCATCATTAAATACAAGCAACCATGATTACCTTACATACAAAGATTACATATCCTTTGCAAAATAATCACTTATTTGATAACTATAATTATAAGTAATAGGAGATCTTTATAATTCTCAAGCGTAGACCCAAGATAACATTTTTCTTTATATAAATGTGAAGGAAGACCTTCAGATGTATATTATTACACACAAATTTGTTTTGATTGGGACCATTGATTTTATAGACACCATGCTATTTACTTCATTATTTTTAACTACAAACTACTAACATCACCTAGCTTATGAATCACATGGGAAAATTAGCATATCTCCCATATCTACAACAAACTATTATTATTACCAATGATTTAAACAAATACCCATTGTTGTTTTACTCATACCCTACTATTGCTAAAGTGTTTTCAACAAATGGGAGCTTACTGCCATCTTAAACATCATAGAAGAAAAACTTATATGAACATATGAATACCATTCACCACCTTAACCTAATAAGAGTGAAAGGTTACATATTCTTAATAGGAAGCTTAACATCTTGAAAGTCACAGACTATTCTTACAATCATTAATAAAGTACACCTTCACGCTCATATAAACATATGATTCTTGTGTGTAAAATCTTGCAATTATATTTAGATTAGGAGACTACCAATTTACTAGCAAAATATTCATCTAACATGGTCCATAATCCATTCGTTATGTACAAATAAAGAAATAGGTATTTTGTTAGAAAGATAGAATTGTGGAGAATTATATTAATTGAAATTGTAGACATAAAACATTTTAAGTAACAAATGGAACCAATATACATGGTTCACCCCAACCAGGGGCTACCTCCACCAAGAATTGTAAATATTTTGATAATTTTATTCTTGAATATGGTTACAAATATGTAGCACATCCGCTGCAATTTATTTTCCAATTCCTCAAGGTCTCGTTCATAGAGAACATTTTATATCACTATTATCCTTATTGCAAGCACTTCCTTTTAAAGGTGGATACTACTATCTAAAACAATTCAAAATATTTTCACTTAAGTTATCCCAAGTGAATATAATAAAAGACTACAAATATGAACTAAGTTAGGTTTCCATCACCTCTTCAAGCACCTCTACCATACATGGGTGTTTTCTATAATTCTTCTTTCATATTGGTTTCATAATTATATTCTCTCTTCAAATTATAAAAGAATTTTTTTTAGAAGAAAAAGTGCAGTTCCTTGATATTCATTGAATCAAAGGTAACGATACACATATCAATAATACTAGGTATCATATCCAACGAAATAACACAAACAGTGCTCAACAACCTTAGTAACCAAAACTAGGCTACCAACCAAAGTAAAAAACCACAAACAGTGCTCAACAACCTGAGCAACTAAAAATAGGCTCCCATCCAAAGTAAAACCTACTCTAGCTAAAAAAAGCATTGGCCAGGAAAAAACTGTTCCAAAAGAGAAAAAACAAACAAAAATAACCCAGTGGAACCACCATCAAGATCACACCACTATCTGAGTGAATCACCGCAATTGCCGCAACCGCCGAAATAGCTTAAGAACAGGTCATCGTATTCACTTGGATAAAAACCTGTCAACTTGCCAGTAGCCAACACCAAAATTCGCTCACAGAATGAAGAAAGTGCACAGGCGAAATTCCAACACCGAAATTCCACCACTATCGTCATGCCATACCATATAATAGTAGGAAAGAACCATAATGGACCTCACCCACAACCAGGGGGAAAACCAAACCATCCCAGTCATCTCTATCACCGCTGCTAGTGAAGCTCTATGGGTCGCCGTGCATGTTTTCCTCTTCAATCCATGGGAGTCGTTTCCCAGCACAAAATCACAAAGGGAGGAGCCATCGTCGTTGGAGCCGAGGGGACAAGTGCGTCAATGGTCCGTCACCACCAAAAATAAGGAACTACCATGTCGTTGTTGGGCTTGTAGGGTGAGTCTTCGATCACCATCGCTGATACAATAAATCAATGTAGAGAACTACTTCTAGCTAAGGGTAGTGTCTCCATATCCTTCTCCATCGTCTAGAGAGAAAGGAAGACAGATAGGGAAGAAACCCTATCTTCCTTAAACATTATCACAAGACGAAACTCAAAACCATGTGGAGTTGCAGATCCAAAATCTTCTCAAAATATAAAAAGGAAATTAAACTAAGGTTTAAACACCATCATAGTTTACACGTACACATATAGGAAAAGAATGCACACCATAAACATCAAACAAATAAATCTAAGACTTTAAGCTCGTGAACTTGCTTCAATATAATGTCTATATCACTAATCACATAAGGGAGAATCTAAGGAATCTTGCCCTTAGTAAATTTATTTCCTACAAATATATTGTAATTGTATAAACAATTGAATATAATAATATAACATTAAAAAAAATTGCCTTCTATTCTTAATTTACTCATTATCATTATGATCATTTAAAATTATTTCAGACACGAGTAGAAAGACTCTACATGTTAAAAACTTATAACAGTTAGCGAAAAGAAAGGATTCTAGTTGGGTCCTTGACTCATATGACTTAGACAAACCACATGTAGCATGCATGAGATAGAGAGAGAGAGTCGTTACTCCTCAAGAGACTGCTCGATCATTTCCAAGGATTCAAGAAAATTCATTTGCTTGTCTAAAGAGGAGAAGAATTAAGAAAAATAGGTAAATATTATCTACTGAGACTTGTCAAATGTATTAATTACTTACATTCAGTTAAAAGAGAAAATTTGTAGATAAAATAAAAGGTTGCTTTGAAATTTTTGGAGTTTTTCAATTGGAAGGACAAGTTTGCATGAACATCCACACAAAGGAGTCACATATCTATATGTTAAACAAATTCCCTACATTTGGACTCTCTCTCCATAAAGACGACTTGTAATATTTATCCAAAAAATGTAAAACGAACATGCATGTCCCATATATTTATTTTGCAGAGAAAGTTGAATTTATGCCTACACATGGAGCCAAATATTTTACGCACAATATAAAAGGAAATTAGGAAATATGATGGCCTTGGGTACAAAGGAAGCACTGACATGGCATGTGGGATGTGTGATGAGGTTGCAAAGTCATATGATGATGTTCTAGTCCTCTCATGAAGTCATTGCCACAATTTGACACCGCTCTGTAGAAGTATGGCAACTTGCTGAAACTCTGAAAATTTGACTAAGTATAAATTCTTCTTAATCTTCCTAAGAGGCCTCTTTAAAATACATGCCATCTTCTGTATTTGATGAATTAAATGATTATGAGGATATAGAAATCAATATTGTTGTCTTGTGCATCTAACCATATGATTGGTTTATTAAGACAACATCTGAAGATGAAGTTATTCTTTTTCCAAAAGTGCTTTCTGGCATGATTTGCACTGTTTCAGTTTTGGTAAATATTCCTAAGTGGCCTCAATAAAATGTCTACCATATTTTGTAGGATATTGATAAAAATTACATGAGACAATCAAGTTTTATCTTGTCAATGTGTAGATCTGAACATGGTCTCACTTCCCCTAAAACATGCTTGAAGATAAAATTACAGGTTTGCCAAAATGAGGTTTTAGACTATTTTGGGATATTTGGTGAAAATTGACAAGTATTGAAAAATCGGTCTAAGTTTCCCTAGTAAAATGCCCGCCATATTTTGTAGGAATCTGGTAAAAATAATCTGAGACCGTCAGGATGTAGCTTGTTGATGTGTGCATATGACCATGTACTTATTTCTCCTAAAAGGTCCTTGAAGACAAAGTTATAGGTATGCCAAAACAAGATTTAAGGTTGTTTTTCACCAGTTCATGAAAAGGCACATTTCCATAATGAAGAGATGCATTAGTGAAAATGTTTTAATGAAGGGACACAATGATGAAAAGACACAATGGTTCAAATACATGATGAAAGAAGTATTTAAACAAGAGTTCGAAGTGGAAGAAAGATGTCTCAGAAATCCAGATCAATGTAACAACAATAGAAGACAGAGACCAATGAAGTGAAGAATAATCAGAAACAAAGTTGAAGAAAAAGATCAAATTAGGGTGGTATGGTGGTTCTAGGGAAGGTTGCAAGCATTAAAGGAGGTTTTATCCTCCTTCGAGTAGTGGCTAGAGTACAGGAGTGTTGCAGCATCTTTATTTGCTAGTGCGGGTAGAAAAATCCAAGGTGTTGGTGTATTATATTTGTCTGTTGGATCAGGAAGAAAACATGGTGTTTGTGCACCCTTTAAGTAGTAGCATAATATTTTTTTATAAAAATAATCTTAATAATGAGTTTGATTTTGTGGTTTTCTATTTGAGGTTTCCACGATAAAGTTATGTGTCCTAACTTCTTTGATTCATTGTTTATTATACTAATTGTTTTAATAAAGTGGAAAAGAAAGAAATACTAATTCACCCCCCCTCCTCTCAGTATTGTTGGATAAACCAACATTATGCGTGACAATAAGTAACATCAAGTCTCGTATTCAAATACTCAATTCTTCATAAGGTTCATAACATACTTGTATGTAAGGGTGTCTATTAGGTTCGAGTGTTGTAAACCTGATCTGATACCATTTGTGATGTACCCAATTTCCACATGGATATTTTTTTTAAAAACTTCATTTTAACCAGTCAAAATGTTAGTACTAATGAATAATTGTCATCATAAGGAGGATGCATTCTTTTCACATAAATATGTAAATCAATTTAATCGTCAACCATCTCTTTGTTCTGTTGGGTGGGGTTAATAATATGCGATCTTAAATAATGACTTTATGTTATCCAATCCATCATTAAATACGGGAAACCATGATTACCTTACATACAAAGATTACTTATCCTTTGCAAAATAATCACTTCTTTGTTAACTATAATTATAAGTAATAGGAGATCTTTATAATTCTCAAGCATAGACCCAAGATAACATTTTTCTCTATATAAATGTGAAGGAATACCTTCACATGTCTATTATTACACACAAATTTGTTTTAATTGGGACCATTGATTTTATAGACACCATGCTATTTACTTCATTATTTTTAACTACAAACTACTAACATCACCTAGCTTATGAATCACATGGGAATATTAGCATATCTCCCATATCTACAACAAACTAGTATTATTACCAATGATTTAAAGAAATACCTCTTGTAGAATTACTCATACCTTACTATTGCTAAAGTGTTGTCAACAAATGGGAACTTACTACTATCTTAAACGTCATAGAAGAAAAACTTATATGAACATATGAATTCCATTCACCACCTTAACCTAATAAGAGCGCAAGGTTATAGATTCTTAAAAGGAAGCTTAACATCTTGAAAGTCACATGCTATTGTTGCAATCATTAATAAAGTACACCTTCACGTTCATACAAACATATGCTTCTTGTGTGTAAAGTCTTGCAATTATATTTAGATTAGGAGACTACCAATTTACTAGCAAAATATTCATCTAACATGGTCCATAATCCATTCATTATGTACAAATAAAGAAATAGGTATTTTGTTAGAAAGATAGAATTGTGGAGAATTATCTTAAGTCAAATTGTAGAAATAATTTTTTTTAAGAAACAAATGGAACCAATATACGTGGGCCACCCCAACCAAGGGCTACCTCCACGAAGAACTGTAAATATTTTGATTATTTTATTCTTGAATAAGGTTACAAATCTGCAGCACATCCACTGCAATTTATTTTCCAATTCCTCAAGGTATCGTTCATAGAGAACATTTTATATCACTCTAATCCTTATTGCAAGCACTTCCTTTTAAAGGTGGATACTACTATCTAAAACAATTCAAAATATATTCACTTAAGCTATCCTAAGTGAATATAAATTATGAACTAGGTTAGTTTTCCATCACCTCTTCAAGCACCTCTTCCATACATGGTGTTTTCTATAATTATTCTTTCATATTTCTTTCATAATTATATTCTCTCTTCAAATTATAAAAGCATTTTTTTTTTCAGAAGAAAAAGTACAGTTCCTTGATATTTATTGAATCAAAGGTAACGATATACATATCAATGATACTAGGTACCATATCCAATGAAATAACACAAATAGTGCTCAACAACCTGAGTAACCAAAACCAGGCTACCAACCAAAGTAAAAAACCACAAACAATGCTCATTAACCTAAGCAACCAAATCCAGCCTCCCAGCCAAAGTAAAAGCTACTCCAACTAAAAAAAGCGTTGGGCAAGAAAAAAATGCTCCAAAAGAGCAAAAACAAACAAAAATAACCCAATGGAACCACCATCAAGCTCGCACCACTATCTGAGTGAATCACTGCTGCCGCCGCAGATTCCCAAACAACTTAAGAACAGGTCGTCGCATTCACATGAATAAAAACTTGTCAACCCACAAGTAGCCAACACCAAAAGCCGCTCATAGAATGAAGAAAGCGCACAGGAAAAATTCCACCACCGAAATGGCACTGCTATCGTCATGTCATACCATATAACAACAACAAAGAACCATAATGGACCTCATCCACAATCAGGGGAAAAACCAAACCATCTCAGTCATCTCTGTCGCCGCCGTTGGTAAAGCTCTATGGGTCATCGTTCATGTTTTCCTCTTCAATCCATGGGAGTCATTTCCCAGCACAAAATCACAAAGGGAGGAACCATCATCGCTGGAGCCAAGGGGAGAAGTGTGCCAATGGTCCATCACCACGAAAACTAGGGAACTACCACGTCGTCGTTGGGGCTGTAGGGTGAGGAGAAGCCCCCACTAAGTCCCGAGGAGCCAGCGTCGAATCTTTGAACACCACTTCCACCATCGGTTCTGCCTCGCCGCCGCGACTCTTTGATCACGATCGCTGATACAACAAAGTAATGCAGAGAACCGCTTCTAGCTAAGGGTAGTGTCTCCATATCCTTCGCCATTGTCTGGAGAGAAAGGAAGACAGATAGGAAAGAAACCCTAGCCGCCTTAAACGTTATCACAAGCCGACTTTCAAAACCGCGTGGAGTTGCAGATCCAACATCTTCTCAAATTATAAAAAAGAAATTAAACTAAGGTTTAAACACCATCATAGTTTACACGTACACATATAGGAAAACGAATGCACACCATAAACATCAAACAAATAAATCTAAGACTTTAATCTCATGAACTTGCTTCAATATAATGGCTATCTCACTAATCACATAAGGGAGAATCTAAGGAATCTTGCCCTTTGTAAATTTATTTCCTACAAATATATTGTAATTGTATAAAAAAATGAATATAATAATATAACATTAAAAAAAATTGCCTTCTATTCTTATTTTACTCATTATCATTATGATCATTTATACTTATTTCAGACATGAGTAGAAAGACTTTACATGTTAAAAACTTATAACAGTTAGGGAAAAGAAAGGATTCTAGTTGGGTCCTTGACTCATATGACTTAGACAAACCACATGTAGCATGCGTGAGAGAGAGAGAGTCGTTACTCCTCAAGCGACTGCTCGATCATTTCCCGGGATTCAAGAAAATTCATTGGCTTGTCTAAAGAGGAGAAGAATTAAGAAAAATATGTAAATATTATCTAGTAAGACCTCTCAAAGGTATTTATTACTTACATTCAGTTAAAAGAGAAAATTTGTAGATACTTTGAAATTTCTGGAATTTTTCAATTAGAAAGACAAGTTTGCATGAACATCCACACAAAGGAGTCGCCTCTCTATATGTCAAACAAATTCCCTACATTTGGGCTCTCTCTCGATAAAGACGACTTGTAATATTTATCCAAAAAATGTAAAACGAACATACCTTTCCCGTATAGTTCTTTTGCACATGGAGCCAAATATTTTATGCATGGTATAAAAGGAAATTATGTTACACCCTTTTGGATAACCGATAGATACTTCTTTGAGGTCTAGTTTTCCTTGGGAAGAATGGATCTTAAACCCGGTACTATTGATAAGGAGATATGTTCCTTTTTCTCTGAGTGTTTATAATCTTATTATCACCTTGTAGAGGCGATACTTGTATATAGATATATTATTTAAAACAATTTACTTCTCACAAATATAATAAAAAAATAAAATTTGTCATTTTTTATTAAAAAGGGGCTTATTTACTTTTATGAATTCTTGCCGTGTGTGGGGTAAAGGAATATAGAAATTGCTAATGAATATTAAAAAAAAAAGCATTTATCCAAAATATTCATAATATAAATAGTTATATTTTACAAATAAAAGTAATTCTAGCTATAAAAGAATTTATAGAAACCCTATCTAATCTTTTCAAAAGATTAATAATAATAACAATTTTAATTTGTTCATGGCATTTAACTTGATACAATAGAACATATAACCATTAAAAGTATAAAATGATAAATAGATAAACTTAATAGAGTTTGAGCTCCAAACTACTTCAATGGCTTCCAACTTCCTCCCAACCATAAACCATGAACATTCAGTAGTTGTTCAATCCATAGGTCACCCCCGAGTAAGACCAAGCACACTAGAATAGGATAACTAGGGATATGGTTTCTATCTTTTAACTAATGTAGAGTAGTCACAAAGTTTTTTACCAGCTCTATGTAAACCTTATAATTTTAATCCCTTTCCACATAGTCTTCTCTTAGATTATCCATGTTTCTTTCATGGTACAATGAGAAGCAAAATGTTTACAATTGAACCCTCCAGTGATCTAGGAACCATTACCCCTGTAATGTTATCTCTCTGCAAAAACTTTTCCTTTTTGGAATGGGATCTGTTCAACATTCAAGTGTTTCTCTTCTTTATAGGAAAACGTGTCATCTTTTTCATATGTTATTGTTCTTTTGTTTTCAAGAAGTAGTTAGGGTTTTATTTCTCTCATTTATTTTATTTAATATTCATTAATGAATACATTTTCTCACCTTATTCTTTTACATCATCATTTTTTGTTATGTATTAATTAAAAAGGTCATACCCCTCATAGTGTGTTTGGTCACTCTTGTAAGTAGTTTCCACTCTAAGAGTTTGGAACACAAAGTAATATATTTTGGCTTTATTAATGTATTTTAATGCTTCAGAGTTTTCTCAACTCAACATCAATTTCAAAAGCACTTTCGTTCTTTTCACATTTGGTGCTCTAGAGTCATCAACTCAACACTAAATAATAACATCTAAATAACAACATTCTTGATGCTCTAGAGTCACATGACTCTCCATCAAATGAAAACATTCAAATAATAAATATACTTGATGATCTAGAGTCATATGACTCAGCATGAACCAAAACTACTTTAAGTATTAAAAATATTATTTGCAAAGGGGTTCTAAATTCGTGATATTACATCCCACCCCCCTTGAAAACAACATCATCCTGGTGTTAGTACCTTTACTATAAATTTTGAAATAGAAAGGGATATAAATTTTGGTGTTAGTGCTATTGAAGGGGGAGGGGAATGTAACACCCCGGTTTTGACCCCGTTTGCATTAATACATATGTTGTAAATAATGATGGCGAGGAGCTAAGGGCAAAGGCCCCACCATTGATTTAGTTATGTTATGTTTCGGATCGGAATGGTCACCGATGGTATATCGGGACATACGACATATATTAAATTGTGGCGTCATGTAAACACACATTTTAATTAAATAACCCAACCAGCTATGTTCACTGTAACTAATTTGAGAAGGGGCACGATTCCAAAGGATAAGGAAGGGGAATGCTGAACATTGAGTCATGGGGGAAGAGCCATGTGTCACCACTCTCTTTTTCTCACCACCACCTTAGTTATTCCATTGTTAGTTGGGGCAGTGTTTTGCTAGCAGAAAGGCCACTACGCTCACACTCTCTCCACGACACATCTTTTGGCCTGTCCACTATCCCGATCATGGTTGTTCACTTACCTTCACATGGACTGAGTTAAAAGAGTCCAGAATTCGTTGTTGGGGGGTTTGGTTCTCCTCTTCCTCACCCGATTGTTGGCCTGCGAATATGTTTAGTTCTCCTCTACCTCACGAATTGGATGGCTTGCAGATCGATTCTTTCCTCTGTTCACGGAGAGTTTTGTGTCTTTTTCCACCATTATCAGACTACATAATGGTTATGTTATTTCCATCGATGAATCGTGGCTGTAATGGCATCAATAGTTCTATGGGTTGCGTCTTTGTCCATCATGCATAGTTGGGAGTTGTTCTTTCCCCATTTTTTGCCTGTGCAATTTCTCCAGTGGTTGCATTGAGGATCGGGTGTTGTGGGTTCATAATTGTTTGTGGGCTGCTGTTTTCCCACATTTTACTTGGCTGTGTTTTACCTTTTTGTGGTGGTATTGCTTGAAGAATTGCTGAGAGTTCCTATGTTCTGGTCGATTGTGTTTTTCCCCTGTAAAAGCTTGAATAACTGTTTGGTTGCTTGCATGCAGTGGTTTTGTCCTCAGACTGCATTGGAGTGGTGAATGAGGGCCTGAGGTGCTTGATAAACCTGGTGGGTTAAGAACCACACAGACAGAGCTACTGAGTTGGATTTCTTCTCCACAACCCTTGAATAGCACTGGAAGGGAGGTTAGGGTCTGAGGGACTGCATTGCAGAGAAGGGACTGATTTCCTTGTGTTGGGTGTGTGTGGGTGTTCTAGAAGCCAAGCTAGTTCTGGAGTTGGTGTCTGTAGCTATTCAATGAGCTCACCAACTTAGCATTTAGCCTTTCCTAGCTCCTGGATGGCCTGATAAACCCAACTTTGTTGGCTTGGCTAATCTGTTGTTCGCCTGATAAACCCAATTGTGTTGGCTTGGATGAACTGTGTACCCTTGTGGTGTTTTTATCCTTGGCTATGTGTAAGCCTGTTAGTTCCTTATTCCTTGGGGAATCATGCCCGGCTTGGGGGTGGCAATGTTGTTGAGAGATTGAGGAGCACACGAGCCTATGGTTGGGTGGAACGTTGCAATGATGTAGTTGGTTGCGGAACAAGTTCTTATTAAAATAAGTATTCTTGCCTAACTTGTGTCTGCAATTATGTTTACCATTGATGAATGATGATATACATGTTAAATGATGATCTGTATATGCATGAGTATTGATTGATATGTTTTTCTTCTATTGTGTATATGAATGATTATGCCTCGTAATATGTTTGATGTTTTAAGTATCATGCTTCAGCATTACATATATGTATATTCATGTTCATGGGGCTAGATCCCTGGATGTTTTGATGTATAGTAGCGTCCTCTTCGCCAATCGGAGGGTCGTGGACATTACAAGATATGCCTCTCTCAAGGAATCTTCTATTTCCCATGTCGTGTCTTCAAAGTTGTAATCGGTCCATTGAACTTTTAATTAGATGACAGTATTCTTTCGTAGATGTAATTCTCTCCTGTCAATAATTCGAATGGGTTATGGCATGAACTCCCCTTTTGGATCTACCTACAATAGATTCCAATCAAGAATAGGTTTATAATTATATACATACTATTTAAGTAAATAAACATGGAAAACATTGTGGACCTTAACATGAGAAGACAAAGCAAGTTCATAGACCATCAAACATCTTCTATGAAGTAATCCAAAAGGTCTACAATATATAGGAGCTATCTTTTTGCATGTTCCCAAACTTAGAGCACTCTTTGTTTCCTTTACTTTCAAGTAGACATACTCTCCAACCTAATTCTCCTTTTCTTGTCTACTTTTATCAACATGGATTTTCTATCTATATTGCGTTTCATTCAAGTGTTGTTGAACTTTGTTTATAATCTTCTCAATTTCTTTTAATAGATCAAGCTCTAACATCAATTTGTCTACTGGAATATCCCAAGTCATGGGTATTCTGCATTTTCTGCCATACAATATTTCGAAAAGATCCATTTTAATTGATTTTTGATAACCATTGTTATAAGAAAACTCGGTTAGGTGTATGTAGTCTTCACAATGTGTTCGGTTATGAATGGCATACATATTGAGCATCTCTCCTAATATCTGATTGGTATGTTTTATCTTCCCATATGTTTGTGGGTGATAGGTTGTACTAAAGTTCAATTGCGTGTTTGAACCAAAAAATAATTCCTTCCAAAAGTTCCATGTAAACTTTGCAACCATGTCAAATATAATGGCCTTGGGTACCCCATGCAAAATAAAATGTTCTTTCAAGAAATGTTTTGCTATGTTTATGGATTTATATGTAGATTTAACAGAAATGAAATGGGCATCCTTAGAAAGTTTATCCACAACCACAAGTATACCATTATTCTATTTTTTTTCTTTTTGATAGACTGGCAATAAAATCCATGCTTATTACCTCCCATTTCCATTCTGGATTGGGAAATGGCTGTAATAGTCTAGCTAGGTGCTGATGTTTAGTTTTAAGAACCTAGCATTCTTGGTATTTCACAATAAATAAGGCTATATCGGACTTTGACTTAGGACAAAAAATGTTTCTTGACAACATAAATCATCTTTTGATAACCCATATGCCTCGAATAAGGTGGTTTATAAAACTATTGTAATATTTCAGATCTGATTTCTATTGTTTCAAACACATATAATATGTTCTTATACTACATTAATCTAGTTTCATCAATTTTATTATTTTCTTGTTGCTGTCCTAAGTTATTTTCTTGATTTTTCTTATTGATTTCAGTGTAATATTAATCATTCTACTCATTGCCCTGATTCTAGCATACAAATTAGAATTAATTTGACAGGTTGTTACCTCATACAACACATGTATTCTTCGACTTAAAGCATCGACTACTTTATTTTCTTTACCCTTGATGTGTTTAGCTTCAAAATTGTACTCAGTTAGAAAAGAAAACCATCTAGCCTATCTAGCATTGAAATTTGGTTGTTCAAAAATGTATTTTAATCCCAGATTGTTTGTTTTAAGCATGGGCCTTTTCCCCACTAAATAATGCCTCCACATTTTTTAGGTACGAATGATGGAAACCAAGTCTAAATCAGGAGTCACATAATTTCTCTCATGGTCTTCGAGTTTTCGGTATTCGTAGGGGATAACATAACCATTTTTGATAAGGAATCCTCATAGTCTTTCCTTGTAGGCGTTGGTGCAAACAACAAATTCCCCATCCAATTCAACTATTTTCAAAATATGTGTATTTCTTAACAATTGTTTAAGTTGATGAAATCTTGCTTCACATTTTTTAGTCTAAACAAATTTTGTATCCTTTTTCTATAAGGATGTCATAAGATAAGATATCCTAGAAAAATTTTCAATAAACTTTTGATAATATCCTTATAACCCCATAAATGATCGAATGTCAAATAATTTTTTAAGAGTAGTCCAATCCATAATCGTTTTGATATTTTTTGGATC
Organism: Pseudotsuga menziesii; assembly: GCA_001517045.1. Classification (NCBI taxonomy): domain Eukaryota; kingdom Viridiplantae; phylum Streptophyta; class Pinopsida; order Pinales; family Pinaceae; genus Pseudotsuga; species Pseudotsuga menziesii. Next base: position 543,974 of record LPNX010642796.1, read on the forward strand.
TACAATGATGCCTTCTTCTAAAATTATATGTTCTAAATACTGACTTTGCTTCTTATAAAAATCACATTTACTGAACTTGGCATAAAGTTGTTGTTCTCGTAATACTTGTAGGACAATTTTTAGATGCTCATTATGTTATTCTTCACCCTTAGAATATATGATTATGTTGTTTATAAAGAATGGTACAAACTTATCTAGATATTTGCTGAAAATTTTAATGATCATGTACATGAAAGTTGCAAGGGAATTAATTAAACCATATGGCATCACTACAAAATTGTAGTGGCCATATCTAGTTCTAAATCTTGTTTTACTTATGTCTTCCTCTCGGATTCTCACTTGATGATATCCGAATCTCAAATCAGTTTTGGAAAATATCTTATCTCCCTCTACTTGATCAAACAGACCATCATTTCTAGGGAGTGGATATTTTTTCTTGATTGTCAGCTTGTTTAACTATCGGTAGTCAATACATGTGTGCATTTTCCCATCCCTTTTATTTATAAATAATATTGTTATTCCTCATGAGGACACACTAGGTTTGATGTACCCTTTTTCTTATATCAACTATTGAAGATGCAATTTTAATTCAACTAACTTTGGTGTACTCACCAGGTACGGATTTTTGGACATCGACATTGCTCTCGGTAGAAGCTCTCTAGAAAAATCTAAATCCTGCTTAGGTGGAAGCCCTGGTAATTCTTCAGGAAATACAGCTATAAACTCATTTAAAATAGGGAACCTTATGTTTCTAGTTTATTCTCAGCATTATAAATATGAATATTAACTGCATAAACCTTACAACCCTTCCTAACACATCTCTTAGCTTATAGGGATGAAATCTGTCTCAATGAGAATTTCTTAAGCACACCATGCACGATATTCTATTTTTCTTGACCATCAATACATGTAAAATTCTATTTCAAATAGTCCAATATTACATGATTTTGTTCCAACCAATCCATCCCTATTAGGACATCATATGATCCCAAAGGTAATATGTTTAAGTTCACACTTGTTTCTAGACCATTCGTGTCTATTTGGTAGCCTTTAATTAATTTTGAAAACTTTATTTTTGCACCAGTTTCTAGTTGTACCATCCATGGTTTATTTAGGTTTGTCTTATGTATTTGCGCATGAATGTTTCCACATTGTTTAGTCATTGTGTGCAAGATTATGGATTTGTACTGTGTAGAAATTTAGATGTGATTGACGTGTTTCAGGTGGACCCTCCACCCATCATCAGGATCATTCGAAGCCATGGCATAATAGAAAATAAGAGCACAATAGAGTATATATAGAAAATAGATAAAAATGTTTGGGGATAAAGTTGAGAAAAATAAGGTTGACAAATTAAATAATATAATAAAATAAATAAATTCCTTTATTAAAAAGGAATATTTGATTTCTTATTTAAGCTTAGATGGAGAAAATTTAGAGGTTAAAATATTAAAAGAAAGAAAAATGGTCCACCCAAAACACGTCGGTCACTTCTAAACTTCTACACAGTGAAAATCCACAAGTTTGCACACAATTGTCTTGTGTAATTTACAATTTTCCATAATTTTAGGGGATACGTAACTACGACAAGCTCCTAGAACTATCAAAATATAAACTAGTTGTGTAAATGTTTTACCTTTGATTTTATTCTTAGTGGATTGATGATCATCTTTCCTACCTTGCAAGCACAAATTCTTAGATTCCTAATAACATCTTCTACCATCACATCCTCTTGTAGATTATTCAAAACGTTTTGGATTTCTATGGGAAATCTTGATATAAGTGTGGAACTTGACATCCCCAACACTTTACCTTTGTTGGAACAGTTTTACTTCCATCATAAGTAGTTGGTTTATTTCCACTTTGGGCTAGTAATTTTGATTGTACTTCACTTTTGGAAAAGTTTCTGCTGTTCAAAAAATCATTGTTGAACTTTTTGTAAGGAGGAGACATGTAACCTTTCCTTCTTCTTTCTGAAGATATCTTCCACTTTTATTTACTATTTTTCAAGTTTTTATATCTATGTTCGTTGTGTTCAAAACAAATTATATATTTAAATAATGCTTCATTTAGAGTTTTAGGTGTATCAAACTCGATTTTGTCTCAAAAATAAGGTGGAAGGAAGCTCAAGAACTGTTGGATTTTAACTTTCTCATCCCTAATGTAAAGAACATAGTGAAGTAATTCTAAAACTATGTTTATCAAAGCATCCATGGTCATAGATCCCATCTTTAAATCATGAAATTACTTTATCTTTTTATCAAATATGTGTTCATACATGTACTTTTCTTGAAACATTTTCTTAAAACTTTCCCAAGTAACTTTTCTTTGTTTTAGTTTTTTTGTGAGTTTTAAATCTCACCACCACCGGGTAGCCTCTCCATTTAAATTATAGATATCCAATCGTGCCTTCATCCTAGTAGGATAGTCATATATCTTGAAATATTTTGTCATTCCTAACAACCATTCTGTATCCTTTAAACCTGAGTCTAATTCAGACTCGAAGATAGGGGATTTGATTTTCTTAAATTGTCCTTTTAGTTTCTCCTTACTAGATCCTTTTCTTTTCTTTCTACGAGGAGAAGAGAAATAGGTGTCTGATGTACTATCACTATAGTAATGTTTTCTATCAAAAGATGAACTAGGATCATACTCAGATTCATCTCCTTTCTCAATTTTTGGGTCATTGTTTTCTTTTTCATGTGTATGCCTCTTTTTCAAGTTATTAAATTCATGAGTAGGTAGAAAACTTTGTTTTATTTATGTTAAAGTTTGTAGCAGGATAAAATTCATTTAATGGTGTTCCTGTACACTTCTTGTATACCTTTCAAGTTATCATCTTTATAACTTTTCAATTCAACCTTAAACTTTGTACAATTTTCATCAGTTCTAAAGGTGTAAATTTTCTTTGATCACTATTCATTTCTTATAATTCTTCCCTTCTTGAGGTTGAGGTGAATTTAGATTCCCTTGTTGACTAGAAGCCTTGAATTCACAACTCATACCGCATACAATTTAAATTATGATGTCTCTGATTTCTAATCTAGTCTATTAGTTCTTCTTAATAGGATAAGGCCTCCCAATCCATTTCAAGTTTTGTTTTGTTTTGAGTTGTGCCTAAAGTAAGACTAAATACTTGAGAACACACATAATTTTGAGTTCCTAAATTATTTTGTATATTTGGTTGTGTTTGATGTGGCAATGTCATTTATCTTCCATATGTGAATTTCTGATGTGAAAAAGAGAATTGGGATGTTACTTCTTTTTTATTTGTCTCAACCAATTAGGCCTAGTAAGTGTTGAACCTCAGCTATGAGACCAATTTGTAATGACCCAACAACATCGATATTTTTTTATAATAAAGAAAAGACAATGTTGCAACATGACAATTCCCTAATCAAAATCGTAACCAACTCCTCCTATAAGTATTCATAAATAAAGAGTTTTGAAGTAATTAAGAACTTACAATTTTTAAATGTAAAGTCTAAAATCTTAGTTTATCCAATTGCACTCTCCGCTACCTATTAAAATCTATCTAACCTTAGGATGGGTGTCTAACTATGGACTTAGATTATTCTCACATATTTCTTTGAGTTTGATGTACAATAATTTTGAATATCCTATGTTCCTTATTTAATATACTTGTTCCTTAGTTGTGCTTATAAATTTTGTTGTCCATACTCTATTTGTATGCACAGTTAAAATGTATTTATATTAATTACATAGTTGTAATATTTTAAATTCATCAACTGCTCAGAGATGAATAATTTGTTATTTCTCTTTTCATATAAAATTCTTGCAGGTTACAATTCAATACCATGATGTATTAAGTGTGAGGAGTTAGTTTACAATCCTCACTATTGTGGAATATTTCACAACCAAGGTAAGCATGCTAAGGAACTTTATGTATTTACAGGAAATTTCCACTTTGGATTCTAAATATCAAAATTCAAATTTGATCATATGCATATTTATATAACCATTTTCTCATCTGATGATGATGATGATGATGGTTAACGTCCACTGAGACCAAACTTTGGTCTATCGGACCTAAAGAAACAAATTAATTAGTTTGCTTTAAAATTGTATTCCTATGTTCAAAGAGGTTGGTGAGAAGGCTCCCAAGCTCACTATAATTTTGACAAGTTAAAAGGATAGGAAGGTCAATATTGCAATAAAGATTATGAAACTGATATCTAATGTGGGTGTACGGAATGCACTCTAAGAGTGTCACATGCCCCAATTTTAAAAAATAATATTATCTTATTTGATTTTATTCCAAGACATTATGTTAAATTTTATGCTAAAGTTGTAATTGATGACTCAACAGAGTCAAGGATGTTGAATGTAATTATGAATAATTTAATTATAAAAAAAAAAGTGGAGACAACAGTTTGGGAGAGTTGTTAAAAGAGTGTTTATTGGTCAAGTTGGTGGAGGAGACTGGGTGGAGAGCAAATAGACAAGTGGCAGCATCCTCAAACACTTCCAATGTTGCAGGTGGCAACCTCCCTACATTTGGGGTCGTGATCCCCCAAAAAAGTGGGATCAGAGCAGGTGGCTCAATTAATGACAACTAACCCAAAAAGAACTAGGCAATCTTAATAAAAAAATCCCATTGAAGAGAGCTGAAGTTGCTCATTCCAAGAGGAGAATCATTCAGGTGAATGTACTTCAAGGATTTCATTGGGAAGGGAATTTATAGAAGGTGTTTGAGGGGTAAACTACAGAGAATGATCTAGTACAGCTATTCAGCTGAAAGATCTTACTGCTGAGTGTAGAGTTAGTACTGAGTCATTGGACTAGTATTTTGTTGTTTGCTCCACCCAGTCCCTGCCAAGGAGACCAGGAACAGGCTCGAGGGTCCTAAGAATATGTTGTTTGAGCTCTCTCCAGGAGTTGGTAGGGAGGAACAACCTCCCAATGTTGTTGTCATACGGCTTTAAAAACAGGTTCTACTGTCTTTTATTTGCTATGTTAAAGTTTATTTCTGAGAATGAATGAATAATGTAAGATTTATATGTTATGTAATGAATTGTTAGAATTTATAACCTTTTAGTTGTTGAATGTTGAAACTGTAATTGAATGAGATAATCCTACCTGTTTTTTCCCTAGTCTGGGTAAACCAGACCGTACTCTAGCACAGGTAGTGAGTTTAAGATAGATGAATATATGATAGAAATCTAGATTGATTAGAGTTATTTTGTATTTTAGAATAATAGAGTAATTTATTTCTGGATATAGATGTTTTTCTGGAAAGGATACTAATCTGTCTAATTAAGTTATGGTTTTAAAAATAAACAGACTATTGTATTAAGAATGCTAGCAAAGAAGTATACATAATACTTTTTTAAACAACAGGTTTATTTCTTTTAATATGTTGACTACTGTATATAGGTTATTTATCTTATTAAGAACTGTATTTTTTGCAAAATGAAACTACTAACCCGTCACATAGGTAAAAGATTTAACTTAGATAAACACTCATTTATTTCTGTGAAGAAAGAATCAAGTCACTTTACAGAGTTACTTTATTGTTCATACTGCTTAACTATTTCTACAAATGTTCACATTTTAAGTAGGGTAATTCTAGTATAGTTCTTATTATAAATAAGTTAAAAACAACAATTATAAAAATGTAACAAAGAAATAATAACAAAACCTATTTAGGTACTTATCAAATAAACTGAATACAATGTTAAATAATATTTAATAAATATTATTTATATATGAAAAATTTCATTTAAATAAACTAAACAAAAATTAATTATAAAATAATGTACAGGGTCGAAACCCTCATAATATTAAACATTATAAATTATAGTATTAACATTATAACATTATAATTTATAGCATAAACATTGTAATTCATAGTAATAACAATATAATCAGATAAGCACTAATCCAAAGATTTGGATTATTTAGTTTTTTGAAACATCAACTATAAAATATTATTACAGTCCTATAAGGATAGAGAAAAAAAAAAACAATGGAAGTATAACCACTGCATATCTGTAACAAACAAGTAGTTAACATGTATTATTAAACTAACCTACAGATTAATTAAATAAATTATTTTATACACAGGCTACTAACAGAATTTAACCTTGCTCGAATAACCGAGCTTATAAACAATTATTATGATAGAAAGAAATAGCAGAAAAGATAATAATAATATATTTTAATGGAAGATAATTTAAACAGTAAAAATATCTTTACACAATTGAAATAGGGTGAAACCCTAGTGCACAAAATTATATTTAGAGCATCAAAATAACCGAGTCCGAGCTCAAGACAGATACATCTCTTCACTTAAAGTTAAACAGAGGATGGCTTGACAGGCCGCATAATTTTCTTTACATAACTGTACACAAAACTAGTAAAAACCAAATTTACAAGTCACGGCATAAGCCAGAAAACCCTGCTAACAACAAGGGTTTAGTAAAAACTAAAACAAGCAACCGAGAAACTTTAAACCACGAAGGGTCATGTGCAGACAACGACCAACCAAACTGTTCCCTAATAACTGAACAAGCATGGATTGCCATGGGTTGACTAGGGCTTACCCGTAAGCAGGAAGCAGACCCCATGCATAGAATTTATAACCTTTTAGTTGTTGAATGTTGAAACTGTAATTGAATGAGATAATACTACCTGTTTTTTTCCTAGTCTGGGTAAACCAGACCGTACTCTAGCACGGGTAGTGAGTTTAAGATAGATGAATATATGATAGAAATCTAGATTGATTAGAGTTATTTTGTATTTCAGAATAATAGAGTAATTTATTTCTGTATATAGATGTTTTTCTGGAAAGGATACTAATCTGTCTAATTAAGTTATGGTTTTAAAAATAAACAGACTATTGTATTAAGCATGCTAGCAAAGAAGTATACATAATACTTTTTTAAACAACAGGTTTATTTCTTTTAATATGTTGACTACTGTATATAGGTTATTTATCTTATTAAGAACTGTATTTTCTGCAAAATGAAACTACTAACCCGTCACATAGGTAAAAGATTTAACTTAGATAAACACTCATTTATTTCTGTGAAGAAAGAATCAAGTCACTTTACAGAGTTACTTTATTGTTCATACTGCTTAACTATTTCGACAAATGTTCACATTTTAAGTAGGGTAATTCTAGTATAGTTCTTATTATAAATAAGTTAAAAACAACAATTATAAAAATGTAACAAAGAAATAATAACAAAACCTATTTAGGTACTTATCAAATAAACTGAATACAATGTTAAATATTATTTATATATGAAAATTTTCATTTAAATAAACTAAACAAAAATTAATTATAAAATAATGTACAGGGTTGAAACCCTCATAATTTTAAACATTATAAATTATAGTATTAACATTATAACATTATAATTTATAGCATAAACATTGTAATTCATAGTAATAACAATATAATTAGATAAGCACTAATCCAAAGATTTGGATTATTTAGTTTTCTGAAACATCAACTATAAAATATTATTACAGTCCTATAAGGATAGAGAAAAAAAAATAACAATGAAAGTATAACCACTGCATATCTGTAACAAACAAGTAGTTAACATGTATTATTAAACTAACCTACAGATTAATTAAATAAATTATTTTATAGACATGCTACTAACATAATTTAACCTTGCTCGAATAACCGAGCTTATAAACAATTATTATGATAGAAAGAAATAGCAGAAAAGATAATAATAATATATTTTAATGGAAGATAATTTAAACAGTAAAAATATCTTTACACAATTGAAATAGGGTGAAACCCTAGTGCACAAAATTATATTTAGAGCACCAAAATAACCGAGTCTGAGCTCAAGACAGATACATCTCTTCACTTAAAGTTAAACAGAGGATGGCTTGACAGGCCGCATAATTTTCTTTACATAACTGTACACAAAACTAGTAAAAACCAAATTTACAAGTCACGGCATAAGCCAGAAAACACTGCTAACAACAAGGGTTTAGTAAAAACTAAAACAAGCAACCGAGAAACTTTAAACCACGAAGGGTCATGTGCAGGCAACGACCAACCGAACTGTTCCCTAATAACTGAACAAGCATGGATTGCCATGGGTTGACTAGGGCTTACCCGTAAGCAGGAAGCTGACCCCATGCATTTTCACCAGCTATGAAGAGAGATGTAACTGTCACCTGCAAGAATAACCCCACAACATTAATATTATTGCATTATATCACAATTGAGCTAAGAACAAGTTTTAAGAACTGTTAAAAGAATTTTTATTACATGGAAACAAAGGTAATGTAGCCACTAATGAACAGGAGCGCCGCCACCAGCAAGATGAAAAGAAAACCCTTCATCTCTCTTGTGACAGAGACAGGTTTAATGAGTGCAAACCACTGCTAGCAGTAACAAGGAGAAGGGAGCAACGACCAAGCAAGAAGCGAACAATAGAGCTCAAAGCTGTCACAAAGAGAAGCATAAGAGAACGCTCTCACAAACCATGTGATAGGACAGGTCATAAGTTAAAGTCACGGTTCTTAATAATTTATTGCCAGGATAAAACTCACAGCCCTTTAAAACATTCCCAAAAAGCAAGCCGTGGAGGAGTGAAGCCAAGAAAACTACACACAGTCCAAGCTGTAATCAAAATGTCACGGCTCTCCTCACACCATTGCAGGATAAACTCACAATGCAGGCAAGGTTTCGAGGACAACGAAGGTGGATTGAATAATGTAATCAGGAGGCAGAGCTCTTAATCATTCACGGTAGGGTAAGCATGGCGGCCATGGAGCAGTTGCAGAGTAGCTCGAAGGCCTGAAAACAACGGAGAAGAATGAGAATGAGTAGGGTTTGTAAACCCTTATACTCCCAACACTTGGCCAAGGAAGAACCACATGGACTCACAAATTATTCAGCCATGTAGTGGGTAAATTGTATAGTTCCTGCATGTAATCAAATTCCAATTATTAAAACATAATCTTGGCTCAATCATATAGTATTTTAATCTTTTACAAAGGTTCCATACTATCATGGAGTCAACCTACGGTTGCATGACTTAAACGATGAACCTACAAATCATTTGCCAATATTATAGTATAGTCGTTGTATAGTTTGGGATGAAGGCGAATTCAAAGACTTGTTTTTATACATAACTTTACCTATAATCTAATCATTGGAGTGGTCTAACGCCACCTCCTTGTTCCTTTGCAATTTATAAAATGAACTTTATAATTCAACGTTAATTTATATCAAGCTTTTGGTTGACCATGAAATCAACGAATCTCATAAACCATATTCATGCCAAAATATTTTTATGTTGATACATACCCAAAGTATGTCATGTTTATACTTGCTCAAAATATTTAAGATTGGAACTTTAGTTTATGAACTTTATAACTATATATTTATTCACATTAAGCTTTTTGTTAATCATGAAATCGATGCAATATAATAATCGATAATCTTTCCCAAAGTATAATTATGCATAAAAGATTTAGTTTTTCACTAATGGAAAATCCATTTAGTCATAGCATAAGTAGTATAGTTACAAACGTTGATAAGCCTTGAGCTATCGAAACTAGGTTATAGAGTAAATCTTATGATACTTAGGAGACGCAAAGAAAAATGCTATTTCCTCCCTTAGCCAAACTATGATAATAAAGTATTTCTAACAAACTTTGCATAGCTAATCATATTGTCACCAACATTTATGTTGTGACTTGATAATGTTATAGAACATAGTTTTAATTAGGATCATGAAATTTATAAACCTTATCTGTTTATAACCAGAACTACTGGTAAACATGAATGCATTATAAACAAAATAATTTATGTGTGTATCATTGAGTATCATAGAAATTATAGATCAGTGGGTGGAAAATACTCGGATGATGGCTATGAATCCTTTACATAGCTCAGATCAACAAAGTTGAATAACATTTGGATATTTACCAACCATGACAAGTACTATTAGCTTCTTCATGTTTTGAACTATCTAGTGCTTGCAGGAAGTAATAAAGCAATCGTTCTTAAAGACTTGACCTAAGTTAACTGTTATGGTCAGAAGCTTAATTCAAGAGTAGTACTATAAAAATAAAATAAGAAACTGGAGCGGAACTACCCCACTAGACTCTAAGTCCTTAGGACTTTGCAATTTCATTGTAATGTTTAGCACCTTATAAACAACAATCTTCATTACAGAAGATGAATAACCAGCAGTTGCTTATACTAATATTAGAAGTTGATAATGTATTTTACTGTTAGAATAATTATTACAACATTACAGGTTATACACTCTAGGTGAAATTAACTTACAACAAAGATCACAAGTGGTGAACCAGGAGAATAAATACTGTAACTATTTACATATAAGAAAGAAACTTAGCTATATATATATTGTTGACAAAAATAATTGAAAGAAACAAACTAATTGTTTTACCTCATAAAAGTAGAGTGATATGTAACAGTTTATTTACCAAGCTTTTTATTTTGCAAATAGAAATACAGCTGAATGCTTTATGGAATTAAAAGGCATTACTCGATCATTCATACCTATAAACCTGTAAGGACAAATAAGCTTTCTGCGTTAGCTTAAAAGCTAAGTAAGCCCCATAATCCAAGACAGTTCCACCTACTTGTCGCAAATTAAAACTCATCAGCAAATTGAAAGAGGAATTGTTGCACAAGTTAAACCTAACCTTGTATTAAAAAGTAGAATGCTAACTTACTTAATTAAGATTATGTATTAACTAATCTGGTAACCAATTCTTTATATATAACTGTTAGCTGTTAGCAGACCGCATTCTCAGCATTTTATGTATTTTCAAAATTTTAAATTTTTATGAAAATTTGGGGTTTTGACATGTGGTATCAGAGCACAAGGTTCAAACACTAGGCCTTGATGAAGCCCAACTAGCTTTCATGAAATAGTAAATTAAATTATTATGTTGATGTATTTTATTTTAAATGTTATTCAACAGAGAATTGTTTTCTGAAGTTTAACAGGCAGGTATGGAAAGGCTGGAAGAGTATGCAGAGGAGGAGTCTCTAGTTACTGAGACAAGAAATCTAGCAAGAGATCCTATACCAGAGGATTTAACTACCAATTCCTTAGAATTGTTACAAATTGTAAAGGACCTAAAAAATGAAATGGATTCTATAAAACAAGAAAATGAAAGGATTCTGAGGGCTCAAGAAGAGCTAAATCAGATCCTAATTGAAAATTTTCAAACTGAGGGTAGGGGTAGAAGAACAGAATCAGAAGATACTAGTCATCAACATAAATCTAAAAAGATGAAACACACTAAAACTGAAAGTAGTTCGTCTTCTGAAGTGTTTGGTGAACAACAAAATTACCATTCTACTAGTGACAGTAGTGATGATAATCAGTACACTAAAAAGAGGAAATACAAACCTTATGAGGAAATTTCCGGGGAATTCAAAAAGATAAAACCACCAACTTTTAATGGAGAGACCGAGAAGGGGGAGCAAGTTGAATCCTGGTTATCTGGGATGAAGAAGTACTTCCAAATATATAAATATTCTAACCAGTTAAAGGCTAGAATGGCTATTTATAACCTCTTAGGAAAGGCTGACATTTGGTGGCAAGACTTGAAAAGAGTTAAAAGCATAAAAGAGAAAAATGTAAACTAGAGTACCTTTAAGAGGTATTTCAAAAAGAAATTTTTGTCTGAGCAATATTATGAGGAGAGAGCCAAAGAGTTTTATGAGTTGAAGTTAGGATCAATGACAATGAAGGATCTGAACAACAAGTTCTTAAGTTTACTTAGGTATGTACCATACCTTGTAGATGAGAAACCAAAGGTACAACAATTTCTTAGTTGTCTCCCTTATCATATTAAATATAGAATTGAGTATGATAACCCAAAGACCTTGGAAGAAGCTATGAGAAAAGCTAAATTCTGTTTTGAGCATAATCGAAAGAAAGAAAGCTTGGACAGCTGGAAAGCTAAGAAAAATAATAATCAGTTTGAACAAAAGAAGAAGGATTTTGTGCCTAACAGAAATTTTAAGAACAATAAGGCCAAAATTTATCCTAATGACAAGAACTTCCAAGGAAATAAGAACAATACATCCAACAACCAGAATAATTCTAAAGGTAAGGATTTTGCAAATAATCACGGAAATTTTACCAAGAGTTTTGAACACAAAGAGCCTATCAAGTGCTGGGAGTATAATGGCCCACACTATGCTTCAGTCTATCCAAGCCGGAAGAAGATTGGTAACAACATTCATACCATACAAGAGGAGATGACCATTGGGGAATTAGCAAGGACCATGCCTAGAATTAACGCAGCTTTGGAGAATCGACAAGCTAAATATCATACTTCCATGGTGGAAGTAGAAGGTATGATAAATTAGACCCTTGTAACTATTTTGATTGATCCAAGAGCTAGTATCAGTTATATTGTACCTCAAATAGTAGAAAAATGTAAGTTGTCTGTTGATAAGTTTGAGAATTCATGGTTAGTTCAGTTAGCCATAGGTGCTAAAAGAAGGGTAACTTGCTTTGTTAAAGAATGTGAAGTAGTTATGGATAAATTTGAAACTGTTGTTAAACTTAATGTTTTGCCTCTTGTTTCTTATGATTTGCTGATTGGTATGGACTGGTTAGAACAACATAGAGTAATTCTAAACTGTTATGATACAAATTTCACATGCTTAAATAGTGATGAAAAGCCAGTAAGTGTTAAAGGAATCCCTAGAAAAACTACCATAAGGTAGATTTCTGCCTTACAGCTTAAGAGGGCTGTTAGAAAGGGATGTAAAGCTTATGCAGTAACAATAACTGATTAGGAAAGTTTAATTAAAAAAGATAAGTTAAAATTGGAAGACATACCAGTCTTAAGAGAATATGTTGATGTATTCCCAGAAGAGATTCTGGGATTACCTCCGGAAAGGGAATTGGATTTCACCATTGAACTGGTACCGGGTGCAGTACCTAGTTCAAAAGCCCCGTATCAAATGAATATACTCAAACTTAATGAATTAAAATCTCAATTAAAAGAATTAATTGATAAAAGTATATTTGACCAAGTGTGTCTCCCTGGGGGGCACCTGTCATATTCGTCAAGAAGAAGGACGGAACTATGCGGATTTGCATAGATTACCGTCATTTAAACAAGATGACCATTAAAAATCGATATCCATTGCCCCGCATAGATGATCTGTTTGATCAACTACGAGGATCCATGGTGTTTTCGAAAAAATATTTAAGGTCTGGATATCATCAAGTAAGGATTAAAGATGAAGACATCTTTAAGATGGCTTTCAGAACTATATATGGTCATTACGAATTTGTCGTAATGCCATTTGGGCTTACTAATGCCCTAGCTGTCTTCATGTGTTTAATGAACAATGTTATACATAAGTATTTAGATAAGTTTGTGGTCGTATTTATCGACGACATTCTAATCTATTCGAAAACTGAAGAAGAACATAAAGAACATCTAAAAATTGTTTTGCAAGAGTTGCGAGAACATCAACTCTTCGCAAAGTTTAGTAAATGTGATTTCTTCAAGGATAAGATTCAGTATTTAGGTCACGTAGTGACCAAGGAAGGAATTTCTGTAGACCCTGAAAAGATAAAGGCAATCGAAGATTGGTCAGTTCCTAAGGATGTGACAGATGTTTGATCTTTAATGGGCATTACTGGTTACTGCCGGAGGTTCATTAAAGGTTTTTCAAGGATAGCAAATCCGATAACTTCCTTGCAGAAGAAGGGAAAGAAGTTCAACTAGAATCAGAAATGTGAAGAAAGCTTTAAAAAGTTAAAAACTTTATTAACCAGCACACCTATTTTAAGAATAGCAGATCCTAATAAAGAATTTGTGGTGTGCACTAATGCCTGCAATGATGGCTTAGGCGGTGTTCTGACTCAAGAAGGGCATGTTATTGCCTATGAGTCTAGAAAGTTAAAAGTTCACGAAAAGAATTATGCAACATATGATCTGGAATTAGCAGCTGTAATACATGCCTTAAAGATGTGGCGACATCACCTAATTGGTAGAAAATTTGTTTTAATGACTGATAATAAAGGATTGAAGTATCTTTTAGATCAGGTTAATCTAAATGCCAGACAAGCTAGGTGGTTAGCTTTCTTAAGCGAGTATGATTTCAAAATTCAACATATAAAAGGTAAATAAAATAAAGTTGATGATGCATTAAGTAGGAATGCAAGGTTGAATTTTGCAGCAGCTATCAACACCTATGTTTCAGACTTAGATGAATAGCTTAGAGAAGGAATAAAACAAGATAAAATTTACCAGAATTTGCAAGCCAAAGTTAAAGAAAATCCAACAGAAAACTTAATTAAGGGTTACAATTTAAATGAAAAGGAATTTTTACTGTATAAAGATAGACTGTATGTACCTAATGTACCTAAAGTTAAGTTGTTAAGTCTAGATGAAATTCATAAAACACCATATTCAAGTCATCCAGGTTATCAAAATACTATAACCATGTTAAGAAAAGAGTATTTCTGGCCAAATATGAAAACTGAAGTAGCAGAATATATTGCTAGGTGCTTGGAATGTCAACAGGTAAAACCTGAACATCAACACCCAGCTGGTTTGCTTTAGCCATTACCCATCCCCAGCGAGAAATGGGAGATAATTAGTTTAGATTTTACTACTGGGTTGCCTAGAAATCAAAATCAGAATGATTCAATCATGGTAGTAGTTGATAAGTTAAGCAAAGCAACTCATTTTATACTTGTTAAAACTACTTATAAAGCTGCAAACATAGCTGATATTTTTTTAAAATAGATTTTTCGATTGCATGGAGTACCAAAAGTCATAATCTCAGATAGAGATCCTAAGTTTACAGGAAAATTTTGGAAGTCTTTGTTTAAAGGGTTAAACACTACATTAAATTTTAGTACTTCTTTCCATCCTCAAACAGATGGACAAACTGAAAAGGTAAACCAGGTACTGAAAGATCTATTAAGAATGTATGTGAAAGATCAACCTAGTAAATGGGAGGACTATTTACATCTAGTGGAATTTTCTTATAATAATAATTATCAGACATCAGCCAGATATAGTCCTTTTGAAATTTTATGTGGATGGAAATGTAATACTCCTATCTCTTGGAGTAATCCAGTAGATAGATTGGTATTAGGTACAGAACTATTAAAAGAAATGGAAGAAATTGTAAAACAAGTGCAGGGAAATCTGAAAGTGGTACAGGATCGGCAGGAAAGTGAAGCAGACTTAAAAGGAACTCCAAAGGAGTTTCAGGTAGGTGAACATGTGTTCATTAAGGTAAGGCCCAAAAAGAGCTCTCTGAGATTGGGGAGTTGTGCAAAATTGGCACCTCGTTACTGTGGCCCATTTGAAATTTTGTATAGGATTGGACAAGTAGCTTATCAATTAGCATTACCACCTAACTTAAGAGTACATAATGTTTTTCACATTTCCATTTTAAATAAATATGTTCATGATGCTACTCATGTTGTTAATTGGAATGATGTACAAGTGGAACCAGAAGGGGATTTTCTGGTGGAATCGGACTGTATCCTCGAGAGGAGGGAGATTACACTTCAGAACCGCACCATTGGACAGGTAAAGGTGCAATGGAAGCACCTTAGTCCAGAGGAAGCCACCTGGGAATTAGAAAGTAAAATGCGAGATGCATATCCAATTCTGTTCCAGGGGAATTCTGAGGATGGAGAATAAATAACATCAAGGATGATGTTATATTCTAAGGGGGTGTGTATTTCACATGCCCCAATTTTGCAAAATAATATTATCTTATTTGATTTCATTCCAAGACATTATGTTAAATTTTATGCTAAAGTTGTAATTGATGACTCAGCAGAGTCAAGGATGTTGAATGTAATTATGAATAATTTAATTATAAATAAATAAAAAGTGGAGACAATAGTTTGGGAGAGCTGTTAAAAGAGTGTTTACTGGTCAAGTTAGTGGAGGAGACTGGGTGGAGAGAAAATAGACAAGTGGCAGCATCCTCAAACACTTCCAATATTGTAGGTGGCAACCTCCCTACATTTGGGGTCATGATCCCCCAAGAAAGTGGGATTAGAATAGGTGGCTCAATTAATGACAACTAACCCAAAAAGACCTAGGCAATCTTAATAAAAAAACCCATTGAAGAGAGCTGAGGCTGCTCATTCCAAGAGGAGAATCATTCAGCTGAATGTACTTCAAGGATTTCATTGGGAAGGGAATTTCTAGAAGGTGTTTGAGGGGTAAACTACAGAGAATGATCTAGTACAACTATTCACCTGAAGGATCTTGCTGCTGAGTGTAGAGTTAGTACTGAGTCATTGGACTAGTATTTTGTTGTTTGCTCCACCCAGTCCTAGCCAAGGAGACCAGGAACAGGCTCGGGGGTCCTGAGAAGACGTTGTTTGAGTGCTTTCTAGGAGTTGGTAGGGAGGAACAAACTTCCAATGCTGTTGTCATCCAGCTTTAAAAACATGTTCTACTGTCTTTTATTTGCTGTGTTAAATTTTATTTATGAGAATGAATGAATAATGTAATATTTATATGTTATGTAATGAATTGTTAGAATTTATAACCTTTTAGTTGTTGAATGTTGAAACTGTAATTGAATGAGATAATCCTACCTGTGTTTTTCCCCGTCTGGGTAAACCAGACTGTACTCTAGCATAGGTAGTGAGTTTAAGATAGATGAAGATATGATAGAAATCTGGATTGATTAGAGTTATTTTGTATTTCAGAACATTAGAGTAATTTATTTCTGTATATAGATGTTTTTCTGGAAAGGATACTAATCTGTCTAATTAAGTTATGGTTTTAAAAATAAACAGACTATTGTATTAAGAATGCTAGCAAAGAAGTATACATAATACTTTTTCAAACAGCAGGTTTATTTCTTTTAATATGTTGACTACTGTATATAGGTTATTTATCTTATTCAGAACTGTATTTTCTGCAAAATGAAACTACTAACCTGTCACATAGGTAAATGATTTAACTTAGATAAACACTCATTTATTTTTGTGAAGAAAGAATTAAGTCACTTTATAGAGTTACTTTATTGTTCATACTGCTTAACTATTTCTACAAATGTTCACATTTTAAGTAGGGTAATTCTAGTATAGTTCTTATTATAAATAAGTTAAAAACATCAATTATAAAAATGTAACAAAGAAATAATAACAAAACCTATTTAGGTACTTATCAAATAAACTGAATACACTGTTAAATATTATTTATATATGAAAATTTGCATTTAAATAAACTAAACAAAAATTAATTATAAAAGAATCTACAGGGTCGAAACCCTCATAATATTAAACATTATAAATTATAGCATTAACATTATAACATTATAATTTATAGCATAAACATTGTAATTCATAGTAATAACAATATAATAAGAAAAACAATAATCCAAATATTTGGATTATTTAGTTTTCTGAAACATCAACTATAAAATATTATTAAGAAAAAAAAATAACAATGAAAGTATAACCACTACATATCTATAACAAGAAAGTATTTAACATGTATTATTAAACTAACCTACAGATTAATTAAAGAAATTATTTTATACATAGGCTACTAACAGAATTTAACCTTGCTCAAATAACCGAGCTTATAAACAATTATTATGATAGAAAGAAATAGAAGAACAGATAATAATAATATATTTTAATGGAAGATAATTTAAATAGTAAAAATATCTTTACATAGTCGAAATAGGGTGAAACCCTAGTGCACAAAATTACATTTAGAGCATCAAAATAACCGAGTCCGAACTCAGGACAGATACATCTCTTCACTTAAAGTTAAACAGAGGATGGCTTGACAGGTTAGATACTTTTCTTTACATAACTGTACACAAAACTAGTAAAAACCAAATTTACAAGTCACGGCATAAGCGAGAAAACCCTACTAACAGTAAGGGCTTAGTAAAAACTAAAACAAACAATCAAGAAACTTTAAACCATGAAGGGTCACGTGTAGGCCATGACCAACCGAACTGTTCCCTAATAACTGAACAAGCATGGATTTCCATGGGTTGACTAGGGCTTACCCGTAAGCAGGAAGCCGACCTCATGCATTTGCACCAGCTGCGAAGAGAGATGCAATTGTCACCTGCAAGAATAACCCCACAACGTTAATATTATTGCATTATATCATAACTGAGCTGAGAACAAGTTTTAAGAACTGTTAAAAGAATTTTTATTACCTGGAAACAAAGGTAAGGTAGCCACCAATGAACAAGAGCGCCACCACCAGCAAGACAAAAAGCAAACCCTTCATCTCTCTTGCGATAGAGACGGGTTTAATGAGCGCAAACCACTGCTAGAAGCAACAAGGAGAAGGGAGAAACGACCAAGCAAGAAGTGGACAATAGAGATCAAAGCTGTCACAAAGTGAAGCATAAGAGCACGCTCTCACAAAACCTGTGACAGACCAGGCCGTAAGTTAAAGTCACGGTTCTTAATAATTTATTGCCAGGATAAAACTCACAGCCCTTTAAAACATTCCCAACAAGCAAGCTGTGGAGGAGTGAAGCCAAGAAAACTACACAAAGTCCAAGCTGTAAGCAAAATGTCATGGCTCTCCTCAAACCATTACAAGATAAACTCACAATACAGGAAAGGTTTCGAGGACGACGAAGGTGGATTGAATAATGTAACCAGGACGCAGAGCTCTTAATCATTCACAGTAGGGTAAGCATGGTGGCCATGGAGCAGTTTCATAGCATCCTGAAGGCCCGAAAACAACGAAGAAAAATGAGAATGAGTAGGGTTCATAAACCCCTATACTCCCAACACTTGGCCAAGGCAGAACCACGTGGACTCACAAATTATTCATCCATGCAGTGGGTAAATCGTATAGTTCCTGCATGCAATCGAATTCCAATTATTAAAACATAATCTTGACTCAATAATATAGTATTTTAATTATTTACTAAGGTTCCATATGATCATGGAGTCAACCTACGATTGCATGACTTAAACGATGAACCTACAAATCATTTGCAAAGATTATAGTATAGTCGTTGTATAGTTTGGGACGAAGGCGAATTCAAAGACTTGTTTTTATATATAACTTTACCTATAATCTAATCGTTGGAGTGGTCTAACGCCACCTCCTTGTTCCTTTGCAATTTATAAAATGAACTTTATAATTCAATGTTAATTTATATCAAGATTTTGGTTGACCATGAAATCAACGAATCTCATAAACCATAATCATGACAAAGTATTTTTATGTTGATACATACCCAAAGTATGTCATGTTTATACTTGTTCAAAATATTTAAGCTTGGAACTTTAGTTTATGAACTTTATAACTATATATTTATTCACATTAAGCTTTTTGTTAATCATGAAAACGATGCAATATAATAATTGATAATCTTTCCCAAAGTATAATTATGCATAAAAGATTTAGTTCTTCACTAATGGAAAATCCATTTAGTCATAGCATAAGTAGTATAGTTACAAACATCGATAAGCCTTGAGCTATCGAAACTAGGTTATAGAATAAATCTTATGATACTTAGGAGACGCAAAGAAAAAGGCTATTTCCTCCCTTAGCCAAACTATGATAATAAAGTATTTCTAACAAAATTTGCATAGCTAATCATAATGTCACCAACATTTATGTTGTGACTTGATAATGTTATAGAACATAGTTTTAATTAGGATCGTGAACTTTATAGACCTTATCTTTTTATAACCAGAACTACTGGTAAACATGAATGCATTATAAATAAGATAATTTATGTGTGTATCGTTGAGTATGATAGAAATTATAGATCTGTGGGTGGCAAATACTCGGATGATGGATATGAATCCTTTACATAGCTCAGATCAAAAAAATTTAATAACATTTGGATATTTACCAACCATGACAAGTACTATTAGCTTCTCCATGTTTTGAACTGTGTAGTGCTTCCAGGAAGTAATAAAGCAATCATTCTTAAAAACTTGACCTAAGTTAACTGTTATGGTTAGAAGCTTAATTCAAGAGCAGTACTATAAAAATAAAATAAGAAACTGGAGCGGAACCAATCCACTAGACTCTAAGTCCTTAGGACTTTGCATATTCACTGTAATGTTTATCACCTTATAAACATCAATCTTCATTACAGAAGATGAATAACCAGCAGTTGCTTATACTAATATTAGAAGTTGATAATGTATTTTACTGTTAGAATAATCATTACGGCATTACAGGTTATACACTCTAGGTGAAATTAACTTACGACAAAGATCACAAGTGGTGAACCAGGAGAATAAATACTATCACCATTTACATATAAGAAAGAAACTCAGCTATATATATATTGTTGAAAAAAATAATTGAAAGAAACAAACTAATTGTTTTACCTCATAAAAGTAGAGTGATATGTAACAGTTTATTTACCGAGCTTTTTATTTTGCAAATAGAAATACAGCTGAATGCTTTATGGAATTAAAAGGCGTTACTCGATCATTCATACCTATAAACCTATAAGGACAAATAAGATTTATACGTTAGCTTAAAAGCTAAGTAAGCCCCAGAATCCAAGACAGTTCCACCTACTTGTCGCAAATTAAAACTCATCAACAAACTAAAAGAGGAATTATTGCACAAGTTAAACCTAACCTTGTATTAAAAGGTAGAATGCTAAGTTACTTAATTAAGATTATGTATTAACTAATCTAGTAACCAATTCTTTATAAATAACTGTTAGCCGTTAGCAGACCGCATTCTCAGCATTTTATGTATTTTCAAAATTTTAAATTTTTATGAAAATTTGGGGTTTTGAGAAAGAAGAACTGGTTTTCATCTTCAATGTTCCTGTTCTCATAGAGACGAATCTTTCCAAAATAATAACAATAACAATAATAATAATAACAAATCCAACTTATTCATGGAATTAATCTCAATATGGTAGAACATATAACCAAAATTAAAATTATAAAATGATAAAGATAGATTAACTTATCATACTTTGAGCTCCAAACTTCTTGAGTGGCTTCCACTTTCCTCCCAGTGATAGACGATGAACATTCAACAAGTGTTCAATCCATAGGTCACCCTCAAGCCATACCAAGCACACTAGAATATGATAACTAGGGATCTATTTTCTATGTTTTAACTATTGCAGATTCGTCACATGGTTTTTTACTAGCTCTGTGTAAACCTTATAATTTTAAACCCTTTCCACATAGTCTTCTCCAAGACTATCCATGTTTCTTTCATGGTATAATGAGTGCTCAAAGGTTTACATTTGAACCCTCGAGTGATATAGGAACCACTACCTTTGTAATGTTCTATCTCTACAAGAATTTTTCTTTTAAGGAATGGGATCTATTCAAGATTCAAGTTTATCTCTTCTTCATACGAAAACAGGCCATCTTTTTCTTCTCTTTTACTCTTTTTATAGTTATTTTATTTTCAAGAAGTAGTTAGGGTTTTATTTATCTCATTTCTTTTATTTAATATTCATTAATGAATATTTTTCCTCACCTTATTATTTTATATAATTATTTTTTCTTGTGTATTAATTAAAAATGTCATACCCCTCCTAGTGTGCTTGGTCCCTATTTTAAGTAGATGCCAGTTAAGATGTTCAGAACATAAAGTAAGATGTTTTCTTTTATTAATTTATTTTGATGCTCCAATTTTTTCTCAACTCAACATCAATTTCAAAAATGACTTTCTTTCTTTTCACATTTGGTGCTCCATAGTTTGCGACTCAATACTAAATAAAAACATTCTTGATGCTCCAATGTCACGTTACTCAACATCAAATGAAACCATTCAAATAATAAATATACTTGATGCTCAGGTTCATATGACTCAACATCAACCAAAAACACTTTAAGTATTAAAAATATTATTTGCTAAGGAGTTCTAAACTCGGGATATTACACTTAGCACTAGTGTGGAAGTTGAAGTCTAAAGATGGAATCCTAGAACCCGGAGTATAACTAGTGTAAAAGTGAATTGAAGTCTCAAGATATTTTCAATTTTTTGAATGATCAAAATCTACTCCAATTATCATGGCGGAGTTTACTCCTTCCTTTAGGATTGTTGATATGAAAGAATTTCAATTTTCACCACTGGAGCTTCCATGCACTTATCATATCATGATTTGCATAATTAATATCCACGCTAAAATTTTATAAATAATTTCACATACCCTCCAATAAAATATATTTTGACACCTATATAATTTTCATTGTATGTGATGGTGGTTACCTTTATATTTTGAGGGACCAATTCACAAACAATATCGGTTCTATTTGATTTGTTGAATATTCAATGCTTACTGGGAAGGACTTGAAATGATTCTAAGTAGTTGTTATTTATTGAAATCACTTGAATTTGTAGATGCAACCTCATATATATATAAGGAAAGAGGTTATCATTCAATGTGGACTTAGACTCCAAGGGTGTTTTGTTATAACTTGAAGAGTGAGGGGATAAAGCACCCCAAATAACAATCTTAGTGTTGTTGTGCTTATCTTATGTTGGTCAATCATCTAATGGTCACTCTGTGGTCATTTTAGGTTACATCAATTCTTGTGTTGTTAGGGTTAGGATCCTTCATATTAAGGTTAGCATTTATCTTGGAGACATATTTGATGTGCCACAACCTTAACTAGCATTAAGTCAATTGATCATGTAATAGGATATACTAAAATGAATTGCATATATGGGTAAATGGTATGATACATATGGTGTGTTCTCTTTGTACTCTTGTTCTTGTTTATGATTATTATGCCTTTGGTCTAACCAAAATGCCAATCCTAACTTAAACATGGTATTACTCTCATCCTTTATTATTCATCTGCTAAGCAAAACATGCAACACAGTCTCTATTATCTTGAGCATGACACACATATGGAATATACCTAACATCTCTTACATAGATCATGAGTTACATCAATTATCTCTCACTACCTTTACATGTTCTTACATCCTAATAATTGTCGCCTACTAAGATGATCTGACGGTTTGACTAGCTGGCTTGCTTTATAACCAATTACCAAAATGATACGAGTCATTTCTCTCTAAATACTTATCTCTCTCAGTACTTACACTTACCGGAAACAAAATAACACTTATCGGGTGCCAAGGATATAAGTCAACAGGTATAGCCAACCCAGAGTCTATCTCCCTTGTATACAGAGATCTTATTATCTATTAATTACGGTTGAGCATTCCATGCCCCCCTAGGAAACACATGGTAGGTTAGTGACCTCAATCCAAGACCAATTAAAGCCAGGGAGATAAGAACCTCGCATTGCTGTCATGAAAAAAATGAATGGCGAAATCACGCCGGATAGTTAGAGTAAGTAACAGTAATGAGATTGTTTTTCTAAAGGAGAAGGACCCGGAAGTTCAGATGGCTTGTCCTTTTGAGGGCAAGGTCCGGAGGGCTTGACTAAAAGGAGAGGGACTTTCCTGAGGCACGAAGGGAAGGAAGTTGGTCATTCAATGTTGAACCTTAACATGGGGGTGCGCCGCTGGCTACCTCCCACCACGCTATTTTTAAGGCTTATTTGATTATGACGATTGCTAACTACTACCATGATTGTCACAGACACAAATTTTAGTTACAAAACCCATAATTGGTATCTTACTTTGGTAAATAAATAAATAATTTATCTTCATAATAAAATTACATTTATTATACGACATGACCATGACTGTAGCATATGTCTATGCACCCAAAAATCTATCATCTTAACACATTCTATCGTAAGAAGATACTTCTACACATTATCCAGTTTGACTCCCCTGTCATACAATTGACATTGACGAACATAAGAATTGTAGAACAAATTCTTAAATAATTTAGCAGATTTTTGTTTAAATTTGACTTGGCACTTTACACAAATCATTGCATGGTTTGACATTATCTTGACACCCTCATAATATGCTGGAAACAAACTTGCCAAAAATAAGTATGCTACTTCCAAAATTCGAGTGGTCATGAAAGTGATGTTTGTAAATTTTATGTTCTTTTGTTTTTATTACAAAACTATCCATGGGATTTTCCAAGATTAAAATCCAAGTCTATAATTAATAATGCACCGAATTCTCAGACATTCTCTAAGAATTCCTAATTTCCAATTATTGAATCTAAATAAAATGTTTCCAAAACATTCCATTATAGAACACAATAAAAGTTCTGTTTCATGCCAACATTTAACAATAATTTTGAAAGAAAGGAAAAAGAGAAAAAAATGTACTAATGTCCATGGAGGACCAAAATAGGTAATGGAAATGTAGTGTTTTACTTATAGGTAAACGTATACTTATAAATAAGCAACTAGATGGTAGACCTAATTTTCAAAATGATGATAAAAATATACGGTTTTAATCAGAGTGTCAGTAAGGAATTGAACAAATACACAAAAAGAGAGAGAGAGAGATAAAACCAAATTGCTACACCTTAGTTCAATACCCACACAAAATATAACATCCAAATAACTGTTTCTAATAACAACCACCATCACTTGCAAAGTTGCATGTATCATTGCATCTATTTTAGCCAAGTAATAGACATGCAAATTCCTTCTAACCTCATTGTATCCTATATAAGGAATGAATGAAAATTTATTAGCATTCATAGATGACCAAAATAAGTTAATGGAACACTACAACAAATTTGAACTTTAGGGGGGATTGTCTTTCGCCTCCAAAAGTCACTTTTGGGGGCAGTTTTGGATTTGGAGACATGCTTTACAAAACCACCCCTAATAGCATCGACACTAAAATTTTGGAATTTTAGGGGTGGTTCTGGAAGAGATCAAAACCGCCCTAAAAATTAACTTTTGGGGGTGGTTCTACCCCCCCCAAAATTGACTTTTAGGGGTGGTTCTAAACTCCCCTTGTAGACATCTATGGGGGTGGTTCCAAACCCCCGTAAATTTGTTTTTTACAAAATTTTGGGGGCGGTTCAAATACCCACTTGTAGATACATATAGGGGAAATTACAAGCCCCCATGTAGATACCAATGGGGCAGTTCTAACCACCCCCCCCCGCACTAAAACTCCATCTTATGAACCTTTGGAGGTAGTCTAAACAAAAATGCCCCCAATAGCACTGATGCTAAATTTTTTTACTTTTAAGGGAGGTTCTAGAAGAGATCAAAATTGACGCTAAAAGTGACTTTTATGGGAGGTTCTACCCCCCTCAAAAAAATGTGACTTTTAAGGCCTATTCTAAAAACCCCTCGTAGACACCTATGGGGGTGGTTCAAAGCCCCCCTAAAAGTCATTATTAAAAACCTTTGGGGTCGATTACAAACCCCCCTCATAGGAACCTATAGGGAGGGATGAAAACCCCCTCATATACACCTACAGGAGCGATTTGAAACACCCCCTAAAATTCCATTGTACAAACCTTTGGGGGAGGTTGTGATCCCCCCTCATATAAACCTACAAAGGGAGTTTTGAACCTCTCTTGTAACTTACAAGGGAAGTTTTGAACCCCTCTTGTAGAAACATACAAATACAGTTTGAAACCCCCCTTATAGACATAATAAATCATAATAAAATGTATTTGATTAAAAATACCAATATTGCAATATTATTAGGGCATGGAGGAATCGAACCACCAACCTACTTCTTGTAAAGCAGGTGCTCTTCCATTGAGCTAGAACCCTTTAATAATTGAGGAAATGAAAAATATTAACACCCATATTTAATCATCTATAATTCTAAGAAAAAAACAATAAGATATAAATACATCCATTCTTAAAATACAATTTATATTTCCAGATACAACCATGCATAAAATCTAATTTACATTTCCAAAGACAACCATGCTTAAAATACAATTTATTTTTCCAAAGAATGTTACTACATGTGTATATCTATTAAACATTTATGCAAAGGTTGGTAGATGAGATGAGGTAGCTGCATTGAGTTCAAGAATATGTTGCATACATTTGTTGTTGGGGATAGGTCACACTTTCAAGAAGAAAATAATATATGCATTGTTTGGAAGTTTGTATAGATAGATGAAGGGAGCAGGGTATGTGCCTGATACAAATTTTGTAGCACATGACATGGAGTAGAATTCTGAGCAAAACACATTCTACCATCACCGTGAGATTTGACCATTTCTTTTGGAATTATGGTCTCACCCCCTAGGAAACCTTATTAGGTGCCTTTAAGATATTTCACATCTGTGTTGTGTGTGACAATGTTGATATATTCCAATATTATAGAGATTCCATGTCAATGGTGTGTGCCCTGAGCCTTAGAATGATTCTTAATGTAGGATAACTGGAAATGTTTTTGTGAATTTTCAATTGGCATGAAATGTTTTGATAATTAGAAAATTGACATATAAAAGTGGCAAGTGTGATGCAAAGGAAAACAAGTTGGCATAGCATGTGCTGAGAATTATAAAATTTACAACAAAAACTAGCACATGATGCAAAATACAAGTAGCAACTCCTTTAGTTTCAAGAGAATGGAAAAATGAAGGGTTTTCTTGCAATAAGAACAACTACTGCTACAATTCTTATTAGATGTCTATAAAGCATGATTATAATCTTTTTTACTATCGAGATTTAAGAAACACTTTGTTCTTTCTTTTTATTGAATTGAAATACATTTGAAATATACAAGTATAGAAAAAAAGGCTCATTATGAGTACAATGTGTATTCATGTTTTTTTTCATAAAAATATAATCCCTTGTGAACTTTTCCTATTAAACTCAATTTAGGCACTCATTTTCCTTAAACTTGTTATTTGCATTTCTTCCAATGAGAATTTCATTATATTGTGTTGTTAGAGGGAAAAATCAATTCTTATTGCAACGTTACATGGGAATGTGTTCCAAAGGGTAGGAGTGATTCCCCCTATTACCCCCCATTTTGTATGGGTTCCTGTGTGTGATTCTGATCGCATCCTTCTAGAGTGACTTTGTCATGATGATGGTGATTGGAAGGCGAATTCCAAGAATTTTGAGTAGCTGACAACAACTATAGGAATCCTTCATCCTTCTAGAAGTAGTAAAGGGAGCCTTGCAACTTTGAAAAATCAAGTATGGGCACGAACACCAACCCTAATCTAGTATTATCAACAAAAAAAGCTTGTTTTCTCAAGTTTGGGCATGTCCTAGACAACTTGGGCATAGTACATCCATAAAAAATGCAGACAACCATATCTAGTAGTCTGGAGCATAAAATGTAAATTTGGGTAGTCTCCAACTATTAAGACACAAAGTTTCAGCCCTAATTCCTGTAGCAACCCTAGAAGATGACAAAACTATAGTGATGTGGAAATATTAGAAAGAAAGGGTAGTTTTGGGGTTCATGTTGAAGGTTAAGATAACATGGAATCCATAATAAATAGTGTTGGGCAGTGTTACATCCTTAAGGAAACATCCTAAGAACTTTGTGGCCGTAAAACAACCCTTAAGCAATCACCAACAAAATAGAGTTTAAACAAAAATTATGGGCATTATTCAACCCCAAATATTGGTAAAACATCACCAATTGTAATATTGTATCAAGAAAAAATCCTCTATTTTTGTAGGTTTGTTGATTCTAAGTCTAAAAAAAACCTTATTAGCAAATCAAGGTGGCTTTGGAGGTCATGACAGTGTCAAAGTTGTGAAAAAACAGATATATAACAACCTAAAAAAATCCTATAACAATTTCAAGACAAAAAGGGGTGGTTGCACCCGATCAAAGGAGGTATCCAACTTCATAAGGAAACTAATCAACAAAATTTATAGTCTTGTAAACAGCCCAAAAGTGCAAGTTTGGTGCTTTCTAGGTTGTAGCTTGAGCTGTATTTCCCTTTTATACGAAGACTCACTCCAAATTTGAAGATCAAATATTTTGAAGGTGTATTCCATGGAGGAGATGCCTTTGCTTTTTCAAATTTAAAGCAACTTCCAAAAAATACAAATATAATTTGAAGATAATTTTTTTTCTCTATTTGTCAAGATGTAACATGTGTTGGGTCACGCTTGTTTGCAACATATTGGTGTTTTAAGATATTAACTATGTTGTTGTCCCCAAATGTTAATAATATGTAAACACACTCTTATAAAGCTATAGGTAGTTACATATGCATAAAAAGTAGGATCTTGAAGGGAAATGGAGTGTATGTTTACCTTGTATCTTGAAAATAAACTTTCAAGATCAACTCTTGTAATGCTTGAAAATTTGTCACTTTCTCCAACCTGTATAGGAATGTAAGATAAATAATAGAATCTTTGCCAACAGTTTTCAGTTTAATTTGAAACTGCAGATCCAATTTATGCAAAAAAATAAGTGAACCATTCGTATAAAATTCAAAATTACCTCGTACATATGTGTTGAACGCAACAATGTATGTTGATCCTCTAATTCCTACTTTCCAACATGTATGTTTCATGAAGTATCAAGCTCTAAAACAACTAATAACAAAAATAGAAAGAGTAATTCTCATTGCCCCTACAAAAACAAAGTTGAATATACCTAAAGTGTAATGATTGCAATATTTGGTGGCAACTCGTAGCCTAAGGCCATTGTTGAATATCGAGGTGTGTTGATCTAATTCAATTATTCTTCCTTCCACACACAATTTCAATTGTTTCATGTGAACTTTCTCCAAGGTTGCATTATACATTAGATTAAAATTCTATTATGTTGAGTGACTTTTAGTTAAAAGTCATCTTCCATCTTGTTAAGTATATCTATATTTTGGATGTAACTTCAACATATATAATATATGTCTAGATACACATATGTATGTATGTACAAAATTTTGGGAATGGGGAACAGGGTGTTGCATGTTTTAGAGTGGGGAGGGCCATTTTTCAGGGGAGGATATAGGGAGTAGCACTAATAATTTATTTTAAGAATAAATAAATATAATTTCCAAAGCATTATCCTTGAGGGTTCAATGGATTGTGGAATCATTGTTAGAAATGAGAAAACATGGTTTGTTAAAAAAAGATTTGTTTTGGACACACTAGTCGCAATGTGAGAATGTATGGAGTGGGCCAAGGAGACTTATGGGAATATTTGTTTCTCAAAATTGATTTCATTAAATCCTATGACAAATTTGACTAGATATTTTATTTTAAATATGTTTATGTGGCTTGGATTTGGGTCTGGATTCTTCTAAAAAGACCCATTAGAAAAGGCTACCCTTATTTTCGGTGGAATACACATCATAGGAAACCCTCCTAGCACTTCCCCTCATTTTGAGGATGCTACTAGGGGTAAACAGTTCAGTTGTGGTTTTGACAATCTCACCCAAAGAGACATCAAGTGAGGCCCTCAGTATTCACATATATATCCATCTCAAGGACTTGATTCCATGACCTCCTACTTGCATCTCATAGCACTCAACTACTCAAGCTATCCCCCAGGCTTAGAAAAGGCTTCCCTTTCACACCGTATTTATATATTATAGTTGCATATGCTATAGATTATCTACTAGAAGTAATAAGGATGTAAGAAAACATCCGGGGGATTCAAGTTCTCGGGTACGAAAAGGTACTTAATAATCATTTTGTTGACAACCCAATGATTTTATATTTCCTAGAGCCTAATTTGATGATCGAAAGCAAGCAATTCCTAGAAATTTTTTGTGTAGCCTTAGGGGCAATTTCTAACGATAATAAATTTTAGTTTTGTCTCATTGGATGGACTGAAATGTCTAAAAAAAAATAACCAAAATGCAGCATTGTGAACTTCGTACAACAAGTAATCTCTTTGCCGATGAATCTATATGGGAGGAATATTGGAAATCACTATTAAGATGGAAAGGAGAATAGACATACAAAAAATTAGAGGTAAACATGCACTACTACAATTTCAAATTTTACGGGGTGGGGGGGATTGTCTTCCACTCCCAAAAGTCACTTTTTGGGGTGGTTTTGGATTTAGAGGCAGTCTTGACAAAACTGCCCCCAATAGCACTGATGCTAAAAGTATGCACCTTTAGGGGAAGTTTTGGAATAGAACTAAACCTCAAGGAAAATACTCAATTCCTTAATTAACAAAGACCACATCAAACATCATATCTAGCCTTCACACAAGCAAATGGGATCCAAAGAGGAAATGGGCAAGTGAACTTTTTAACAGTGAAGAAAAAATGTTTTTCAAAGATTTGTAAAATGCATGACCTGTAGGTTTAGAATTAGGGATGATATAATTCAATAAGAGGAAATTTAAAATGTATAAAGAAAGAAATACAACCTTTCAAATATGTTTTGTGAAGACCGGCAAATAAAAGGAGCAATCATCAAGTTTTATGATTAGAATCCGATAGTAGTATGTGCTAGAAATTTGATTTATGTTATGGTTGTATTTAATCAATAATTAAACATAGTATGATCTTTTTTCCAAAATGGATGAGACGGTGAGGTTATGATTAGACCACCATTTGATGTATTTAGTGAGCAACTTGGATCTTTATTTAAGGATTAAAAATAGAGAACCAAATTCTCACATAGGATGAGATAACAATATGGTTTTCAAATTGCGGCTACAATCCAATGTAAACCTACATAAGTGACAAGTGATACTCATATGTATGTTTGGCTAACAATGAACTCTTCAATCCTGTGTAAGGAGTATGGATAGTTGCATAGAGATAGATGCATAAATTTCATAAATACATTCATAAAACATAGTTAAAATGCCATCCCAAAAAGTGAACTCATAACATCACTTAAGTTTCTATTTAGTCCCAAGTTAACCTCCCAATCATAATGCTAATGCAACTATGCAATAAGGATTCAAAGGATACCCTATTTTGAAGGTGAAGAACCAGATTTCAAGGCTCAACAATTAAGGAAGAGAGCAAGTGTTTCTTTAGGCCTAATTGAAATCAAGTGACTGACATTTATGCCAAGTGTTACATAGTGAAAATTTGAACCATATCACATATTAACTCCTCCAAAGGACAATGTCTACTACCTAAACAGAGGATGAACAAGAACTATTCGCTTAGTGCATGAAGTTCATCTAATTTCAAGGTGTAGAACAGAGTTATGATTTCCCCAATAAACAGTCCCAACTAAGGATTTAGACTTGTAATACATATAGCCATTCAAACTTTAGATTCATTTGGTTGACAGTACAATTAGATGGAATATCTAAGTCACTATGTCCATCCTAAATAGAAATGGAAAGACTATGGAAGAATGCTTGATTGTTGATAGATTAAAAGAGGGTACAATACAATTTTAAGACACAGTTACCAAAAGGGACAAAATAACATAAATGACTTCTCTTTTTAGTGCGAGGGATCTCTTGTAATTATTTTAAGAATTTAAACTTATATTTGTATGTGCATAGGGCATTTAGAGCCACCATAGACTATACAACATTTCAAAGATTTTTCCCAATATCCTAAGATAAATGGAATAATGGAGAAACCACTTGAAGGAGGGCCTAGATAGGTTTGGTTCCATCCATACTTTACTTAGAAATGATCACAAAATATGACAACTTTTGAAAGCATTAGAGTTTGGAGGCTAGTCAAGGGCTACGGTAGGATAGAGGGACTGTGTTAATTATTAGAGGTCATGTAGGGCCATTTCCAAGTAAGATGAGGCCTAAACCAACCAAATCAGGACTATGCAAACCCTTCTCTAGCTAGACAGTAAGGACAATGGAGATGTAAAAGTAAATGAGATAAGAGAGAAAAAAATATTTAAATAAAATAGAAAATGAAAATAAGTGAGAGGGGAATGGGAACTGAAAATTTAGCCTCTTGTCCTTCCCTTTACCCCTCGCTCTCTTATAAGTTATAACTTCTTGTGATTTGATGCTCAAAGGGATTTTTTATTTTTGGTTGGCCAAGGGAGGAGGAAGAGAGACTTGAGCTTCATTGTAACCAAAGATTGTTGAAATGAGAACTAAGCAACCATTAGAAGTTAGATTTCCCATTTGGGTTTCTAGAGTGAATATTGTATTCACGTGTGATGTATTTTTTCTATGTGTGGATTAATTGTTATGTTTTTGTTGCATATGTGTTTGAATGGAAACTACTCTATGTTTCTAATGGTTGCTAGGTAATTTCAAAGGAGGGTGCATTGTATATTATAGCTTTTTATTTTATTTCTTAGCTTCAGTTTATCTATCAAATAGAGATCCTAGACAACTCCCTTTTCCACACTATCCATTCATTCCTGATATTGGAAAATCAATGGCTGCCAACATAGAGCTGCTGCAATATAATATTGGGTTTCTAATCCCGCATTTTTTAATATTATTAACTGTTGGGAGAAGATAAAAACATATCCTTGCTTTCCCATAGCTCCACACATACCATCTTAACCTCCTTGAGGACTATAAGGTTTCATTGTTCTCTTCTTGACACCCCATGTAGGCCATATAGACTGATGGGATACATACTATTCCTTGGGTCATACAAGTCGTAGGGATATGTTTAAGTTTTCTAGTGTGCATTCTTTTTTTTTATCGACGGTCGTAAAATCCTTGTTGGCTGGATTTCCTTGGTGTTGGATGTGTTCTCTTAGAGCTAGATGTGAGAGGATATTTGAATGTAGAGCTGAATGGTGGTATGTTTTGTTTGTAGTGGACTATCTCTTTGCACGTGTAACTGATACATTCCTTACCACCTTTGTTAAATCCATTTCGTAAATGAATTATTTAATTAACATGTTGCACACGTTTTAATGAATGATCATAGCATTTATTCTTAAAAGGATGGGCATTGAATAACTCTCATGTGGTTCCTACAATATTTCTTTTATTCATGTTATAATGAATGAAGCATACCATTGATGCTTGAATGGAGTGAGATATTAAGGGAATAGAGTGAACTCTTAAGTAAATGGTGTTTAGTGGTTTAATTGATGGACTACTCTTGTATGCATTCTTGAATGGAGTAGTTTGGGCGAAGTTGGATAAGGGATCACTTCAAATCTAACCAATGGCCATTGAATGGAGTTAACAATTGCATCCAAACTCACATGGTAGAGAAATATGAAAACAAGGGTGCTTGAGTCTTGAAATTGGAATTGGAATTGGATTTCCATAGCTTGAAAACAAAGTAGGGTAACCCAAACCTAAACATAGCACTATAAGTCTCAATTAACTTTGGAGTGCACAGAGAATAGAGTCCTCATAATAAATCCTAAAGATAGAGTTCTCGGTGACAAAGTATTTGAAGATACATGACTTTAATTGGTCTTATTGTTATTGCTTTGTTGGTGAGTTGTTATGTGCAAGTTACTGGAGGCCAAGCCATAACTCTAACACTAAATACTGTTGCACTACGTTTTGCACTCAGAACTGTGTAGAGAATGTAGTCCATGTAAGTAATTCTACTAAGTATATGTGTTTTTGAAGTCAATGGGCTATAAGTCTCTCCTTTAGGGATAAAATTTCATTGATGAATTTGATTGCTGAAATTAATCCTCCAAATATGTAATAATTATCTTTCAAAGAAGGGAAATTTTGCTTGAAAAAGAAGGAATATGGTGGAGGAAAAACCCTACTTGTGACTTATTATTGTTGTTCAATACTTGGTTTGTTGTTTTCATTTTTGTATGCTAAAGTATTGTCGCTATTTTTTGTTGTTAATGGAGGCATATTATTTATTTATTTGTAATTGTTGAGGATACACACATTTGGATCATGGTTGAAAATCCATGTCATCCACTTCTATTTGCATATTGCATAAGTGAATCTTATGCATCAAAAGTAAAACTAAGAAAACCACAATCTTGAGAAAGCAATGCTAGAAGAAAGAGGCACCTTTGAGATAATTTGCAGAGAAGAATTTTGCAAGGCAAAGCCACCTGCTTTTGATGGTGAAATCAATTCTCTCTAAGAGGTTGAAGCTCAGATGCTGTGGATGCGAAAATATCTCCAACTTCATGGTTAATTGATAAATATTAAGGCTATAGTTTCCATTTACAATCCGATTGGTAATCATCCTCATGGTGGGAACATCACATGCAAGTGAAGAAAATTGACGATAGAAAGATAGTTTTGAAGCATATATATATATAAAATTGTTACTATTGGAGATTCAATTACTTCAGTGACCTCAAGCATGGGAAAATTCCTACTGATGAGTATGAAAAAAAATTCATGGAACTTTTGAAGGATGCCAAATACACAAGGAATGGGAAGCTAAAAATTAATCACTTTTTGAGTGGATTGCATTTCTCATAAAAAACCAAATTAATATTATAGAACCTCATGCTCTAGAATGTATTTTAGAAGCCTAGATACTTTGAAGAGCATGCATGACTTCCAAAATACTAGTAGGGACAAAAAAGGTAGGTGTTACTCCTCATTTAGCAAGGGTGTCTACATGTGATTTCTGTCATGTTTTCAGTATGGCTGACATTGTTGATGAGTTAATTGATGCCTTGGTTTCATAGACGCAAAATTGTTTCTACATGTTGTTGTAATTTCCTATTGTCAATGATTCCCTAGAATGGATCTTGGTCCTAGTAGTTATGGGTTTGCATGAAGCTAAAGGTAGTCAACAACACTCTTACAGTTTAGACCATTTATTACAGTTGATAGTTTGATACTAAGACATATTAAATCCTTATCCATTGGTTGCATTCATACTTTGACACAATTTACATTAAAAATAAAGACCTGTCTGAAATTTTGCAAAACAACCAGCAGTCAGGGTACTATGATAGCATGCATGTACTCTTAAATATTAGAGATCTAGTGAAGAATTGGTTGCAAATTGGGAAGAGATTTATGGACAAGTGTGCCATCACTGCATATAGATTGTTGGATGTAATTTTTGATGTTAGAAATCAGATCTAAAGTATTGAAACCTACAAGAAAGAGCATTGGTGCAGTACAACAATAAACTATTTGATTTGATCACCCTCAAATAAATTATTTGTCCACCAAAATGAGTTGCAAATTTTGATACCTTGATTGTTGATCCTACCTGATTATTTCGAGCCTGTTGTGTGCATAGTTTCTGGTGTCGTGATTGAGTACTATTCAACATAACCATGTGCAGCATCCGAGTTAACTTGTAGCAGTTGAATTTTTATTGCAAGAGGATTTTCTAGCATAATGGGATGCCCTGGTATGCATAAATTTAGAACGTCCTTGATATGTAGCATGTTCATTACATTTGATGACCCAAATACCATATTTCAAATACTATTGCAGCAAAGAAGGCGAAGACTTCATAAGGAGAAATCTTTGATTTATGTTTTTATGTGTGTATCCCTTGAAAATGTCACAATTATTGTTAGATATGCTTTATGATATTTTCTAGAGGGGCCTTCCCTCTTTGGAAGCCTTATTTATTATTGTCCATTCCAATTTTGAAGAGTTATTCCCTATATTCAACATTCTTAGTACATGTGGATGGCTACAAGTTGGCTTGGAGGTTAGGAATGGGTTGATAAATGGACATATGGATTGGCTTGGCCAATGGTGAAGCCTTATTATTACACTTGTTTAGTTTTATTGCATAATAATTCACACTTATCTCTTGAAGCATTCATTTGAGGGAGGATCTTTGACTCATTCCTAGGCCTTTTACCAATGGGATCCTTCATCTTGGAAGTGACCTACACATTATTATTTTCCTTTTTTTATAGAATATTCTAGCTGGTTGATGGATGACACACATGTTTATGCCCAATCCCAAGGAGAATCCTACTTTGAGAGGTGAATGGATGATGTTTGACCCCCGTTTGGAGCTAGCACCCACCCTTTGGAGGGTCTTCCATGCCATTTTAGAGAGTTAGTTTCTCATTCATTGGAGGTTGTTGGACACTGGAGTGGATCTAGGAGGTTACAAACCCTATATCTAAGGTTATTCATGGCTTGTTTTATCATATTTATTGGAGTTATCTAGTTTGGAGTTACTTTTCATATATTTTGAGAAGGTTGTTTCATCACAGAGGATTTCTAGGGGGTAAAACCCTAGATGTATGGTTTATTCTGTGCTTATTAATCTAGTTTCTTGGAGGACTACCTTGGGGATCCTTTGAAGGACATCCATTTGGGTTTCATTTGGTATTTATTCCTTGATTCATGTAGAGACCCTCCTTCTTGGGCCTTTCCCCTCTTGGATATTTTACTTGTGTATTTGAACACCTCACTTCATGGATATAGTTAAAGTTTTTATGGTTTAGTTGAGTATTTTGTTTCATTTACTCCACCCTAGGCTATATCTAGGGTTTTGGCCTAGTTTTTTAATATTTTATTGTAAAATTAGATAGAGCTACAACTTATATAAGGATTTTCTCTCTCATTCATTCTTAATGGTTGGAATTTGAGAGATATCTCTTTTGTATCCTAATATCCATCTCTTTCATGGTGCAACTTGAAGTGTAAGGGTTTCTTTTCCATTTAAAGTGTGGCATCCTTAATCCTTTTTATAAATCTTACTAATAAATTGAAGAATAATTATAAATTCTTAATTAGGGCCAATTAAAAGAATAAATTGCCTCATTGGAATGGTTTTATGTGAGAATTGTTTCCTTTGATTCCTTATGCATGAATATATTACATTTCTCCAGTCATTTTCTAGAATCTAGAGTAATTGCTTGTAATAATTTATTATATGAGACACACCCTAGTTAGATATGTTTTGATGTAGCACCATTCTTGGGACATGTTACCAAATTTCAACATTCAAGGTTTATTTGTAGCATGCGTATGAAATCCTAATTCCCCTAACCATTCATGAACTAACCTCCTTTGACTGCTCTCGCCTTGGGGATTGGAACCAATATTCTTCACGGTTCCCCAACTGCCCTTCTTTTTTCCCATACTATTACAACAAAAACATTTTTCTAATCCCATATCTTCATATCACCTTGTGCATCATTACCAAACTTTAGCAATCGTACCCTAGGGAAGGCCTCCCTGAGTTGGAGAATAGCCAACCTAAAATGTAGAGAGGTGGTTACTAAGGTGATAGTGGGTAACACCTCTAAGTTGAGGTTTGACTAGCATTATTCCTTTGGACTTTAATCACACATGCTAATTTTAGCTATGACATTGGAAAATTTTATTTAGTAACCAACAAGATACCTTCTAGCCAGATTACCTTTTGTAGAGTGGAACAAAACCAACATAAGTCTCAGGAAAAAGGACAAGACCTCTCCTATGGTTCTATGTTTGTGGAGAAGAGAACTTGATGAGGGATTTTCCATAATGTAAAGGAAAATAAAAGGTTGTTAGTGATATTTAAAATATACAACCATGAATGGTGTGGCATGTACAATGCCCAAAACTCATGCTGCATTAGAAGATCAATAGAGAAATCATCAATGTTCCTTGGCTAAAGTTTCAGATAGTTTCCCTTGTTTGAAACAAGAGTGCATGTTCAACATGACCACTAGAAAATACAATACTATGTGACTATTTAGCTATACCTTCACCTTTGCAATATAAACTCGGGTCCTTTCATACCCTTGCGTACTCTATCACCAAAATCCAAGTATGAAAATAAATGTTGAACAATCTACATAGAGAAACATAATGAATAAGGTATGGCTCCACATAATATTTAGCACACAAATTGAAATCCCAATCTTGAATTAAATGCACTATTGGATAATTGTGAAGGAAACTAGAAATTTCAAGTGTACACCCCATTGATAGTAATTTATCAACTAGCACAAAAGAGGATTCTCCTCTAAAATATGGAACATACATGTTTAAGTACATTAAAAAAAGAAAAAAAAACTTAATAGATATATCAGATGAATCAAGGTTCTAGAAAGTGGCTAATGCTATTGAAAATGCAATTTCAAATCATTGCTTGTTCTCCTTTATTCCTTCCCATGGTGTATCCGTGCTAAAGGAAAATAATTTCCTACTCATAGACATATCCTGCAACTAATTTTCATCATTCCAAAAGGAATTTTCAACTTCTAGATCAACACTAGATGAGTAGGATCCACATGCATTTGAGAACATACCTATGACACCCTCACATGCTCCAATTCCCAATTGGGTATGGGAACTAAAGTTTGGCAATAAGAAAATAGTGATTTGAGTAGAAAGCCTAAAAATGCACAGTGGTTAGAATAACACTCTGTATTTATTTCTTGCAAAGATGAGTATTACTAGAGTGGTAGTTATGCAAGACTCAATAGTCCTAAGTAGACTTTGGTTGTGTCTCTCTTGGTTTGATATTTAAAACCCTTTCTCTCATTCCTTATCATTTCATTGATAAAGATAGGATATTAATCATTGGAATTATATTTGCAGTTCTTAATAGACCTCATTTAGAGTTGTGCTCCTTTATGGAATTTCAACAATATTTGGTTCTTCAATCCTCAATTTCATGATAATATGAAAACCAAAATATGATTTATCACATCCATAAAATTAAGCAACTCATGAAAAAACTGTTATAAAAACAATGCACTTTCAAAGAAATCGAGGAAATGTGGCTCAGGGAAGCATACAGACCTCATGACCCTATAGTTTTTGGTGAATTTTATGCTTCATCAAGCCTTAATATTATTCACTTCGAGCTAAAATTTTATGGAGCTTATAAATGAATAAATTTATGAAGGCTTTGATGGATAGTGATTCATCCATGGAACTATTAAGGGGAATCTAGGAGGATTCCTTCAGAGTTAAGATCTATGGAAAAGGCCTCTGATTTGAAATATTGTATCCATTTGCCATCTCTTGTGTGCAAATTTATAGTCTCTGTGTGTGTTGTTGTAGCATTTGTTGTGTTGTTTAAATGGAAGAGGTTTTGGATTCCCATAGAATAAGAGAAGTGGAAAAAAGGTGGGAGAGTATATGATTTCTGGATTTGGAGTCTCAGTTGGAAGACAATTATCCCACTAGGGTTGTTGGTTTGTAGAGAATTATTTTCTTATTAATGGTTGGGTTGTTGGTGAATGGACTTGGCGTCTTAAATTTTTATATGAGTGAGGAAATTCTTGTCCTTCAACCTTGGAAATAATGGGAAAATGGCCATCTTTAAACATTAAGTATCTTTTAATTTTATATTTTATTGAATTTTTTTTCCTTCGATGCTTGGCAACCATTTTTCTATATATTCATCCCAATGTGGACATGATTCCCACAACAACTTAATTTATGTTTCTATTTTTCCTCTCACATAGGATTTTATGAGCACTGGCCATCAATGGTCCTTTATAGTATGTTACACCCATTTTTCTTGACATTCATCTTCATTAAAATATCACCAGGTCCACCAAAGGAAACTTCCCTATTTCTAGTTATATAGTTCCTAGATAGCTATGAAATGAAGGTGAAAACAATGCCCTTTTTCTTGAAAATATTTTGTTGTAACAAAGGAACATTTTCCTTGATCCAAAGATAAGAAATGAAATCCATTTTAACTAGCAGGTACAAAATACAACTATTTGACTGCAATTTATCTCAATATCATAAGAAGTGATCAATCTTGTCAAATATGGAAAAAATATCCTGGTAGTCGTTAAGTTCCCAGTCCCTCCTTTGATAGAATGCACAGGTGATGCTCTACAATATGTATGAATATACTAAATAAGAACATGTTACTTAAAGTAATAGTGCCTTCCCTCATATAGTCGTTGATTTGTCTTCCACGAAAGGGTTAATTTGGACCCAACAAATGATGAGTGCACCATTTTCATGAAAGAATAATATATGTACTGTATATTTTTCTACTAATTATATGTAAGAACCGTGAGCTTGAAGAAATATCAGTTTGTTCTTTAAGAGAAGGATGCAGATCTAATGGAATATCAAGTAAAAACTGATCTGCTCTAATCTGAGTAAAAGCAACATCATCCAATTGTAGTAGCATGGCATAAAAGGAAAGTTAAAGTGGTGATAACTCAACACCAGATCTAAATCTACTTGACAACCTGCATGGTGGTTATGACCTAGAGCTAAACACTAGGAAGAATGAGTAAATATGGGCCTAAATCTAGCTCTAGATGGTACCATGTATCAAATCTGCTTTCTATCTCTTAGAAAACAGTGAACATCAAGTATTATTGTCTCCAAATATGATGCCACATAATCCCTATCCTAGGAGGCACGTATATTGCTTCAGATCAACATGTGAAATAATCTTAAAAAGGATGCACCACTAGGTAGATGTGGATAGATTAATTATAAAAATTGGTATAGTTCATCCCAAATATTACTACGTTAACTTGCCACAATTAAATGCTTTCATATTTTGAAGTATATTCAATATTTTTGGATTAGTGGTTCCTAACAAGGAAAGATTATACTGGTAAAGGAAAGGAGAGATGCTTTTGTCATTGTGAAAAACACCCATACATATGAAAACCAGATCAGGTATGGTATGTGATACCTACAAAATGGATGGTAGTAAGCTTGGACTGGAACGATGAGCATGGAGACGCATAGAGAAATTAAGATTTATTGATGGAGAGAAAAACTAGAGGTCTCTCACTTATATAATAACTAAGTTAACATATGCTTGTGGTAGTGTTACAGAGAAAAACTTCCTATGGATTGGGATGGAGCACAACAGACAGCATGACACCAGAAATCAATCCATTCTCCAGCATGCTAGATACATAAAAGAAACTAAACACTAAGGGATAAGAACCATACCTCAACCAGATATTCAAAAAATATCCCCATTGAGCTCTCGATCAAAACTTGTCCCTACACTTAGTACTCAACAACAAACAAATATACAAGCATGATATATAAAGTGTTAGTGTCTAATCTAACATATTCAATTTAAATATGTATACAAAGTAATTACATCCTTGGATACAAATATTCATAATTACACATGAAATTGGACGAGAAACATATTTCTATTAATGTAAACAGAGATACAAATGACAACCTCTATTGGAATTTTGTTGAAACCAATAAACCAAGTCCCTCCACCTGGGCGTCCACCACTTCAATCATCCATGCAATGGAAATCTCATAAAGACAAAGATAAGGTTGGGAAAGAGAACTAATGGCTTCCTTAAGGAAAAAGGGATGCAGACTCAAGCATACAAGAATGGGATAGAATTTCTCTATAGTATATTTAATCTCCAAAATTATCCTCCTCTAAGACTTCACAATAACTCAATATATAACCCCTCAATGGGAAGTGAAGGGGTCGAATCAGAGCATTTCTTGACATATAAAAGGCCAAGTATTAAGGCATTCGTTACTTGATGGTGAAAACTCCAAAATTTTATTTTTATTTTTTAGCATAAAATCTGATGTGCGTGGGTGACAGTGGTGCAGGATGCATATAAGCGAGTTGTACAATTGTGACCCACGTGTATCTCCAAAAAGTGTTTTCTATAGGGTTAAATTGGAGAATCAGGGATATGGTGAGTAAATGGAGTATATTGAGTTTGCATAGGGACATGGAAAGGCCAGTAAAGCATGATGTATTAAGTGTGGAAAATCATGCTATAATAGATGTCACCTATTGTTTGAGGTCATAGGGGTACATGATGGTCGAAATACATTTTAAAAGTCCCAAGAGTGGAGTAGTGAAGAACTAGGTGGAAGAATTGGCCACTCATCATTATAGTACAATGATGAATCTCTACTTATGACTGTACATATGAAGAATACATATCAGTCTCAAATACATATCAGTACACTGGCCATGAATAGGAATATTAGACATATGTCATGAGTGGTCATTTCCATCTACAATATATAGTGGAGTATGGTCTCCATATTGAATGAAGGAATATGGTACATAAGAAGGTAAACTGAACTTTGGCATGAGCACTGGAATCTCATATATACTTTCACGATCAAGGGAGTAGTATATATGGTATGCCACCAAAATCTGAGGTCTTCTATGCAAATTGTCGCTAGTACATGTCCCATCACATGAATAAAGGTGTTGAGGTTGAACATGATGGACCATTGTCTGATTACTGGTCATTGATGTATAATGTTAATAGAAACGAGACATTCTGCTAATAATGATAATTGGAATCAAGGTATAGAGTGCATTCAATCAAGTGTGAATATATGTGTTGAGGTCAAACACTTGAGAAAATCCATCTATCAGGGGACATTTATGTATTCCCAAACCTATCGATGGCGATAGAACCTGCCATTGATGATTATAAGTCTCAAAGAACTTAATGGACTCTGGATCCCTATTCTAGAATAAATGATCTGAAGTCAATGGAATGGAATCCGCTAGAAGTAGGTAATTAAGGCATCCCCCATAAACTAACATGAGGTACACAACAACGCTGAATAATTTGGAAGAACTCAAATGAACAAGATGTGCACAAACCACTAACCAATGTATCGGGAATGGTCGACATGAAGAGTCAACATAACTAAGGAATGGATGACTCAGGTTAAAGACTTCCTTTGAGCAAGAGCATAGGGAAGATGGAGATACATAGGGTTCATATACTCAAAATGAAAATTAGGACAACTTTGTGACATAGGAGGCATCAACGGAGGCTCCATAGTGACTAGAAGCATAACTAGTTGGTGGAGAAATATCTGAATAATGAGTACAACTCCTAAGGTCATACTAGAAACTCAACCAATGATGAATAGAATCATGGATCGTGCTCTGTTCAAAGGTGACATGATAACTTCCAAGGTGATAGAATATCATTTCCCGTATGGATTTTTATGTTTTATAATTTTTTGGGTATTTTTCATGTTAATATGCTTGAAAAGGAATAAAATTGCTTAAGTACAATAAGGAGAAAATGAGTGTCGCTGGAAAGTAAACTAGTTCCAAGGAGTGGAACATACCTATGTTCAATGTGAGGAAGCATGTGCAGGGTAAGGACACTTGGGGGGATGTCTCCTCCGAGTATGGGATACTCAAGCTTCAAAAGATAACTGAGAGGCTTTGCTTGGTTTTGATTCATACAAGCTCGGGCTATATGGCTTATAAAAGTGAAGCAGTGAGTTGTCTCTAAGCCCAATATGACAAGCGAACACATGCAATGCAATTACAACTTGATAAAATGGGAGTCCCTATAGGAGATGACCATCATAAAATGACAAGAGTATGAGGTTCTTATTCAAAGTCATGGCAAGACTATAAGGGACTCCCATACCTAAGGGGGGACGCTTAGCATGGGAATTGAATGACACAGTAGGATCTAACTAGATCACCCATGATTAGGAAATATTTATCACTTACGTAATGTCACATCTAGTAGCAGGAAGATGGTTAATGTGACATAGTCATCGGATAATGCATAATGTACACAGAAAGTTGTCCTATTCTATATGCCAATTCAATATTATACCTGCCATGGGAATGAATGAGCCAAAAATTGGTGAGAGTGCACAAAAAATAGACCGTACACAATGAAATCAGTCCAAAAAAACTACAAATAGTCAGTAAAGAGTCCAAACTATAGGATATAGGGAGGATTGATCATGAGAAAATCATTCAAAGGAATCAGTGCGGTTGATGATGGGACATAAGAAGGAATGTAAACTATAGACCCAATGGTCACATACCCACTACCACCTCTGTGGGAATGAACACTGGTGTTAAGACCATATGAAGGAAGTGAAAATACCCCCACAAATGGCTCCTTCCCCCATTCGAGATGACAAGGAAAAAGTGAACTCCATGGATTCTGAAGTGGTACTCATGGTAAGAACTGTTTGAGAACCTCTATGGACAAGAGGCCTCCTAGAGT
The DNA here is from genome assembly GCA_001517045.1 of Pseudotsuga menziesii. Classification (NCBI taxonomy): domain Eukaryota; kingdom Viridiplantae; phylum Streptophyta; class Pinopsida; order Pinales; family Pinaceae; genus Pseudotsuga; species Pseudotsuga menziesii. Next base: position 587,545 of record LPNX010642796.1, read on the forward strand.
GTCTAATCCTCTTACAAAGAGGAGGCAAAGGATCACAAGGTAGTAATCTTGCTAAATTTCTAGATTGGTGTGACACCAAAAATCAATCCACAATGACCCACAAATAAAAAGAATTAAATAACTAAAACCCCTAAATACAACTAACGCATATAAAGCACATCCCTAAGTAAAAATAGGTCATATGAAAACAAGCCAAGTGGGAGGATAAGTGAGCTCCCGAATGCACCAGGCATGTCTCTCCTATCAGAGGCTTGAGACTCCCATACACTATAAGTAGAGGTGTGTAACCAATTATAGTGGCCCGTAGCTTCAACACATAAAATGACTCTGTTGTCTGACCCCTACTTAGCTAAGACACTCATAGAATAACCTCTGCAAGAAACCCCTGTGGTACCTAGGTAAGGAAAATAAGGTTACCCCAATATAATCAATGCTCAAGAGGATAGTTGTAGGAAAAATATACCATATGGGCAGGGTAACAAAGCCCAATTCTCAAAATCACCAAAGGTACCTCAAAAGCCCCCAAATACAAATAAGATCCAGGAAATATCTCCGGTGCTCAACATAAAGTAATAGGGGGATATCCCCACCACCAACATGCAAGCTAACTCATGGTTAACTCCTTTGTAAGAGGACCCTCCTGAGAACACTAATTATACCAAGGATTTCTCTTCTCACTTAGAAATACATGTAATTGTTTTGTTTCAAATCCTTGGAGAAGTTTACTCACAACATCCTATTCTGGGACTCTAAAACCTAAGCTTGTTGGTGCACCCTATAAAATAAAATCGTTGTAATCAATTTTAATTTAAGCATTGATTTTAGAGGCTTTGATTACTCAATGGAAATGAAGATTCAACTAGTGATGTTACGACTCATCAATGAAAGCAAATATGCACACCTAAATACAATGTCAAGTGCAACTTTGTTTTAAAATGAAAAGTGGTATGCCACTATATGTAATGCACAATTTTTTATTCTTCTTTTCAAATTCCAATGCAATCCTTCCTATATGAAAGCTTAAACACTACTCTCATTCAAGCAACCCAATGTAAGTAGCTCCTTAAATTCATATGTGAGATGCAAGTAAGTATGCAGCTATAGAATTATTTTGTATTTTCAATATAAATGAATGAAAATGCAATAAAAGTCATCAAAATTCTTATTCTTTGCAACAAGCAGCAAACACAAGCCAAACAAGACACAAAGACTAAAAGACTAATGCACTAATGGAGAAACAAAAAAGAAGATAAATGATAAGAACAATTTTCAAAGTAAGAAAATTAATAAAAAAGGGGTCTCTGGTCACAAAAGAAATACTCAATAGACAGTATCGGTACCGAAGAATACCCAACCACACTCACAACCCACCCAAAAACTTCACACATTAAGAACTGAACCAAACGGGAGGATGCACATGACTTTCCAAAGAATAACAACGTATGTACATGATTAGGTAGAGCACAACCCACGTATATATGCGACTGTATATTCTTTGACCTACGTGCACAAAGAAGAAGGTGGTAAAAAGAGGGCCAAGGGTCAAACCACTCAAGGGGACTGTCAATGGATGAACATACTACCAAATACGACACATAAAAAAGGAAAATGAGAGAGAAAATCGAACGAATTATGCACCCATACCCCAACAAAAAGGAAATTCCCTAGTGGAGTCACCAAATTTGTTACAGAGAAAAAATTCATATGTTTTGGGTGGACCACAACAAATAGAAGGACACCAGAAATCAATCCATTCTCTAGCATGCTAGATACATAAAAGAAACTAAACATCAAGGAATAAGAACGGTACCTCTATCGGATGTTCGAAGAAGATCCCTGTTGAACTCTCGATTAAAATTTGTCCCTACACTTCATCCTCAACAACAAAGAGATATACAAGCATGATATATAAGGTGTTAGTGTCTAATCTAGCATATTCAATTTAAACATGTATACAAAGTAATTACATCCATGGATACAAATATTCATAATTACACATGAAATTGGATGAGAAATGGATATTTATATTAATGTAAACATAGATACAAATGACAACCTTTGTCATTACCTCATTGAAAATGAAAAACCGAGTCCCTCCACCTTGGCCTCCACCACTTCAATCCTACATATAATGGAAAGCTCACAAAGACAAAGGCAAGCTTGGAAAAGAGCACTAATGGCTTCCTCAAGTACAAAGGTATGTAGACTCAAGCATACAGGAATGGGGAAAATTTTCGCTATAATCTCTTTACTCTCCAAAATTCTCCTCCTTTAATGCTTCACAATAGCTCAATATATAGCCCCTCAATGGGAAGTGAAAGGTCGAATCGAAGCATTTCCCAACATATGGAAGGTTAAGGATCAAGTCATTTGTTACTTGAAAAAATACATCATGTAAATGTGGATTTTCTCATCTACAATATTAATCCACAGATTTGAGCAATGGCCCAAGAAAGAGCTTTACCTCCACCTTTAGCTTAGGCATAGTCATGTCTAGCTTTGACGGAGTAACCTCAAGGATCATGAATATGTGAAAGCACAAGTTGAATAGGCTATATGCAATACCCCAAATCTTTTTTCCCTACCTTGTAAAATCATAAAATAAAATTTGAGGTAAAAAAAAGTAACTTAAAAAAATAATATTTTTTCCCTCCCTCGTAAAATCCAAGAAAAAGTAACTTAATTTAAAAAAAAATTAAAGTAATATAAAATAGATATTTGAGAAAAGGTTGATATAGTCTTAAAAAATCAGTTTAAATATTCACAAAATGTATATAAAAACAATATAAAATAAAAGTTAATATGAAATGCTCATTACCTCTTAAAAAAATAATCTCAATCATCCCCACCTTGTAGTAGTGTAAGCAACAATAGGAGTGAAGCTAATTATAGCCCTTAATTAAATGGAACTACATTTTCCTTTCTCAAAATAATACTTAATTTCCTCATATGAAGCAACTGTAAACTCAGGAAAAGACCAGTTCTTGAAGAAACCTTGGTGGGAGAATCATTTGAGAATTTACAAGTTTTGGGGGTCAATAGTTTGCATAGGTGTGTCTTTTATAGAAAAATTCTATGTGGTTTTAGCGTGTGTAACAAAAGCTTGATTTGACATATATTTGTGATATATTGCTATCAATCATTTATGGTTTCACCCATAAGAAATAAATTGTTTCCTTTCATAATTTTTTGTTGTTCTATCCTCAATCAATCAATGGGAAATTGATTATTGATTATTGTTGTTCTAGAGCTCAAATTGGCCATTAAAGTATAGTTTAAGGAAAATGTGAGAATTACTAGTAGTTAATGGCATCCCTAACCTCCCTTATTGCAACTGACTCATCCCCCATGGGAGGTTCTTAAGCCACAAAATCAAGAAAATATTTCAAGAAGGTTTTAAGCCCTATTGGTCTTATTGAAATGTCATGTTCTCACAATGTTGGATGCTTTATTATTGACAATGTTGCTTCAATATTTTTTCATTTCATAGCTTGGTCATAGGGCTCTTGACTAAGTGGAATTTTAATTGGCCCATGGTGTGATATGCCATTTAAACAGTTTTGTCCTTGGCCTCTACTAACGAATTTGCATCAATGTCTTCTTAATTATGAAAATCTCCCCTTTAGGGATAAGCATACCTTATGGCTGTGGGTTATTTTGTTGAAGAGTTTGATTGTTGAGCATAGAAGTGAATCCTTCATTCTTGATGGGATGTGTTGGATTATGCATGAAACCCTCAAACAATACTTTCAATCCCTTTATAGAGTCTGTATGCAAAACCAATGTGGCTTATATTCCTCTTCCCACCTTAATAGTTTTGGGGACATGTTAACCCCTAAAATCACTCCGTAATAATTTCAATTTTAAATACCGACAATATTCCATTTGGTTGGATGGCATACATGCTTCAGTATGCTCTGATAAGAAAAAAACAGTATCAATGGGGTTATGTACCAAGATGAATTGGCTGTATTCACATGGGATCTTATGAATGAACCTCACTGTCTATTAGATGTGTCTGGTCAGACTCTCTAAGAATGGATTACAAAAATGGCACACTTTATGAAGTTGACTGATGGCAATTATATTATGACTATTGGACTAAAAGGTTTCTACATGCCAACAACACCTGAAAAATTTATAAAGAACCCTAAAGATTGGGCACGGGAACTTAGTTCTAATTTCATTCCTTGGATTGAAGCTTTTGATTTTACATCAGTCCATGTGTATCCTCACAGTTGGCTTCCAAACGAGAGGCTTGTAAACAAGCTTAAATATTTATCTAAATGGGTGACATCTCATGTCAATGATGAATACAATATTCTAAAGAAACCTGTGTTTTTCACATATTTTGGATTGCATTATATATATAAATACTATATGTAGATTATCTTGTCTTATCTGTATAATGGTTTAGGTTAATACTAAACATGGATCTTTTGGAGGTGACAAAGACTATATTCAATACCTAGTGAGACTAGTTAGGTCACCTTCGAGAGATAATGTTATCTTGTCCATAACATATGGTGCTGCTATAGGAAACTTGAACAATGGTACACTTGTTGGTAGTGATGTGTATTCACCTATAGATTTGTCAACAAGTGAAGATCCATGGACAAATTTTTGCATTGCAAAAGAAGTGTAATGCTCCAAGGAAATATCATACTCTTGCATCAGAGTTGTACATGTTGGCTTACAAGAGATGATATGCATAGTGGCATCTCCTTTAACTATATTGCAACATTTCTTCTTATATCTTATAGTTCCTACTTTTCTTTATTTACATCCCATGTTTAAATATTTTGGCTTCTTCAAGACTTTGTGCATGATGCATTTACTAAGCAACCCCCATCATAATTTTCATGAAATTGCAAGCTATTGGAAATTAGAATGATGGGGTTAAAACCATTTGTGGTTCATAAAGTGCACTAACACAATCAATGAGTTTCCATAAGTTGCAATTCATTGGATAAAATACCAATGAGTTTCCATAAAGAATATCGAAAGGAAAAGGATCAGTCAAACAAATAATGCATGAGATTTTTAGATCTAGATGCCATTGCGTGTCGAAGCCAGTCTTCTATGGCTATTCTCCTTTATGGGGTCATTTGTGTAGGGTCCTCTCCAGCACCTGGGTCTTCTCCTCTCCTGCAGGAAATGAGACAAGGGTTTAAAGTGGTTGCATTCACATGTTCAATGCTCGTTTAAAGAGTATGGAGTATGCATATGCGTGGCCCTTTTGGTTAAACTATTTATATTGGATTTTCAAGATCAGTTATGTATCGTGTGACTAAATATGGTGATTGAATTTTTTATGGAGACCTATATTGTTGGCTCTCAAATTCCAGATATCGTTACTTTGAGAAGTAGTGTTGGTCATCTATATGCAAAATATGTCGCTAGAAAGATATAAGAACGGGAAGGAAGTGTAAATTATAGAGCAGCTCAAATGCCTCATATCTACAACTAATTGAGCATGTTTTATTTCTAGATTGCAAATGACAATTATAGTATTAATATAAAGGGCATTGATATGGAGATAAAAGAAGCCCTGGTTTACAAGAGGTTGTTATTTTTGAAGGTCCCCTAAAATGTAGGACCATTTTGGTGCCAATGTTTGAAGATTACATGGTTTGAGGGGAGATGTGGCCTCAAAATTTTACATGTTATTCAAATATCCAAAATTAATTCTTGAGAAGATCATGAAAAATGATTTAATTTCCTTTTGACTAGGAGGAAGTAATTAGAAGGAATTCATCTTCTCACATGGATAAACTTACAATACCAAAATAAGCAAGAAGAGGTTGGGTTTTGAAAAACAAAATCAACTAGGATTCAGATGTAAAACTAATGTGAAGGAAATAATTATGATGGCAATGATCATCAACATCATCATCATTATCAATGCTATCATATTCATCCCCATCATCCTCATTGCTGATGTTTTCACTGTCGTTATCATTTCCATCATAAATGTCATCATCATAATCATTTCCATCTTCAAATATATTATTTTTTTCAATGTACTTTTACAACCCACCATACGTGCATTTTCTATAGTCGATTTATGCCTAGCATTTATAGCTTCCTAGAAATGGGACTTGAGGTAAGAATTGCCATTTCTTAATGAAATAAGGAATTTATTGACATCCATATGCAAGTAATTCCTATTGCTATATAATATGCCATATGTCCTCTTTCCCACCAATTGTTATTACCCACTAACCCACTAACGCCCTAAGTGCCTCAACTCTAACCCACAAACCCACTGATGCCTAACACATTACAAAATTGTACCCACTAACACCTTAAGTCAATATCCCTCTAATCCTAACCCACTACCTAATAGCGTTTGGTGTCATTGTTGCCATGAAAAAACAAATATTCCTATTAGGATCCTTTATAATACTTCTTGGATGGTTTGGTGTCACTGTTACTATGACATGTCAAGTGCCTCCATGTGAAAGAGCTTGTCTTTGTTCACTGATAATCCTCTGCTACCAAGTGTTGTGCAAAATATTTGTTTGGAAGACATGTCAAGTGCCTCCATGTGAAAGAGCTTGTCTTGCTCATTGATAATCCTCTGCTACCAAGTGTTGTGCAAAATACTCGGCAACCTATTGATTTTCTTCTTGATCTGGGATCTGAAGTAGTTTCTTTGAAAATTGAAGCAATTTTGATTCCTATAAAAAATTGGATGAAGTCATTGACTTTTCAAATTCCCTCAAATATTAGAATGATTCGATGGCTGGTATTCTACCTTTAAAAGTTCCTCCACTTGTCATCAATATATCTGGAATCTTGTAGTAGAAATATGTGGATTCGTCAACACTAGAAGAGGAAATGAGATGTTCATAAATAATTCTAAGAATATGATTGCAAATCCTATTAAGTTCATCCTCAACTTTGTGACGATACTTCTTGATCCATTTCACAATACACTCTTACCCTTTGTCTATTTTTTTTGTTAAATGGATGAAATATCTTCCATGAAGCTCTCAACACCCCATTGACAATCTTGCAGACAATTGAGATCAAGTTTCTCTCTGCAAGTTGGCACTATGTTACTCATAAAATTGGCAATGAATGCATACAACACTTGTTAATCCCTTTTGCTCCAAGTTCTTTGAAATCACCATCAACAACACCTTACATGATCTTGAGGTTTTTGGTGATCAACATTAAGTGCCAATGCAAGAGATGGAAGATGATGTGGCCATTCAACCTGAAGGCCTTTATCATGATGTGGTAGTGTAATAATTAGATTCTAACATGATTCTAATGACCTAATGGTATCATGTGATGTATGTGATTCTTGAGGTCCATTCCTTGTTATAGGTCCAAAAGTTGGGGTCTTAAAACATAAGTTTTGTCTATTGGACTTATGGGTCATACATGGTGCCTAATTCCTCCACAAGAGACTTAAATGAGGAACATTTAGTATACAAGTAATATATCTTGATCATGTTTAGTTTTAACACACCATGAATAGTTTTCAAGGTCTAATCCATGCTCTAGGGACAAAAGGGAGGGTATTAAGTCATAGTATTTGTGTACATGGTTGATGGGATATGCAAAGGGACAAAGAACATGACACAAGATCCAAATAGTAAAAATATTCCATGTGAGCAACATATCATGGCCATTTTGATGTTTAGAATACCATGGATGGCTCTCCAAACATGAGCCATGGTACATGGCTGAAATCCCAGGTCTTAGATCATCACATTAGTTTTCAAGGTTGAAGGGTCATACATAAGGCCCAAATCCACAACTAATCCTTGCATACTTAATATTTACCATGTAAGGCAAATATTTTTTAAGGTATAACAATCTGTAGAAAGTTCTAAATTCCTAGGCCATGGTATAAGAAAAATGTCTCATGTCTTAGGCCATACGGGTTCTTTATGAAATTGATGGGGACATATGGAACCCAATGGAAACCCATAATCCCTACATAAGAAAATTGTCATGTGAGTAATGTAGAAGTTTCAAATGAAAAGATGGATTTTAAAGAAAGAAAAAAATTTCATCACTCTTTAAATATAGGTTTCTCAAATCTTAACCATATGAATTTTCATCTTTAGGAATTCTATGAAATATAATATAAAACAACATCATAAGTGAATGAATAGATTCCAATCCTTAACAAATCCAAAATTCTAGTAAATCCATGAGAAATAATGTCAAAGTGTTTTGATAAGTTTCATCTCTCCAAGGAATTGTATCTTGCATAAAACATATTTTAAAACTCTTTATTTACAAAAATAAATACAACATTAAAAATATCCTTATCTTCTTTAATTATATTGACGTTAATATCTCAACATAATTTCCTTTAACTTATGTCAAATGTTCGGGTACATAGGGTACTCCCAAAAGACCGAACACCTTGAGCAACCACTTCACACAAATAGATCACATATCAACACACCGATGTTTGTCACGTGGTTAAAACCCTCAAGAGGTAAATAGTCCATGGTCCCAGCCAAATAGCTACTTGGAGAAATTTATTATGCAAAAAAAAAAAGTTACATGAGCTTCTCATAATTGATCAACTAGCCAAGGACCCTCTATGCTCTTTAAATGGAGATCATAGACCAATCAGGTGTTAATCCACGGATCAATGGTAGGTATGATTTAAGAGAAGTTGAACCATCTGATCACTCTATTTCTAGAACATATCGTGACCATCATATTAGAATATTTACAAGTGCATACTAATGCATACTAAAGAAACACACTTTTACTTAACGGATATATTACACAAGTTGATATTAACTAAGTCCTAAGTGTCTAAATATCCTAACATCCCCCTTTAAGAACAACTTGGGATAGGATTGAAGGATTTACAAAAGTGACACTATTAGGAGAAGGAAGGAAGCATTAGAGCCTATCCCCCCTTAAGGACACATTCCTAAACTCCTAACATAGACCAAAATTTAGAAAACTTCACTTCTGTAAGAGACTTGGTGAAGATGTCTGCAACTTGATCATCTGTAGGGAAATAGAGCACTTCAATAACACTATCATGAACAATATTTCTGATGAAGTGCATGTGTAACCCAATGTGTTTACTACGCTGATGTAGAACTGGATCTTTGGCAAGCTTGATGGCACTTTGATTGCCGCATCAAAGTGGAGTAGGCTGCTGCTGCTCGAATACAAACTATGAAAGCATCAGTCGAAGCCATAAAGCTTCCTGACTGGCATTAACTATGGCTCTATATTATGCTTCTGTTGAAGAAAGAGCAAGAGCTTGTTGTTTTTTACAAGCCCAAGTGACAGGTCTAGATCCCAGACTGAAAACATAACCTGCAGTAGACTTTCGATCATCAAGATCGCTGCCCAATCTGAATTAGTGAAACCAACCAACAAAGGTTTCCCCCCTATACTGTAATGAATCCCAAACTGAATTGTACCTCGAATATATCGAAGTATTCTTTTTGCTACTTTCCAGTTACTTTCATGAGGAGTTTTCATATAATGGGCAACACGACCAACGGCAAAGGAAAGGTCAGGATGGAAATGAGTCAAGTATAAAATACTGCCAACAAGCTAATGATACAAGGTGGCATCTACTTCAAGGGAAGTACAAGTGGCAAAAAGTTTGACTCCAGGCTAGAAGGGAGAAGGGGCTGGTTTACAATCTTCCATGTGGAAGCAATGAAGAAGGTCACAAGCATACTTATACTGGGAAAGAAAGATTCCTTCTTTGGTTTGCAATACTTGGAAACCAAGAAAATAATGCAAATGTCCTAAGTCTGACATTTCAAAATTTTTCTTAAGACTGGATTTCACATGGGTTATAAGTTTAGGGTCACTACCAATAAGGATAAGATCATCAACATAAATAACAAGTATGATGAGATGGTTTCCTACTTTCTTGGTATAGACATTGGGGTCAAAATGGCATCTAGAAAAACCAGTGTCAAGGAGAAAGCTATCCATTTTTGCATACCAAGCTCTAGGAGCTTGCTTAAAGCCATATAAGGATTTCTAAAGGAGATAGACAAGGCTAGAGTTATCCTGAACATATCCAGGAGGTTGTTCCATGTAAATTTCCTCCTGTAAATCACCATGTAAAAAGGCAGACTTGACATCCATTTGATGGACTTCCCAGTTATGTAAGGCTGCAAGGGAAAGAATAAAGTGGATGGAATTCATTTTTGCGACAGGAGAAAAGGTTTCATTGTAGTCAATCCCTTCAACTTGGGAAAAACCTTTGGCAACTAACCTTTCCTTAAGTCTTTCAACACTTCCATATGATGCATACTTATTTCTGTAGACCCATTTACATCTGACAAGTTTTCTTCCTTTTGGAAGAGGAACAAGATCCCAAGTATCGTTTTCCATTAAGGAATGATATTTTTCATCCATAGCTCCATCCCAATCTGGATTTATTGAAGCTTCTACAAAAGTTTCCAAATCATGATTCTCAGAAACTTGAGCCAAAAGAGAAGAGTCTCACTGAAATTGAGAACATGTTCGACGTTGATCTCTAGGATCACCGACAAGATCACCAGTTGCTTAACATATTGAACGGACCCATCGAGGAAGTATTGGTGGTGGTGCAATTGGAGGAACATGAGCAGGCGAAGGTGGATTTTCATCCTCACTGTCATCATCAGAAATTGGAGTTGGAAACCTGTCAAGGAAGTTGGAAGAAGAAGAAGAAGGCACAATCGCCAAATCAGGCTCGCAAGCCAAAGATGGCACACCCGCCAAGTTAGGCTCGTAGGCCAAGAGATTTTCATCAAATTTAACATCTCTTCTAATGATTATATCATGAGAATGTGGCTGAAGAAGTATATAACCTTTTACATCTTCTGAATATCCAACAAATATGCACTTTTCACTTTTAGGCTGCAATGCTTTCCGTTTTTCATCCGGAATGTGAGCCCATGCATCACAACCAAACACACGAAAGTGACTTACATCTGGTTTAATTTTACTCCATGATTCTTCCAATGTTATACCTTGTAAAACTTTAGTGAGTGTGAAATTAATTATGTAATTTGCACAATTTATGGTCTCAACCCAATATTGAAGACTTAGTCCCTTAGATTGGATCATACAATTAGCCATTTCTTTTAAAGTGTGGTTCTTCCATTCAACTACGCCATTTTGTTGTGGTGTATATGGAACAGTGTGTTGTTGTTGGATTCCTTATTCAGTGCAAAAAGTATTGAACATTTTGTTAACATATTCTCCTCCATTGTAAGATCTTAACTTAATAATTTGATGACCAGATTGTTTTTCAACAAGGGCCTTGTAGGCCAAGAACATGTTAAATACTTTTCTCTTAAGTTTTAGAAAGTAAACCCAAGTGTGTCTGGAGTAGTCATCAATGAAAGTTAAGAAATATTTGAAACCAGAAAATGATGCAGATGGAAGAGGGCCACACAAGTCACTATGCACAAGCTCCAAAGGAACTGAGGCATGCCAAGAGGCACGTTTGTCAAAATTGTCTCGATGATGTTTTTCGAGTACACAACCGGAACAAACACCATCCTTGCAAGATACCATTAGAAGACCAGTCACCATATTTTCTTTACATAGTTGTTGCAATGAGCGATAATTTAAGTGACCAAATTGCTCATGCCAAAGTTTGCTCAAGTTATCACTATGAGCAACAAAAACTTAAGGAAAATGTGATGACTCAAAGTTGCTAAATTTGTACAACCTGGTAATATCATCAATAGTTCTAGTAGCAAGGACATTTTGAGGAGTTTTAAAATCCTTGATTATAACTTGGTAAGGTGTAAATGTCACAGTTTTACCTTCACCCGAATGAGTAATTTGATAGACTGATAACAAATTGCAAGAAATTTTTGGAACACATAGTACATCACTGAGATGACCATTTTCTACTGGAACTGTTCTAGATCCTACAACACTTAGCGATCTATCATGACCAACAAATATTTGCTTAGTGTTACATTCATGCATAGTGTTTGTGCCAGAAATTGTTTCTAAGGCCAGAGAAACAAGCCAACACAATCTCAAATAAAACTTGATAAAACAAAGTAGGTTTAGGGTTTCTGATGTATTTTCTTGGTTATAAACTTTGGGGAAGAACAGGGAATACACTCATGAGCAAATTAATAACCAAATCATAAACACAAGAAGATAAAGATGCATAATACATTCAACAAGATCCAACAGAACATAGTACTGAAGTTCATTCATAAAAGACAAGCATCGCCAGCATATAAACATAAACCAGAAATGAATATATCCTTTAAGCAACTAAACAACCTGAACAATGAAGCCAACACAGAACTGAAGGGTGAAAAGTGTCATATATCACATAGTTTCATCATCAAATGCATACAAAAGTTTTGATACTTAACTCATGAACAAGTCTGCAGACCTCCTGAAGCTATACAAAAAATTGAACCCTCTCAATGCCTTTCTAACCTCTCTAAATACTGTTCTTTACAAAATCAGTTAGGGATCTAACCCTAACTACCTCAACTAATTCGATGGGATAAAGTGAAATTTACAATATTACAAAATATGCTATTTTCTGAAAATAGTAAACAACTAACTAACATGTTCCTAAAAAAGATAACAAAAAATAAATCAATAGCTAACTCATAGGTCCTTAGCTGCCTCAGCTAGCAGAGCAAAGCCATCTAATGCTTGAGCTTTCTTCTTAGCTCGCCTCTTCTCCTGCTCCATGTCAGTTATCTTCTTGGTGAGCTCCTCATTTCTCTGCTGCAAATCTTTGACTGTCTTCTCCAACTCTGTATAGTGCAAGTCAGTGGTTCCTTTTCTCTTTAGAACCTCTTTAGATACTACTGTCAGCTCCTGACAATGGTCATTGACATCCTGAAGATCTTTTCTAAGCCTTCTGTTAGCCATCATCAACCCCTCATTGATCTCTTGCATATAGTTCATCTGCTGTTTGTACTGCTTAATGATTTTCTACAAGTTTTCTTTATCTAAATCAACTGACCTTCCTATCATGATTTCTTGCTCATAACTGGGCATCTCAGGTATGTCAAACCTCTTAAAAATGTTTGCATCCTTATTTAACAGATCTGTGGGAATAGCAGGAATATTAGGGTCTTTCATAATACCTGCTTGCCTAAGTATAAGTTCATCTTCATCTTCCCATTCTTGATCTTCAACAGGAGGTATTTCAGCTTTTTATTTCTGCTGTTGCTTTAAAAGTTCATTTCTTATTTCAAGAAATATAGCAAACAATTCAGACTCAGGCTGCCTTAACTCCTTTACTGACTGTGATGATCCTTTTACTTTTGCAGAATGAGAAGAGGAAGCTTTGGCAACTGTTTTTCCCTTGCTTTTAATGTTCATTGTGTCAAATTCTGGTTCTTCACCTGAGGAAATATCTTTCAAGACAATCAATTGCTTGGAATTCAATTTAAGATTGAGTAGTTTCTTCATATTCCATCTTAGCTTATTTGTTGGCCTGGTTTTAGGCCTGCAATATAGGGCTATCACTTCAAACGTTTTCTTCTTCTTCCTATTAGGTTTGACTGTTTTAATTTTTGAAGTGGAGAATTCTTTGCAGGCTTCAGCCTTATCTTCAGTTTTATCAACAGGCTGATCTTCTTCTAATAAATATCCCTCATCATCTGAGAGAATGGTGAGTGGACTTCTTTGCTGGTTCTGAAACTCCTCCTTAAGTACAACAACCTCTTCTGTAACTGCAACTTTAACTTCCTTGGAAACCTCTGCTGGTATCAACTGCTGCCTAGGCTGCAATTTCTCTTCTGAAAAAAATGAATACTTGCCTGTAATGCCAGCTGAAAACACTTTGGGTTTACTGTCAACTTCCACATGCTCTGTTGCCTTCTCAACTTTGACATCTTCCTTGTCTTCAAGTTTAGCTTTCTGACCTAATTTTCTCATCAGTACCTTCCCTTTGTCCGCTTGTTTTATAGGCTGCTGATCCTCCTGTTTGATTTGAAAGCCAAACCAAAAGATGAAAAAATCCCAGGTTTTTCCTTCATGCTGCAAAACAGTGCTAATAATCAACTTAATTATCCCATGATGAAAGATGGACTGAGAAGAATGGTCCATATGACCTTTGACCCTGTTAGACATTTTCTGCAAGCTTTTGAATAAGAAGAATGGAAGGCTCATCTTGGACACCCCCACCATATGTTGCAGAAATCTGAAGTGGTACTTAAATAAATAAGCATACCTTCCCTCGCAAGTAATATAACTCTGCAAAATTCTGATTGGTTCAACCCATTCCTTTCTAAAATTTTGAATAAGGATGCCTTTACTCCAGTTTGGGGTGACATTTGGTAATAGATATCTCTGAGGATCAAAGGTAAAGGGTAGTTTCTTAAACCATAGTTCACCTTAATTCTTAATCCCTGTAGCTTCTGCAACTAGCTCTACTGTCAATCTGAACTTCAAAGTATCAAACACCACCATGTCATCCTTGTAACCTTGTGCAAACCTACAGGAAACTTCAGCATTGTAACCATCTATGTTCTTAAATAAGTCTAGCCAGCCAGCCTGTTGGAAAAATTCAACACACCCAGGGAGTTTTTCAATCCAACCTATATCAGTAGGTTCAGCTGTGTTCACCTTACCACTCTTACCACTCTTACCCATTTTTTCTTCAAAAACTGGAAACTGTATGACTTTAGGGTTCAGTAGATGATCTAGTAACTGATTTTCTACCTCTCGAGCTTCTTAAGTTTCAATGTGCAACTCCCTACAACTTTCTTGACTGATCCATTTGTTTTTAAAAGCAAAATAAATCTCCCCACCAGGTGGAATGATTTAGATCACTGAGGATTCAATGTTCTTCATTAAGCCTGTGAGTGAAATTTAACCATCAATGAGATTGTCATGAAAAACAACTGACCACTGACCCTCTCCAAAAATTCATAATAAACCTCAGTGTCTGAATGCTTTAGGTCATAGGCTACTCAAACTCCTCATTGCATTGTTAAGGAAACTAGGTATCATGCATATTATTCATTCAAATATGAGACTCTCCTCGAACTGTAAAAAGGGAGCCTTGTGTTGAAAAGACAAGGATGACAACCTCATACTCTGTTCATTTTCTGTTTCAATCTTGACTTCAAAACCAAGCTGATCAGCCTTTTATCATGCACTAAAAACTAGGTCTTCAGGCTATCTAGGTCTTCATACTATCTCAAATGTCCAGTTCCTTCATCACATGTTGCACCAGTAGCAGTCTTAAGTTTGAACATCGTAACATGCAGAGTTTTCATCTCACCAAACCTTCAAACTTTGACAGGATCATATTCACATGAAAAACTAATATTTTTCAATATTCGCTCACCCACACTTCTAATCTTCCTTTCTCATCAACAGGGATGTTGATAAGAGCATATATTAATGTTTGGTTTAAATTTTTTTGCTAAAATGGGCTTCACCAGAAAAACCCCAAATTAAAAAACATTTCTGGGTGACCGCGGAATACCTTTTTAATGTTCCACTATAGTTGCTTTAAACCAGTCTTCGTGCTGTTTAATGGCTGAACAGGTGTCTTTATGTGCTCGATTTGATTACAGGTGTTGGAATAAAGAAGCCCTAATCTCCAGGTGACCTCCAAAAACCTCAACCGAGCTCTGAAACATCATTTCCAAGCTTTTGGCCTAGAACACCGGTGCACTATAAGTTTTCAGCTTCAAAATAGAGATAGGGAATAACTGTCTTCTCATCAAAGTCGGTTTAAATAGCTATCTGTCACGAGGAGCTGCATTAAATAGATGATGATCATGATTTTCCTTCACGTCATAAAACCACCTGCTCTCATGATGATTCTTGAGACAGCACGTAGCAAACTCCTCAAAACATGTGATTAGTCACTCACCACTTGAAATCACACCAAAATTTTGCTAAAAAACCGGAAAAATTGTCAGTCACGATATTCTTGTAGCACGCCTTTGTTAATTTCGGGCTCCAGCGCTACAAGAATAACTTTTAACACTATTTTGACGTTGTTTTACAATTTTTTGCTCTTTTGAATGCAGTTTAAAAGCTGCTTGAATGATGAGTAGGATTATAATGTGACTTATGAGTCCACTATGCAATATGATGAACTTTAAACACCTTTCAGTAATCTAAGGGATTAAAAATAAAATGAAAAATATAAAGGCAAAAGCTCAAAGTTTGTCTTGAAAACCAAAAATTTCCTTATAGAAGCAAAAAACCAAACTAAAACAAAGGGGTAACTTGAAAAAAAATGCAAATCAAACACAAAATTTAAAGAAACAAGTTACTGACTTAACATCTGGCTCCAGCTGCGGGATGAAGTCCTCCCTGTGAGGCTTCAAGAACCTGTAGACTAGTGCCTTCTGTCTGCTAACCTACTTACTTATCTGCAAAAATTCCATTGGGTTATGGAGTCTTATTATGCTTCACTCACACCAGTATGTACAATGAAAAGCGAAAATGCTCTTATAAACTGTAGAAATGCTTGAGGAATCGCCCATTAATAGGGCTGGACAACTCCTCACCTTCCAAGGACTGCAAGATAAAAGTATTGTTCTCTAAAACCTTTGACACCAAGAAAGGGCCAAACCAAAGATTGTCAAACTTACCATGTTTACCCTTTTGCTCCTTTCTTGCATCCCACCTTAGAACCATATCGGTAACTGAAAAAGTATTTTCTTTGTTGTTTCTGTCAAATCTGCTTTTGATCTTGGCTCTGTACAACTGTGCCTTTTCATCCACCTTTTCCCTATTTTGCTGTAACTCTATCATCTAAAAAATTATTCTCTGCATATCATCTAGCTCCTCTTGAGCATTCTGGAGAAATTTCATCACTGGGATCCCCAAATGAACAGGAAAAACTGCCTCTGTACCATATACTAACTGATAGGAAGAAGTTCCAATTGCTTGTTTCACTGTGATCCTATCAGCCCACAATGCATATTTCAGCATTGAATCCCATGATCTTTTGTTATGCTTGAGCAGCTTCTTGATACTCTGAATGATGTTCTTATTAGAAGATTCAGCCAAGCCATTACCCTGGGGGTAATAAGGAGTTGAGTGTTTCAACATAATACCATTCTTCTCACAAAATGCTACCATTGCTTTAGACTTGAAGGCCTTAGCATTATCTGTCACTAACTTCTGAGGACAGCCAAACCTACTCAAGATATTTTCCTCAATGAAATCCATGATTACCTTGTCTATAGCATTCCTTATAGGAATGGCTTCCACCCATTTAGTGAAAAAATCTGTTGCTGTCAGAATCCAGTGGTGCTGTCCTAAATATGCTGGATTAATTTCTCCAATAAAATCCAGACCCCATTGCTGGGAAGGAGCATTTACTGCAATGGGTTTCAAAGGCAAAGACAACAATTTCTGTTTTCCAGCAAACTTCTGACAAGGGACGCAGGCCCTTACCTGCTAATAAACATCTGCAAACAAGGTGGGCCAATAGTATCCAGCTCTCAAAATTCTGTAGGCTGTTGTCTTCCAGTATTTGTGCCCCCCACAAGCACCCTCATGAGAGTCAGAAATCACTCCTCCTATCTCTGATTGATCCAAACACCTAAGCAATATACCAGCAGGATCTTTCCAAAACAATTGGTCTTCCACCAAACAATACTTACTAGCTTTAAGCTTTAAAGATTTGGTAGCCTTCCTATCCATATGTTCAAGACATTGCGAAAATAATAGAGAATGAACAATGTCTGCATACCATGCTGATGACGAATAATAGTCCATAATCTTCTCTTTTTCCAGTGCTACTTGATCTTCTTCTTGAGTTATTTCTTCAGCCATAACATACAATCCCAGAGCCTGACAATTTTATTTAGCTAGCAGCTTGGCTAAACCATGTCCCTTAACAAGCTTAGTAGGTCTGATCTCCACATCATACTCCATAATCTTTGCAATCCATTTGCCTCTCTTCCATTCACTATCAGGCTGTGTTAAGACATCTTTCACAGCAGCATTTGGAACAAATGAAATGACTTTTGAATGCAGGACATAAATTCTGAAAAATTTCAAAGCCTTTACCAGAGCATAAGCCTGTTTCTCCAATATACTATACTTCAACTCAGAATCTTTGAGAGTCTTGCTGAAGAAGGCAATAGGCTGTTCCAATCCTTCGTTATTCTTTTGAAGTAAAATAGCTGCAATTGTGTCTTCTGATGCAAATGAGAAAGTAAGTAATTATTTAGTAAAATCAGGGCTTACCAATACAGGTGCTTCAGTAAGAGCTACCTTGATTTTCTCAAATGCAGCCTTTGCCTCGGAATTCCGTCTGACTTCTTGATCCTTTTTGAGCATGGCTGTGATCTGTTTAATGGTTTCAGCAAAGTTGGGAATAAACCACCGCAGAAAATTAATTTTTCCAACGAATGATTGAACATCCTTTTTACTCCTAGGTAAACTGATCTTCAGTATAGCTTTCACTCTTTCAGGATCTATTATGATGCCATCAGCAGACACCAAGTGGCCAAGTAGTTTACCTTCTTGCATAGCAAAATGTGACTTCTTTGGATTTAGAGAAAGGCCAAATTTTCTGCATTTTAGGAAGGTCTGCCTCAAATGCTTCAAATGCTCATCATCTGACTACGAGAAAATAGTGATATCATCCAAATAAATAACCACAAACTTATCTTTTTCTCCCACAAAGGCAATATCCATTGCTCTCTGAAAGGTTACTCCAGCATTCATCAAGCCAAAAGGCATCTTGTCATACATGAATGTCCCCCAGGGAGTTGTAAAGGCTGTCTTCTCCTTATCATCCGGGTGCATTGCAATCTGATTGTACCCTGAGAAACCATCCACCATAGATATCCTTTGTTCTCCAACCACTTGCTGCAATACCTGCTCAATCTTAGGAAGATGATAGTTGTCTTTTAATGAAGATCTGTTCAGGTTTCTAAAATCAACACATAATCTAATCTCTCCATTCTTTTTTCTGACAGGGACCAAATTAGCCACCCAGGAAGAATACCTGAGAGGCACTATTATCTTTGCATCCAACAGCTTTTTCACTTCTTTTTCAATTACAGGAAACAAAGCTGGATTGATCCTTCTCAGTTTCTGATGAAATGGTTTAACATTTGGTTTTAAGGGGACCTTGTGTTGTATGATTCCTGTATCATATGTTCTTAGTTCCTCATAAGACCATGCAAAAACATCTACATTCTCTTTTAACAGCTTGATATATCTATTCTTTGTTCAGCTGTCAATGATTTAGAAATTTTGACCATTCTAGGATGTTCAGCTGAACCAATATTACAGTCTATCACATTCTCTTCTGAAGACTGAAAAACAGGATTTGAGGGTGTATCATCCTTTGTAAATATTCTTTCCAAAGGTACCAAACCTTTGGGAATGAAGTTACTCTTCAATTCAATGATCTTATGACCTGCTATCTCTTCTGCAGCAATTTCATCCAGCTGTTCTTCTTCATCCTCCTCATCCTGATCAATTAAAGAATTTGAAAACTCATCTGTAAGTTCAATGAACCTTTTAATCTTAGTATCATCTTCAAACACTCTCCACTGTTTTACATTATCAGGTATAGAAGGTTTGTACCTTATTTCAATTGGATATTTCAACTGAGTGGTTTTAGGGATTCTGAAGTGTGTGGCAGCTAAAGCCAATGAATCTGCTGTCTAATTATAATCCCTTGGAATGCAAGTAATATTAAAAGCTACAAAATAGTTTTCAAGCATGTCCCATACCTCACTCCGATAAAGCTTCAACAAACCTTGCTTCACTTGATAGTTGCTCTTAACCTGCTGAACAACTAATTTAGAGTTGCCAAATGCAGCAATCTACTGAATGCCCAAATCTTTTGCAGCTTTTAATCCCAGTAGCAAAGCCTCATACTCAGTAGTATTGTTTGTAGTAACAAATTTCAACTTGTACATGAGCCTCATTGTTTCACCCCCAGGAGATTTGAGAAGAACTCCAGCTCCAGCACCCTCTTTGCATGAGGATCCATCAAAATACAATTTCCACAGTGCATCTTCTTCCTATCTGCTTTGTTTTGTTGGTTGTTCCTTTTCCACTTGTAACAGACCAACAGAATTATCCGCATCACTGAAATGTAGCATGCACGTACCAAGGTCTCTATCAACAGAGTACAGTGGGTGATTTGTGGGATTTTTATCATCTGTCACTAGGTAAGCAAACTGCAGCTCTCTGTACATCCTTCTATTTTCTCCACCAAACACAGGAATAGTGGCATATGAAAGGTCCATTTGTAAGGTTCCTCCAACCTTCTTTGCCCATGGCCTAGATAGAAGTAAACCAAACTTCGGTGTTATATCAGCTACCACAACATCCATTATCACACTTTTCATTGGCAACTGAGCTAGGCTGACAACCATGTCCTTTATTACTCCAGGGCACTTCACTACTTGGGAATCAAAGGCATATAGGTCATGGTAAGGTTTAGTGATACTCAGGCCCAAAGCTTCCATAACAGCCTTTGGCATCAAATTGTGGGATGCTCCTGCATCTAAAAGGCAATTGTGAATCATTTGCTCATGGACTGTCAAGGTGACATAGAAAGGAGGTGAAGCACCAGCCTCATTTTCAGTTTTTTCAGCTAGGGCTGATCTAATAAATATTCTAGGGTTTTCTTCCTGCAGATTAACTGTGTCTGAAACTGGATGATTACTTGCTGAATTCATCACTTTCAAGACCGTTTGTTTATATGAAGGATTCTTTATTAACTCAGTTAAAGGGACAAGAATCTTTAACTTCCCTAATTCATTCTCCAAACTGAAATTCTGAACATATTTGTTTACCTCTTCCATCTCTGAAGTCTTCCTTGATTTTTCTGCAACTTGTCTTTTTTCTGGCACAGGATCAACTGTTTGTTTAGCAGGAACAATGGCAGCAGGAACAATAGCTTTCTTCTTTGGGGCTTGCACCACCTGCTTTGGGCCTGATCTGAGATTTATAGTCTTCTTGGGTTCATTCTGATGAAAAGCAGCAGTTACAGCAGTCTTTTCTAACTCCAGGTCGTCCTCAGCTTCAAACATGTCTGCATCACAATATTATTCATTTAAAAATTCTTCTTCAGTAACAAAACCTCCAGAGAATCCCTCTCCAAAATGGTTCATATCCTGATCAGTCTCAGTCTCTTCAAAAAGAAGCTGTTCAACTTCTTCTTCATCAGCTACATTATTCTGAAGAGGTGGGGGCACTCTTTGATCTTAATTTTCTCTCCTTTCTCACTGGATATCATTGTTCCTGTGCTCTCTTGGTATGAATCTAGGAGCAAATTGCCTTCTGAACTGATTCTGGTTATTTGGATTTCGTTCAGCTTTTGGAGCAGGTTTGCCAGAATTCTTTTCAAGCTCTAATTTATTCAATTTTACAGTGAGAATCTTCACCAAATTAGCCATTTCATCAATTTTGGCTTCAGCAGAATGAGGAGTAGAACTTCCTGAAGTTACTTCCTTCTTTCCTTTTTTCTCATAAAGCTACTGGGATGTTTCTTTATTAAGTCTGTTTGAAGCCAATAGATTGGATTCTACCTCCAATGCTGCATCTTGCATGTTCAGCAAGGTGATAGGTCTCCTTTCTCTAAGTAATAAAGAAAATTCGTGATCAAAGGCATTTGCATAGTTAAGTTTAGCTGATGTTCCAGTAGGCTTAATTTCTGCTGGAATCCTACTATACATTTTGTTAAACCTTTTGGAAAAATCTGCAACAGTCTCCTCTTTTTTCCTTCTAAGAGCTCCAAACTCAGTTATATAGTAGGTGTGGTCTTTTGTGTCTCCCCATTGCCTCATGAAGAGATCACGGAGCTCTTCAATTATAGTGAACGAGTTGGCAGGCAACTCTCTGAACCATTTCCTTACATCCCCATCAAGGCTCTGAACGAATACCCTCATCCATACATCTTTGACCTCAATGTTTTGATTGTCAGCATAACTTAGGAAATCCTCCCAATGTTCTTCAGCAGTGGTTTCCCCCTGTCCATTGAATCTAGGCATATACTTTTGGTAATCACCTCCAGGCAATGCATGTAAAGGCTGAGGTAAGACTAATGGTGCATACCTGGCTGCAACCATCCGGTCCATCATGTCTATGGGAGGGTTTTGGGCTGCCATCTTTGGACTAACTAGTTTTGAAGATGAAGAAGCTTGACTGTAATTTGATTTGAAAGAGCTTTTACCTAATTTCAACTAAAAAAGAGGTATTTTACCGGGAGAGGCAGCTTTGGCTTTTCTAAAGGATTGAGGACTAATAAAGATTTGAAAAGAGCTATCAGGTATAGTAGGCTTAATCCAAGGTGAGGTTTCAGTTGAATGTAATGAAGCACCCAACTGGTCAGGGTCACAGAGGGCTGGTAAAGATTGATACCTTCTGATCTTTCTTGTTGTTTTCAATATTTGTTCAGGGTCTGAGACCCCTGAATGTAATGGTGAAGTAGGTCTGCTCCTGGTTCCCACTCCTCTAGAAGCCACTGTGACAACTTTGGTGAAAAATAGCCTTCAAAAAGTGATGGTTTAAGTCCACCTATTAAACCAAAAAAATGATAAGTATCCCAGGGAAAATATGCTTTCAGCTTCGTCCCCGGCAACGGCGCCAAATATGTTTGTGCCAGAAATTGTTTCTAAGGACAGAGAAACAAGCCAACACAATCTCAAATAAAAATTGATAAAACAAAGTAGGTTTAGGGTTTCTAATGTATTTTCTTGGTTATAAACTTTGGGGAAGGACAGGGAATACACTCATGAGCAAAGTAATAACTAAATCATAAACACAAGAAGATAAAGATACATAATACATTCAACAAGATCCAACAGAACACAGTACTAAAGTTCATTCATAAAAGACAAGCTACACCAGCATATAAACATAAACCAAAAATGAATATATCCTTTAAGAAACTAAACAAGCTGAACAATGAAGCCAACACAGAACTGAAGGGTGAAAAGTGTCATATATCACATAGTTTCATCATCAAATGCATACACAAGTTTTGATACTTAACTCATGAACAAGTCTGCAGACCTCCTGAAGCTATCCAAAAAATCAAACCCTCTCAATGCCTTTCTAACCTCTCTAAATACTGTTATTTACAAAATCAGTTAGGGATCTAACCCTAACTTCCTCAACTAATTCGATGGGATAAAGTGAAATTTACAATATTACAAAATATGCTATTTTCTAAAAATAGTAAACAACTAATAGTAACTAGCATGTTCCTAAAAAATATAACAAAAACTAAATCAATAGCTAACTCATAGGTCCTTAGCTACCTCAGCTAGCAAAGCAATGCCATCTAATGCTTGAGCTTTCTTCTTAGCTCGCCTCTGCTCCTACTCCATGTCAGTTATCTTCTTGGTGAGCTCCTCATTTCTCTGCTGCAAATCTTTGACTGTCTTCTCCAACTCTGTACAGTGCAAGTCAGTGGTTCCTTTTCTCTTTAGAACCTCTTTAGATACTACTGTCAGCTCCTGACAATGGTCATTGACATCCTGAAGATATTTTCTAAGCCTTCTGTTAGCCATCATCAGCCCCTCATTGATCTCTTGCATATAGTTCATCTGCTATTTGTACTGCTTAATGATTTTCTGCAAGTTTTCTTTATCTGAATCAACTGACCTTCCTGTCATGATTTCTTGCTCATAACTGGGAATCTCAGGTATGTCAAACCTCTTAAAAATGTCTGCATCCTTATTTAACAGATCTGTGGGAACAGCAGGAATATTAGGATCTTTCATAATACCTGCTTGCCTAAGTATAAGTTCATCTTCATCTTCCCATTCTTGATCTTCAACAGGAGGTATTTCAGCTTTTTCTTTCTGTTGTTGCTTTAAAAGTTCATTTCTTATTTCAAGAAATATAGCAAACAATTCAGACTCAGGCTACCTTAACTCCTTTACTGACTGTGATGATCCTTTTACTTTTGCAGAATGAGAAGAGGAAGCTTTGGCAACTATTTTTCCCTTGCTTTTAATGTTCATTGTGTCAAATTCTGGTTCTTCACCTGAGGAAATATCTTTCAAGACAGTCACTTGCTTGGAATTCAATTTAGGATTGAGTAGTTTCTTCATATTCCATCTTAGCTTCTTCGTTGTCCTGGTTTTAGGCCTGCAATATGGGGCTATCACTTCAAACTTTTTCTTCTTCTTCCTATTAGGTTTGACTATTTTAATTTCTGAAGTGGATAATTCTCTGCATGCTTCATCCTTATCTTCAGTTTTATCAACAGGCTAATCTTCTTCTAGTAAATATACCTCATCATCTGAGAGAATGGTGAGTGGACTTCTTTGCTGGGTCTAAAACTCCTCCTTAAGTACAGCAACCTCTTCTGTAACTGCAGCTTTAACTTCCTTGGAAACCTCTGCTGGTATCAACTGCTGCCTAGGCTGCAATTTCTCTTCTGAAAACAATGAATACTTGTCTGTAATGCCAGCTGAAAACACTTTGGGTTTACTATCAGCTTCCACATGCTCTGCTGCCTTCTCAACTTTGACATCTTCCTTGTCTTCAAGTTTAGCTTTCTGACCTAATTTTCTCATCAGTACCTTCCCTTTGTCTGCTTGTTTTTTAGGCTGCTGATCCTCCTGTTTGATTTGAAATCCAGACCAAAAGATGAAAAAATCCCAGGTTTTTCCTTCATGCTGCAAAATAGTGCTAATAATCAACTTAATTAGCCCATGATGAAAGATGGACTGAGATGAATGGTCCATATTCCCTTTGACCCTGTAAGACATTTTCTGCAAGCTTTTGAATAAGAAGAATGGAAGGCTCATCTTGGACACCCCCACCATATGTTGCAGAAATATGAAGTGGTACTTAAATACATAAGCATACCTGCCCTCGCAAGTAATATAACTCTGCAAAATTTTGAATGGTTCAACCCATTCCTTTCTAAAATTTTGAATAAGGATGCCTTTACTCCAGTTTGGGGTGACATTTGGTAATAGATATCTCTGAGGATCAAAGGTAAAGGGCAATTTCTTAAACCATAGTTCACCTTCATTCTTAATCCCTGTAGCTTCTGCAACCAGCTCTACTGTCAATATGAACTTCAAAGTATCAAACACCACCATGTCATCCTTGTAACTTGTGCAAACCTACAGGAAACTTCAGCATTGTAACCATCTATTTTCTTAAAGAAGTCTAGCCAGCCAGCCTGTTGGAAAAGTTCAACACACCTAGGGATTTTTTCAATCCAACCTATATTAGTAGGTTCAGCTCTATTCACCTTACCACTCTTACCACTCTTACCCATTTTTTCTTCAAAAACTGGAAACTGTATGACTTTAGGGTTCAGTAGATGATCTAGTAACTGATTTTCTGCCTCTCGAGCTTCTTAAGTTTCAATGTGCAACTCCCTACAACTTTCTTGACTGATCCATTTGTTTTTGAAAGAAAAATAAATCTCCCCACCAGGTGGAATGATTTAGATCACCGAGGATTCAATGTTCTTCATTAATCCTATGAGTGAAATTTAACCATCAATGAGACTGTCATGAAAAACAACTGACCACTGACCCTCTCCAAAAATGCATAATAAACCTCAGTGTCTGAATGCTTTAGGTCATAGGCTGCTCAAACTCCTCATTGCATTGTTAAGGAAACTAGGTATCATGCATATTATTCATTCAAATATGAGACTCTCCTCGAACTGTAAAAAGGGAACCTTGTGTTGAAAAGACAAGGATGACAACCTCATACTCTGTTCATTTTCTATTTCAATCTTGACTTCAAAACCAAACTGATCAGCCTTTTATCATGCACTAAAAACTAGGTCTTCAGGCTATCTAGGTCTTCATATTGTCTCAAATGTACAGTTCCTTCATCACATGTTGCAGCAGTAGCAGTCTTAAGTTTGAACATCGTAACATGCACAGTTTTCATCTCACCGAACCTTCAAACTTTAACAGGATCATATTCACATGAAAAATTGATATTTTTCAATATTCGCTCACCCACACTTCTAATCTTCCTTTCTCCTCAATAGGGAT
This sequence comes from Pseudotsuga menziesii, assembly GCA_001517045.1. NCBI lineage: Eukaryota > Viridiplantae > Streptophyta > Pinopsida > Pinales > Pinaceae > Pseudotsuga > Pseudotsuga menziesii. The sequence continues at coordinate 613,482 of LPNX010642796.1, forward strand.
GTTGATAAGAGCATATATTAATGTTTGGTTTTAAAAAATTTGCTAAAACGGGCTTCACCAGAAAAACCCCAAATTAACAAACATTTCTGGGTGACCGCGGAATACCTTTTTAATGTTCCACTATAGTTGCTTTAAACCAGTCTTCGTGTTGTTTAATGGCTGAACAGGTGTCTTCATGTGCTCGATTTGATTACAGGTGTCGGAATAAAGAAGCCCTAATCTCCGAGTGACCTCCAAAAACATCAACCGAGCTCTAAAACATCATTTTCGAGCTTTTGGCCTAGAACACCGGTGCACTATAAGTTTTCAGCTTCAAAATAGAGATAGGGAATAAATGTCTTCTCATCAAAGTCAGTTTAAATAGCTATCTGTCACGAGGAGCTGCATTATAACAGATGATGATCATGATTTTCCTTCACGTCATAAAACCACCTACTCTCATGATGATTCTTGAGACAGCATGTAGCAAACTCCTCAAAACATGTGATTGGTCACTCACTGCTTGAAATCACGCCAAAATTTTGCTAAAAAAATGGAAAAATTGTTAGTCACGATATTCTTGTAGCGTGCCTTTGTTAATTTCGGGCTCCAGCGCTACAAGAATAACTTTTAACACTATTTTGACGTTGTTTTACAATTTTTTGCTCTTTTGAATGCAGTTTAAAAGCTGCGTGACTTATGAGTCCACTATGCAATATGATGAACTTTAAACACCTTTCAGTAATCTAAGGGATTAAAAATAAAATGAAAAATATAAAGGCAAAAGCTCAAAGTTTGTCTTGAAAACCAAAAATTTCCTAATAGAAGCAAAAAACCAAACTAAAACAAAGGGGTAACTTGAAAAAAAATGCAAATCAAACACAAAATTTAAAGAAACAAGTTATTGACTTAACACATAGTAGAAAAGATGGCTTGATCCTTAGCCATATGATAAGATGTTCCAGAATGAATGAGCCATTCACTTGAAGTAGAAGAAGAAGACAGATTCTGAAGTATAAGAGTAACCAGAAGCACAAAGTGCATGTCCATGAGAGATAGATTCTGAAGATGAATCTAAGCTAATGTGGTGCTTCTTCATTGCTGCTTCCAAGGCTTCCATCTTCTTGAAACACTTAGATTCATCATGATTATCTTTCCCACAAAAGTTTCAATGATGCTCAGTCTTCTTTCCTTTTGGCTTAGATCCTTTGTCATTTTTTAAAGGAGCTGACTGAGAGGGTTTGGGACCCTTATGATTTGGCTTATTATTGCAAAAATTCTGTTTCTTGGGAGGCTTGGACTTTTCTTTCTATTGGGACAATAAGGCTTTCCTAGGTGTATCTGCATTATTAATTATTCCAAGATGAATGAGATTATATTGCTCTCTAATTAAGGAATCACAAAAGGATTCAAGCCTAGTCTCTTGATAGCTAGCTGCAGTCAAGGATTCTTTTATGGAGTAGAATGTAGATACAAAAACAGAATATGCAGGTCCAAGTTTGGAAAGAATACGATAAATACATTGTTTGTCTTTTTTCTTAATCTTGCATTCTACACATAAGAGTCCAAGAGTTTTATACTTAGATAAATTGTCCTGAATGCATGAAAAATCATTTGGATTTAAGGAAATCAACTCATTCTCAAGTTAATGACCGCAAAATTCATTGTGTTTACCAAACACAGATTCCAACTTTTCCCAAGCTATATCAGGTTCATCAATTCCATATATGTGGAATCGCAAATCAGTAGACATTGACATCCCAATAAATCCACGAGCTTAATCACATCTATTTTCCCATTTAATTTGCTTATCATCATCAATGGGTTCTGTTTCTCTCCCTGAGGTTATCCTGAAAAGTTCCCTACTTTGCAGAACATCCTCCATACGAGATTTCCACGAGAAATAGTTAGAACTTGTAAGTATAATATCACAAGGGGTGGCCATAATGTAAAATAGTGGCTGAAAGAATAGAAACTAACTATCTAGATGCAAAGAGCTCAAAAAAATATGCAGTTTTAAAAAAAACGACACTGAAAACTGATTCTAGATGATGAAGTTATGCTTGATCAAAGAAAATGTTGAAGATGTCCACAATAGTGACATGGCAGATATTAATTTGACCAACTAAAAAAAAAGAACCCCCCTCTTTCTAAGATCAACCTTTGACAATCACTTTAAGATAAAGTTTCTTTTAAGTGAATCACTTTTGTAGAATAAGTGATGTTCACTTTTACAATAATGTTACTTTTAAATAGTGCGGCAATAAATTAAAAGAAGTGACTCACTTTTTATTTTATTTTATTTATGTGAGATGCACTTTTACAATAAAGTAACTTGAAAATAGAAATTGCATGCACAAAAAAGTAGCTTAATAAGACTTGAACTCAAGACCTATTAAAGAATAAAGCAACTTTGGACCAAGTGAGCTAAGTTTAAAAGGTACATAAAAGAATGGAAAGAGGAAGAGGTTTTTTTTTTTAACTCTTCTCTCTCGTTCTCTGTGCTTGCCTTTTTTTCCTACAAATCACAAAAAGAACGAAAAACAAAAACAAAAACAAAAAACTTTTTCCACACAATGGAGTTAGATCTTGGTTAGCTTACCCGAAAAGTCTACATTTTTAAGTTTTTTTGTTGTTTCTGATTTACCGTGATCATACAAGGTGCATAGAAAAAAGCATACGTAGCTGAGAAGACAAGAAAAAAAACTTTCCCTTACTATTTCTAATTCGCTGTGTTCGCGCAAGGTGCACGGCAAAGAGCATACGCAACCAGGGAAGGCAACAGTTCGAGACTAAAACAGTAAAGATCTAATAATAAAACTGATAAAATATGAGAGATTTAAAAAAAAGAAAACAAATTTGTCACTGTAACATTATACCTTCAGATTTCACTAGTACATGTGATCAATTTTGCCACGTTAGTTTTCCACGTTAGTTTTACTTTCGTGGAAAAATCAAGGGTAAATTATGCATTTTTACAATTTTTTTTAAGAAGCCCTGACTTTCGTCGCTGTATCCACGCCAGACCATCGCTATAGCGACAGCACCGTCTTTTGTTGACTTATAAAATGGTCAAGGCGTCGATACAGCGACGGCCAAGAGTTTAAGCGCGGTTATGTTTGATTTTTTTGTGAATTTTGTATGCCATAACCGGTCATGGATGATCTTTCGAGCCCGAAACAACGTCTCTCATGGAGGAGTGACCAGGGGGTTTTCGTTGGAGTTGGTAGTTGAGAATTTTGTGACAAAGGAGGTTCCATTTAACCCTAATTTCTTGAAGCATATGTTCCCAAAGATTGAATGGAAGGCTCTCCACGATGCAGCAAAGAAGATGGATGAGAATGATCTACACTACTCTGTTAGGGAAATACATTGATAATCAGCTGAATAATGTGTGGTTTCAAGCCGAAGAGATTTTTCCATTGAATGGAACTCCAGAGGTCCGGGAATAGGTGTTTTGGATTCCTGTTTCACAGTCCTATTATGAGCTTGCACAAAAAATAGAGGTATTTGTTTTGGGGGGCCATTGCTTTATCATACTGCAAGAGATATGCAATGTATAGGTTAAGATAGTTATTTATGTCCAGATCTGTGTCTTACATGCCTACCGTATTGGCACATATTTCAGAATGAAGTTTACTTCAAGCTAGGGTCAGGCTTGGTCTTTAAATTTGATGGATATTGTATATGTTTAGGTTGAAATGGTGCTTACGTTGTTGATTACGTTGTTCACTAGTCTTATGATAAGTGTATTTAACCTTTGCTATCTTAGATTGCTGCAATGATTTGAAGAATATGAACAGGTTGAATTCCTCGTGATTTGTTTTCAATTTGAAGTTCTATAGCTAAAGACTTTAGTTGGTCAATGCAACTTTGACCATTTCCTGGTCACCCATGTTTCAAAACCATGGTCTGCTCTATCCAAAATGTGTCCTCTCTTGAAACTTTGGCTCAAGTTGTGTTTTCCTGCTATCAATTTTGAAATCTTCTTGACATGTGTTATGCTTGCTTGTTTATCATCAGGCGAGGATGTGAAAATCAATGTGGACCAAAATTCATCACAAGTTGCCCAGGACAAACCCTTTCCAAATAAAAGGCTATTTTAGAAGTGGAAAAGCTTTCTTGCTGGTCACACATATGACGACGACAAAGGATCAGTAAAGTCAAGGCGGTGGTCTCGCACACCATTAGGAGATATTCTTCAAATTGCTGATAAACCACTTCCAAA
>LPNX010642796.1:627831-664420 GCA_001517045.1 Pseudotsuga menziesii
ATTTCACAGCCGTGGATACAGCGACGGCTCTGCGTGGATACAGCGATGGCAAAGTGTGGATACAGTGATGGCAAGGCGTGGATACAGCGACGGCATGCCATGGAACTTTTCCAAGTCTGACTGTCGCAGGTATAGCATCCTCGTCGCTATAGCGATGTCTTCTTGTCGCTATAGTGATGGCTTAGACATCTAAATAAATATAGAACATTGTCGTTGTATCAACGGAAAATTAGGGGTCGTCGCTATTGCAACTAAAAAGTTGCCACAGGAAAAAAACACTTAGACGTGGCAATATCCACGCTTATCCGTGGATATTGCCATGTTTTTGCCATGGCAAAATTGATCACATGTACTAGTGAATTTGCTGAAATGGGTGTTTCTGGAACAAAAGGAATTCCCAATGGAAACGGCACTCTGGACATAATGGAATAGCTCCCACAGGACACAAATGCATATAAAATCGAGAACCAGAAACCCTTTCAAATTTTCAGCAACACCAGTTCCATATCTTGATCAAAACCGAAAGCGGCTCTTCATAAACGCTCTGATACCATGTTCGGGTACACAAGGTACTCCCAAAAGACCGAACACCTTGAGCAACTGCTTCACACAAATAGATCATAGATCAACACACCAATGTTTTTCATGTGGTTAAAACCCTCGAGAGGGAAATAGTCCACGGCCCCAGCCAAATAGCTACTTGGAGCAATTTATTGTGCAAAAGTAAGAAATTTACATGAGCTTCTCATAATCGATCAACTAGCCAAGGACCCTCTATGCTCTTTAAATAGAGATCATAGACCAATCAAGTGTTAAGCCATGGATCAATGGTAGGTATGATCTAAGAGAAGTTGAACCGTCGGATCACTCTATGTCTAGAACATATCGTGACCATCGTATTAGAATATTTACAAATGCATACTAAAGAAACACACTTTTACCTAATGGATATATTATACAAATTGATCTTAACTAACTCCTAAGTGTCTAAATATCCTAACATCAAATTCACATGACATATAGGTGTAAATTATATACCATGAAGAACATAGATGGTTGCATATAAAATCAACAAATTATATAAGTATTGGAGAAAGTGAAAATTCAATGAAAACTTCATTAATATGAATAATATGAAGTTGTACTTACAAGATCCTTATCAAATGCTACTAAAATAATCTAGATATCCAAAACCCTAGATAAACCAAGGATAATCAACAACTATAAATCACTTAAGATAAAAGTCCTTTAAGGTAAAGATGTTTCCCCCCAAAAGTCTTGAGAATTGGATTTTTGGGGGCGGACTTTAAAGAATCAGATTTTTTGGGGGGTAAAGATGTTTCCAATTCTCATGAATTATTTTATAGAGGTACCTGAAAGAGAGACAAATGTTAGGAAAAACTAATCTCTAGGACATACAGGTCCATATACAAATCATCGACATAAAGATACAGGCAGATCCAACATGATGTAACTATGATGGTCACTCAATATGCAAAAAGGCACAATATCAAATCGAAAGGAGTCAAAGCCACAAGTGAACAAGGTGGATCCATGCTCACTAATTGATCATAGCCACAAGAATACAAGGTAGATCTATGTCTTAGCAAATGTCATATGAAGTGTGACAAAGTCTTGTGCAACTCGGGCAATAGAAAAATATGATGATGTTATTGTCGGTCCAAGGTCTTCAATCCAAACCACCCAAAGGTACAAATATTAACCATGAGAATAAAGGAGTTGGAGTCGAACATGGAGTAAACCATTTGATTACCGGTCAATGATGATAAACGTTAACAAACGTGAGGGAAACCACCATTAATGAAAATGGTTCCCAAGGTACCTAGTACATTCTTACAAGTGTGAATACAAGGACTTGAAGTCGAACAATTGAATAATCCATAAAGGAGGAGAAATTAAAGTATTCCCACTACCCAATAACGATGGAAATCGCCACTGATGACTGCAATCCCCAAGGTATAATCATAAACTCTAAATCTCATTCGCAGAGCAAGAAGTATTGACGTCGATAAGAAGAGATATGTTGGAAGGAAGGCATCAAGTCATCCTTCAGCATCCAACATGAGGTAAGTCAAACACTAAATGGATCTGTAATTGGTACAAAATTTCACGACAAGAACCACCAAATTCATGAATGTAAGGAATCGATACCAGGAAATGGCTGACACAAAAGGTCAAGGAAACTGTAGAATGACCGACAAAGGTTTATCCTTGAACAGTGAGCACAACACAAAAGTAACTTAGGTAGATTTTGACACAAAAGGACAAAATGACACAAATCTACAATGTAACAGACATTGACAGATTCCACATATAAATGTAAAAAAGGCCAACTAGAGGAGTGAAAACTCTGAATCAGGATAAAGTCAAAAACTGAGACCCAACTGTTGATAGACTCAAAATTGGTGATTTGTTCAAGGACAAAAGACTTTCTGCCATGATGTAAAATACGTGTGAATGAACTTCCCCTTCCCTCTTTCTTGTAAAGGTTTAACAAGTCCAAGAAAGCAAACTCAAGACCTTCTTCATTCATGACAAGATCAAAGAAGAAACTGAAGAATGCTTGATAAAGCACTAATTCGAGTATTTTATGAGACCAAATTAGTGATGCTCTACAATGTTTTCATAGTTTTGAGAGTCTGAAAACTCCAAAGAAGATTCTACGGGGGTGCTTTTTCATAAAGTTAGTCTCCTAGGTCCAAAAAAGTGTAAAATGATACAGAGGAGAAATCTCTTAGTCTAGACGAAACAAGGTATGCCTTTTTCGTAGTTAGTTAGAAAGGTATGAAAAAGGGGTAAACTATCACCAGACCGATGCTCCTTCATAAGTGAGCAAGACACTCTAGTTTTAACAAGTGTGAAGGAAAGCAAGATCACTTGGAAAGTTCCATTTAGTTACGAGAATGGTACGGACAACAGTAAACTCAACGATTTTCTCTTAGATTTTAGAGAGCATGACAAAGACATAAAGTACACTCGAAATCTTTTTCATGTTTAGGTATAGAACACGAAAAAGAGAAAACTAAGCTCGAAAAAGGGTCATTTTTGTAATTTTAATCCTCTAGCTTTGGAAAAGAGATAAACCTATGACTGGAGATACTCTTCTAGATTTAGAAGAAAATAGAGTATTCATTTTTCCTAAGTAATCCACAAGGCCTGAAAAATGGGTAAACTTATACCTATGCGGATGAGTGTTCAATTTACCATAACAAGTCTTAACAAACAAGTTTACTCTGAAATCTAGTCAATTTTAAGGAGTCAGACATGGCTTAAATATAACTCCATATATTTCCCATGAAGTTTTAACGAGTCCGAAAAATTCAACTTGCGACCTCCTTACTGTTTTTAACAAGCTCGAAGGAGAGCAGAAATAATTCTCTAAATGTGAGGAGACAAATGGCAGAGGTAGACAAAACTAGTTCCAAGCGCAAGGAACAAGCCTATGCATAATGCAAGGAACATGAGCAATATAAAGACACTCAGGGAACGTATCCTTAAGGAAAAATGTGTCAAGTTGCAAAGGAAAAATGGTACAAGTCTAAGCGATGATGAGAGCAAAGATGAGAGCTTATACAACAAGCTAAGAGCATGGAATCTGACATCAGGATCATAAGCACAAGAAGGGTGCATCCAAATGCAGTTACATCTTGAACAACGAGGTGAGGTCAGTAAACAGTTGTGGATCCAACTACAAATATTGTCTCCAAGAAACAACAACATCATAATCATATTCAGAAGAAAAGATCTGATGCATGTCACTTTGGCAAAAACATGTGTGACTTTGGTATCTTCTACAAAAGGTGTGATCAAGGTATAATCAATCAAAGAGGACTCTATAGTTCCAAGGACCGAGGATTTATGATCAATAAGATGAACCATAGAAGAAAATAAAAAATCAACAGGGGATATAGAGTCTACAGCAATAAAATCAGTCTCACGGGAGTTGAAAAATTCATAAGAAAAATCAAACTCAACAGGATCACTGACTTGCTGATCAAAGGGAGAGTCTGAAGAATTAACAAGACCAACAGAAGGATATTGATCAACAAAAAGATCAGGCTTATTAAGCAAGTCACAGTTAAACTTAGTCACAACTAAACCATCATCCAAAAGAAGGTAAGATTATATCAAAGACTCTAGGAAGAGTTTATCAGAAGGAAGTCAAACATCCCAAATAAGACACATGTGTAAAATTTCAAATTGATCAACAGAGTAGAGAGCAGGATCAAGGGTCTGTATAGGATGAAACACTTGGTCAATTGTCAGAACCGAGTCCCAAGAAGGTAAACATGAACACAAGGCTTCTTTTTAGTAGCACTTGAACCCAAGGGATATGAGGCCACATAGCTCACCCGTGGTGGGGTAGTGTCTATAGAGACACTGGGAATCACTGGGAATCAATAAAGGAAAAACCTAGTCTCTAGTTGGGTCAAGAGATAGATCAAGAAAATCCAACTGATTAATAGTGACAATTCCTTTGCCATTATTAAAGTACATCACACGAAATAATGTTAACACCAAAACCTGCATGGCATAAACATAATAATTCCCAAGGAGAATATTGAAGTCCAGGGGATCTTCTGTCACCATGAAATCAAGTAAGATAGTCTTCCCACCCAAAGTAATAGGTGTTTGAGCAATAATTCCTAAGGATATACTAGTTCTTCTATCAAACGCTAGTAACTGAATAGCTGTCGACATATGGATGGGAGATCACATGCCTCTCCAAGAATGACCATACAAGATACTAACCGAGGCTCATTCATCAACAATACAATGAGCAATCGTGTATTGTCCAACTTTGACCCTTATTTGGAAAGGTGCATCAGAAGGAAGGCACGGCTCAACTAGGCTATCCCAATCAAAGGAAGCAATCTGAGAGATTGGTGGGGGTTTATCTGAAACAACTTCAGTGCCCCCTTGTTCAGTAAGTTATGAACTAGTAGTGAAGAAAATATGACTAGTAGACACTTCACTCTCCAAAAGAAGAGTGGGATTGATAAATAATGGAATCAATTCAATCGCTTCATGAAAATCACTCTCTGCAGGGAGAGTGGGATTGACCAAAGATGACATTGGTTCAATCACATAAGGATCACTCTCCAAAAGAAGAGTGGGGTGAACCAAAGACTAGGAAGGTTCAACAACTTGATCAACCAAAGGTTGAGTAGATGTTTGAGAAACTTCAGGTTGTTCAGGAACAGGATATTCTTGAGTCTCGTACCACACTCTTCACACCTTCGCGATAACAGGGCACTAGTGAGTAAGATGATCTCCCTCGCACAGATTACAAGGGAACTTAATTTTTCCTTTTGAATGATCAGTTTTATCAATGGTGTCAACACGACTAGAATTTGTTAAATTTTTTCTCTTAGAATGACCTACAAAGGATAAGAGTTTGCTCCCAACATGACCTATAGAGGCTGAGAGACTAGGTCCAACCTGACTAAGAGAGGTTGGTTGTTTAAAAACTTCAAGGTGTTACAAAATGGCATGACCTTGGAACCAAAATCTTCGTACCTCTACAATGGAAGGGCATTGATAAGTAAGGTGGTCTCCGTCACAAAGCTTACAAGGAAACTTAGGATTGTGTTTTGAACAGTTAGTCTTTTCAATAGTGTTAGCATGACTTGTAGTCACTAATTGTTTTCCCTTAGCATGACCTATAGAGGCTAATATTCCCCCCCCAACATGACTTGCATAGGCTGAGAGACTGGGTCCAACATGACCTGTAGAGGTTGGATAGGTAGGATCAACATGCTTTGAATAGGTTGAGTGTGTGCCCCCAGCGTGACTTGCAAAGGCTAGGTGGTTGGGTCCAACATAATCTGCAGAGGTTGGACGGGAAGGTTTAACTTGACCTGCAGAGGTTGAACATGTGCCCTCAGCATGAATTGCAAAGGCTTGGTGGCTGGATCCAACATGAATTGGAAATATTGGAAGGATCCCACCAGCATGATCTGTAGAGGCTGGATGGTGAAGATCAACTTGACTTGCAGAGGTTGAGTGCTTAGATCCAACATGACCTATAGAGGTTGGATGGGTGCCCTAAGCATGAAATGCAAAGGCTGGGTGATGGGGTTCAACATGACCTGCAGAGGTTGAATGGGTACCCCTTTCTTATGTGTCTTATTCCTATTCTTCCTTCTTTTACTCCTTTTAGACTGTTGGTTACTAGTATCAATACTTTCACCACATGAGGAAGATGGAGGTGGAGAAGGTGCTACAGGTCAAGGGGAAGCAATGTTTTGATGCCCTTGGTATAATGAGCTTACTTGAGAAGCATTAGGAGCGTTCAAGGATGTTGGAGTGGAAGAAAACCACACCGGTATCCCTAGGGTGAATCCAGGAATATTCAGGGTGGCCATCAAAGGAACACCAACATTCCCTATGAGAGGAATAGAACAAGGAGTTCCCGACATGGGGATCTCTTGGTTGGTATTCATAGGGTTTTTAGACATATTTTCAAACAAGAATAAAAAGTATGAGGTCGACCAAAAACCAACAGTACAAAAAATACACCACTAGCAAAAAAGACCTAAGTATCAAACCAGACAAACAAAGATTCCTTCCAAAGGAAAGTTTGGGATGATGAGGCCCTAGAACTAACCAATGAAGGAAGGAGAGTAGTTACTTGGTGTCCCATGAAGAGTACTTTGGGTGCAAGTAGTGGAATCACCCAAACACCCTTCCAAATTGTCAACCAGGGTTACCTTCCAAGTATACCCTAGGTGCATTAGAATTAACCTTCCAATCCCACCTATGCAAGATCCTAGTAGAAAAGATTCTAAAGCTACCAACATCGCAGATAAAGTCTGCCGAAACAGTCATCATTCCAGTCGATGCACATGGGTAGGGTAACTAAGCCCGAAACTCAAGTAGTACCAGGAACCACACAGGGTCAGGAGGAGGTACTGGGTGAGTCCCAAAACGTGCAGCAAATCTAGTGTATTCTCTATTGAGAAGAGGAGGGGTATATCCAATAACTCAGTATTGCATGACCTTGTGCTTGACTACTGTGTGAGAGGAGATTTCCGGTGTCTTTCTCAGCGAAGCTGGATTTCCTAATAGATAGGCCACTATGTTTGAGTTTAAAGTTTTGGGCAGTTGAGATATCCCTAACCCAAAACACTAGCCTAGACTACTATGTGTTGTCCCTATAAATAAACAATTACTAATAATTTTTGAATATTAAGCGTTTATTTTAAAGGGTTGTTGATTACTCAAAGGGGGTGGAGGAAGTGAAAACAATGGTGTTTTGAATCAAATTTGAAACAAGATGACTAAGCAAATAGAAATGAAATGTAGAAAGCAAAAACTATTCTCTTTCTTTTCAAAATGAAAATTTGAAAACCACAGAAAGTTTTTTTTTCAAGAACATTAATATGCAATGCAATTTAGACTAAAACCCTAATATATGTGCATAGAAAGAAACTATATGCTATTTTTATTTTTTCTTTTATGAATGCAAAAAAAAAACTACCTACAAACTAAAGTATGCAGATGACAAGAACAAAGCAAAAGGAACTCTACTATACAACCACCAAATAGACTCTAGACTACCCTAAAGTCAGTATAAACCATACTTAGAAGGGAAGCTTGCATAAGAGACAAGTCAACTACTTAGGCATGGTGAATCCAACCAATAGAAGAAGAAGGAAAGAAACACCATCAAGCTTCTAAACTTAGACAAAGATCACTAACGGAGGCTGACCAGAAAAGCCAAAAGTCAAACCAAGCAAAGGGGGTGGGCGGGGTGAGCAAAGAGCAATACCTAATTCTACAAAAGGACATGCAACATAGATAAAAAAAACCCTAAATCGATGACACTAACTCCCTAGATTCATGCACCTACAGAGGACCCCAAAAACCTACTGAGCAAACCTCTAACAACAGAAAAAAACACAAAAATGAGGAAAAAACACTGGATTGAGGCATTCACGAGTTGTAGTACTATCAGGTTGCGAGTCACACGTAGGTTGAAAGTGTAGCAGGTCGTATGTACTTCCCAGTCATGCTACTGTTGAGTTTGCAGCTCGTGAATGGGTGGAAAAACCCCTAAAAAGGTCAAAACATGGCCTAAAAAGGAACAGGAGGTGTCCTATCAGGTTGAGAAGGTGTTCCTAAGTGGCAAGAAGGACCTGAAACCTTGCAAAATATTAGAAGAAAGACAGAGAAACCCAAAATAAATAAGGCTCTCCCCAATGGAGTCACCAGTTCTGTTGTAGAGGAAAGTTTCCTATGGCTAGGGTTTAAGAGGTCATCAACGTACTGGGGTTGAAAGAGAGATGAATATAGTTCTACAAGTATATATAAACAAGATTGAGAGATTTGATTGGTCCGTACCTTAGCCAAGTAAATGTTGATCCAAGTAGGCCTTCAATCCTTCTCTTGCTCCTCTTGCTCCAAGAGACCTACAAAATGAATTATACCTTGCTCAAACCGATATGACCACATGTAAAGCAATGATAATCAAAGAAACATGAATTCCTAAGTTTGATAATCATAAACATCTGATCATAATCAAAGATTCAATATACAAGACACAATGATTCGAAGAGGAAGGATATCACGTCTTTATTAAACATGGAAGAAGTTCAATGATACCTTCTCCAAGTCAGGCACCTCACGAAAGCTTGATCTAGTTCGGTTTCTTCTCTTCTCCAAGGAACTCAGCCTCCAAACTATGCAACACAAGGAGATAGCTTCTAGGGAAAAGGTGGGGGGAATGAGAGTCCCAATTCCTCCAGCATAACAATGCAATGATTCTAGTCCCTTCTCATGGACCTCTCTACCTTTATTTATACATTTCTCAAGATATAGGGTCAAAGAAAAAGTAGTTACAACCGAAGGAGTCAGTTGCATAACCACCCAAACTACCCAAAATCTGAGAAACATCCATTTTTTGACATGTATAGGACATATTCACAGGTTGTAGTGACAACAATTGTGAACGCAAGTCAAAATATCGGGTTACAGTAACAAAATTTGTGAATACAGGATTATCCACCGGTAGCATGAAGGACAATTCGTGAATACAAAGGTGAAATTCATGGGTACCATGAAGGACAAGTCGCAAATAGGTAAAAGATGCTCATTTTTAGGGTACTTCATGGCATTTTCAGGATTTGGAGTCTTCTGGAAAGTTTTTTCTACCCCAGATACCTTTCCAATGATGTAGAGAAGAGGTCAAATGGAGTTACAAAATTCCATATATGGTTCCTCCAATTTAGATGTTTTTTTAGTGACTTTCTTGAAGTGTCATCATGGAAGTATCGACATGCGACGAAATCATGGGAAAGTGGTCACATACAGAGATGTGTCATTTTAGGATATAGCAGGGGATGTGGATGATGAGGGGAGGGTGAGGGCTTAAAAAATGCCTTGAAAAGGAATTTTAGGTGGGTTATTTCACCCCCCCCCCCCCAAAAAAAAAGGTCATGACAATTGGACTTTCGGGGGTGGCTTTAAAACAATCTCCCCCAATAGTCCAATTCTCATGACTTTTTAGGCTTTTTTTAAACCAACTTGAAAATAAACTTTTGGAGGGGGGGGGGGGTGTCTTTCAACCCGCCCAAAAAAATTCATAACAATTGGACTTTTGAGGGTGGATTTATAACAATAGCCCCCAAAATTCCAAATTCTCATGACTTTTAATGGTTTTTTTTAAACTGCCTTGAAAAGGAACTTTATCCCCCCCCCCTCCAAAAAAAAAAATTGTGACAAATGGAATTTTGAAGGCAATGTTATAACCACCACCCGAAAAAGTCCAAATTCTCATGATTTTAAGAGGTTTTTTTTTTAATGCCTTGAAAATGACCTTCAGGGGGTGTCTTTCAAACACCCCCTTGAAAAAATTCATGAAAATTAGACTTTTGAGGGTTTCTTTATAACAACCACCCCCAAAATTCCAAATTGTCATGAATTTTGGGGGCGGATTTAAAACAACCACCCCCAAAAGTCCAATTGTTTTGACTTTTGGGGGCGGCTTTAAAACAACCTCCCCCAAAAGTCCAATTCATATGACTTTTGGGGGGTTTAAAAAACAAATCACCCCCAAAAGTCCAATTTTCAGGACTTGGGGGTGGGGGGGGGGGGGGGGGGGGGGGGGGGGGGGGGGGGGGGTGTTGTGAGGAACTGCCCCAAAAACCTTAAAAAAAAATTTGGGGTGGGGAGTTTTAGCAAACTCGTTGCAAGCCAAAGCTACCCCTAAAAGGGTGATTTGTTGTAGTGGAACTGTAGAGTTTTACTTGTAAACCTCGTAGGTAAACAATTTGTTACCCCTAAAAAAATAGTGCACATGTATTTTGAGACATTCTTTCCAACAAAGGTCTATTTGATAATGACATGAGGTGGATAACAATAGATGAGGCAGTTCACAGTCAGTTTTATTTTAGTTTTCACACAACACAACACTCTCTAGAGGATGAGCTGACAATAGATAGTGTATTGTTTGATATATGTTATCTTTTGGGTATCCAAGTAAGACTTCAGTGTTTATTGTTTGTCTTTGATTTAACATCAATGTATAAAGTAAATCAAAATTAAATTATAAATTGAATTTAATTAATAAGACTTGGAATGAGGAGATAAGGTCATGGCTAATGGTTAGACAAATGAGTTATGCTTTCAAATAAGGATTAGAAGAGTAAATCATTAAGGGAAACATGTATTATATTGACTAAGTTGTGAGTGATTGTAAAATGAAGTAAGGACACAATAAGGTGTATGCGAATTGGGGGTAGTAATATCTAAAATAGTATTGAGCCCAAGTATGAATTAAAAGTCATAAGAACCTGGACCAAATATAGAGTACACAAAGAATCACTTTCTTTGAGAATCATATTTGTACAATGCCTTAGGTGCAATAGCACATTTTTCCAAGTTAAGTTATGGGGAAGTTAGTTTTTCTTTTTGATGTAACACTCCCAGGGAACCCACCGGGTACATCTCCTCATTTCTAGGATGGTACCTAGGGTAAACCAACCAGTTGCATTTTTAGCAATATAACTTAGTAGGGACATTGAGAGAGTTCTTTTTATGCATATCAACCCAAGGATTCAACCCAAATACCTTCTACTTGGTATTCATAGCACTCAACCACTTGAGCTAACCCATCAAGCTATGAGAAAATTAGGTATGCAGAAGCATGCGTATTTTTACTAAAATCAATAAGAAATGAAGTAGGATGATTATGCATATTTCATGTCTAGTTGTATGCATCATGGTGAGTATATACGATTAATTTTTTTAAGTAAAGATGCACCCTTCACATTGTGAAAATATACTAAGGTATGATTGACAATGTAGAAGCCTTATCATATCGTATAGTTGTGTAATGTACATGTGTAGAGGTGGTAGGTTGAGATTCATGTTTTTCATGAGTTGGTTGCATTATTGGAAAAAATTGTTAGTATACAAGGATGGAAATGATCTATGTATTAAAATTTAAACCAGAAGTATTTTGTGTATAACATGAGACTCGTTTGTATGAGTTCTCCTTTGACAAGTGTTGATTGATAATGTGTACTTGGTTGATAAACATGGTGCTATTCAAAGTTATTATATAGTACATTATTCAAGATATTGTTAAGATTTGGATCTAATTTTATTTAGTAATGAGAAAGTAAGTGGTGTTTGTTAGAAATAGATCCAGTAAAGATAAGAATTGATAAATGAGTCATAATAATACATTTTGAAACTAGGGAAATGTTATATGGGAGAAAATGTCTTCCCATGAATTGTGATATAGATCTAATAGCTATAAATTTTGACAGTGTCATGTTAATTATTTGGGATAAAATGTATTTGATAAACCTTGATTAAGTTAGACCAATTGAACATAAAATGTAATATGTAATATGAGAATACACCCTATGTGATAAAATAAGTAAAATTACATAGTATTGTCATGTTGATCATCTGAAGGTCTAGTGGGACTAGTATGGCTAGGGTATTCTAGCAGGGAGGCATCGAGGTATTGCATCAAGATTTTTCGTAAGATTGTGAATGACCTCCCTTCAAGAAACTCATATACCATTGCAGTTTCATTTATTTATATGTTGCTTCATGATAGTAAACCATAAACAAGATGCTAATTAATATTTTAAAATTGAATAGTTAACTATTAGGAAACATGTAGATTTGATTATTATTAGCTATCTTTACAATTTGTGAATTAGTAAATGGTAAAGAGGATAATTATTGTAAACACAAAAAGGATAAAATTAATTTAAACAATTATTAGCGGTAAGCACCTAATTAAGACATAATGAACCTTACAATTTTCAACTTGTTCTGGCTTTTCCTTTCCCATCAATCCTTTTTACTTTTACTATTAGATACTTATTCTTTATAATTTATTTATTAAATCCTCATTTTATATATTAAAAGTTTTACTACAAGTTGTTTTTATGTTTCAATTCCCATCTATTTATTCCTTTTAATGGTTCATATTTTTTCTTTTACTCTCAATGACTATTTTATCCATTTATTTATCCCTCTATGTGGCTAACTCTTTTTATGGTATAGCTTCTTCTTTTTTGTTCTCCCGATGATGAGTGGAGTTTTCAGTCAAAAAGTTGGGACATTTGAAAACTACAACACAATTAATTTCTGAAACTCTAACAATTATGAGAAATTGTGGAAATCTTCATACTAAAATATATTAAATCATCTTAAATAATTATAAGACTACATATTTCTTTAATTATATGATGATAATGATGTTGATTATTAACATTTATCAAGATCAACTTTTCTCTAAGCTCTATTAGACCTTAACAAGCAATGCCAAATGAGCATGTGTACCATTAAACACCCCTTGAACTCTTGAACATGACACTAAACTAGCAATTGGTAGCAAGATAGTACAGGAATAAAAAAATGAGTGAGAGGATCAATGTAGTCCATGCTGAAAAGAAAAATAACAATGTTACAAATTATTGTGCGTGTGGTCATTAACATTGGCAATTAATGATATTCTTGGATCTTGCATGCTAGATCAAGAAATATTTTCATTTAAAAATTCATATAATTGTGTATCGCAATAATAATTGTCATGTGAGTAATGTAGAAGTTTCAAATGAAAAGATGGATTTTAAAGAAAAAAAAAACATTTCATCACTCTTTAACTATAGGTTTCTCAAATCTTAACCATATGAATTTTCATTCTTAGGAATTCTATGAAATATAATATAAAACAACATCATAAGTGAATGAATAGATTCCAATCCTTAACAAATCCAAACTTCTTGTAAATCCATGAGAAATAATGTCAAAGTGTTTTGATAAGTTTCATCTCTTCAAGGAATCGTATCTTGCATAAAACATATTTTAAACCTCTTATTTACAAAAATAAATACAACATTAAAAATATCCTTATCTTCTTTAATTATATTGACGTTAATATCTCAACATAATTCCCTTTAACTTATGTCAAATTCACATGACATATAGATGTAAATTATATACCATGAAGAACATAGATGGTTGCATATAAAATCAACAAATTATATAAGTATTGGAGAAAGTGAAAATTCAATGAAAACTTTATTAATATGAATAATATGAAGTTGTACTTACAAGATCCTTATCAAATGCTACTAAAATAATCTAGATATCCAAAACCCTAGCTAAACCAAGGATAATCAACAACTATAAATCACTTAAGATAAAAGTCCTTTAAGGTAAAGATGTTTCCCCCCAAAAGTCTTGAGAATTGGATTTTTGGGGGAAGACTTTAAATAACTTCCCCCAAACATCCAATTCTCATGAATTCTTTTATAGAGGTACCTGAAAGAGAGATAAATGTTAGGAAAAACTAATCTCTGGGACATACAGGTCCATATATAAATCATCGACATAAAGATACAGGTGGATCCAACATGATGTAACTATGACGGTCACTCAATATGAAAAAGGAAAAATATCAAATCGAAAGGAGTCATGGCCACAAGTGAACAAGGTGGATCCATGCTCACTAATTGATCATAGCCACAAGAATACAAGGTGGATCTATGTCTCGGAAAATGTCATATGAAGTGTGACAAGGTCTTGCGCAACTCGGGCAATAGAAAAAGATGATGATGCTATTATCGACCCAAGGTCTTCAATCCAAACCACCCAAAGGTATGAATACTAACCATGAGAATAAAGGAGTTGAATTCAAAAATGGAGGAACCATTTGATTACTGGTCAATGATGATAACCGTTAACAAACGCGAGGGAAATCACCATTAATGAAAATGGTTCCCAAGGTACCTAGTACATTCTTACAAGTGTGAATACAAGGACTTGAAGTCAAACACTTGAATAATCCATAAAGTAGGAGAAATTAAAGTATTCCCACTACCCAATAGTGAGAAAAATTGCCACTGATGACTGTAATCGCCAAGGTACTATCATAAACTCTAAATCTCATTCCTAGAGCAAGAGGTGTTGATGTCGATAGGAAGAGATCCATTGGAAGGAAGGCATCAAGGCATCCTTCATCATCTAACACGAGGTAAGTCAGAGACTAAGTGGATCTGGAATTGGTACAAAATTTCACGACAAGAACCAAAAAATTCATAAATGTAAGGAATCGATACCAGGGAATGGCTAACATAAAAGGTTAAGGAAATTGCAGAATGACCGACAAAGGTTTATCCTTGAATAGTGAGCACAACACAAAAAGTAACTTAGGCATCTTTTAACACAAAAGGACAAAATGACACAAATCTACAATGTAGGAGACATTGAAAGATTCCCCATATAAATGTAAAAAAGGCCAACTAGAGGAGTGAAAACTTTGAATCAGGATAAAGTAAAAAACTGAGACCCAACTATTGATAGACTCAAAATTGGTGCTTTGTTCAAGGACAAAAGAATTTCTGCCATGATGTAAAATACGTGTGAATGAACTTCCGCTTCCCTCTTTCTTGTAAAGGTTTAACGAGTCCAAGAAAGAAAACTCAAGACCTTCTTCATTTTTTACAAGCTCAAAGAAGAAACTGAAGAATGCTTGATAAAGCACTAATTCGTGTATTTTACGAGCCCAAATTAGTGATGCTTAATGGTGTTTTCATAGTTTTGAGAGTCTAAAAACTCCAAAGAAGATTCTAGGGGGGTGCTTTTTCATAAAGTTAGTCTCCTAAGTCCGAAAAAGTGTAAAACAATACAGAGGATAAATATTTTAGTTTAGATGAAATAAGGTATGCATTTTTCGTAATTAGTTGAAAAGGTCTGAAAAAGGTGTAAACTATCACCAGACCGATGCTCCTTCATAAGTGAGTAGGACACTCTAGTTTTAATGAGTGTTAAGGAAAGCAAGATCACTTGGAAAGTTCCATTTATTTACGAGAATGGTACGGACAAGAGTAAACTCGAGGCTTTGCTCTTAGAGTTTAGAGAGCATGACAAAGACATAAAGTACGCTCGAAATCTTTTTCATGTTTAGGTATAGAGCATGAAAAAGAGAAAACTAAGCTCGAAAAAGGGTATTTTTGTAAGTTTAGTCCTCTAGCTTTGGAAAAGAGATAAACCTATGGCTGGAGATACTTTTCTAGATTCCGAAGAAAATAGAGTATTCATTTTTCCTAAGTAATCCACAAGGCCCAAAAAAGGGGTAAACTTATATCTATGCAGATGATTGTTCAATTTACCATAACGAGTCTTAACAAACAAGTTTACTCTGAAATCTAGTCAATTTTAAGGAGTCAAACCAGGGCTTAAATATAACTCCATATATTTCCCATGAAGTTTTAATGAGTCTGGAAAAGTCAACTCGTGACCTCCTTACTGTTTTTAATGAGCTCAAAGGAGAGCATAAAGAATGCTCTAAATGTGAGGAGACAAATGGTAGAGGCAAGTGAAACTAGTTCCAAGTGCAAGGAACAAGCCTATGCATAATGCAAGGAACATGAGCAAGATAAATACACTCGGGGATTGTCTCCTTAAGGAAAAATGTGTCAAGTTGGAAAGGAAAAATGGTACAAGGCTGAGCGATGATGAGAGCAAAGATGAGGGCTTATACAATGACCTAAGAGCATGGAATCTGACATTAGGCTCATAAGAATGAGAAGGGTACATGCAAATGCAATTACATCTTGAACAATGAGGCGAGGTCAGTAAACAGTTGTGGATCGAACTACAAATCTTGTCTCCAAGAAACAACAACATCATAATCATATTCAGAAGAAAATATTTGATGCATGTCACTTTGGTAGAAACACATGCGACTTTGATATCTTCTACAAAAGGTGTGATCAAGGTATAATCAACTGAAGAGGACTCTATAGTTCCAAGGACCGAGGGTTTATGATCAATAAGATCAATCTTAGAAGAAAATAAAAAATCAACAGGGGATATAGAGTCTACAGGAACAAAATCAGTCTCACGGGAGTTGAAAAATTCATAAGAAAAATCAAACTCATCAGGATCACTAACTTCCTGATCAAAGGGAGAGTCTGAAGAATCAACAAGACAACCAGAAGGAGATTGATCAACATAAAGATCAGGCTTATTAAGCAAGTCACGGTTATACTTAGTGACAACTAAATCATCATCTAAAAGAGGGTAAGATTGTATCAAAGACTCTAGGAAGACTTCATTAACATCCTAGATAAGACACATGTCTGAACTTTCAAATTGATTGACAGAGTAGAGAGCAAGCTCCAGTGTCTGTATAGGATGAAACACTCTGTAAATTGTTGAAATTGAGTCCCAATAAGGTAAACATGAAAACAAAGGCTTCTTCTTAGTAGCACTTGAACCCAAGGTATATGAGGCCACATAACTCACTTGTGGTGGGGTAGTGTCTATAGAGACATTGGGAATCAATAAAGGAAAAACCTAGTCTCTAGTTGGGTCAGGAGACAGAACAAGAAAATCCAACTGATTAGTAGTGACAATTTCTTCGCCATTATTAAAGTACATCACACGAAATAATGTTGACACCACAACCTTCATGGCATAAACATAATAACGCCCGAGGAGAATATTGAAGTCCAGGGGATATTATATCACCATGAAATCAAGTAAGACAGTATTCCCACCCAAAGTAATAGGTGTTTGAGCAATAATTCCCAAGGATATACTAGTTCTTCTATTAAATGCCAGTAACTGACTAGCTACCAACATATGGATGGGAGATCCCATGCCTCACCAAGAATGAGAATACAAGATACTAAAAAATGCTCCTTCATCAACAATACAACGAGCAATCGTGTATTGTCCAACTTTGACCCTTATTTGGAAAGTTGCCTCAGAAGGAAGGCATGACTCAACGAGGCTATCCCAATCAAAGGAATCAATCTAAGAGATTGGTGGGGTTCATCTGAAAAAATTTCAGTGCCCCCTTGTTCAGTAAGTTCTGAACTGGCAGTGAAGAAAATGTGACTAGTAGACACTTCACTCTGCAAAAGAAGAGTGGGATTGAATCGATAATGGAATCGATTCAATCGCTTCATGAAAGTCACTCTCCACAGGGAGAGTGGGATTGACGAAAGATGACATTGGTTCAATCACATAAGGATCACTCTCCGAAAGAAGAGTGGGGTGAACCAAATACCGGGAAGGTTCAACAACTTGATCAACCAAAGGTTGAGTAGATGGTTGAGAAACTTCAGGTTGTTCAGGAATAGGATATTCTTAAGTCTCATACCACACTCTTTGCGCCTTTGCGATAATAGAGCACTGGTGAGTAAGATGATCTCCCTTGCATAGATTACAAGGGAACTTAAGTTTTCCTTTTGAATGACTAGTTTTATCAACGGTGTGAACACGACTAGAATTTGTTAAATTTTTTATCTTAAAATGACCTACAAAGGATAAGAGTTTGCTCTCAACATGATCTATAGAGGCTGAGAGACTGGGTCCAACCTGACTAAGAGATGTTGGTTGTTGAAAAAATTTAGGGTGTTAAAAAATGGCATGACCTTGGAACCAAACTCTTTATACCTCTACGATGGAAGGACATTTATAAGTAAGGTGGTCTCCCTCACAAATCTTACAAGGAAACTTGGGATTGTGTTTTGAACGGTTAGTATTTTCAATAGTGTCAGTATGACTCGCAGTGGCTAATTCTTTTCCCTCAGAATGAGCTATAGAGGCTGATATTTTCCCCCCAACATGACTTGCATAGGCTGATAGATTGGCTCCAACATGACCTGCAGAGGTTGGACAGGTAGAATCAACATGCTTCGAATAGGTTGAGTGTGTGCCCCCAGCATGACTTGCAGAGGCTAGGTGGTTGGGTCCAACATAACATGCATAGGTTGGATGGGAAGGTTCAAATTGACCTGCAGAGGTTGAACATGTTCCCTCAGCATGAACTGCAGAGGCTGGGTGACTGGATCCAACATGAATTGGAAAGGTTGGAAGGATCCCACTAGCATGATCTACAGAGGCTGGATGGTGAAGATCAACTTGACTTGCAGAGGTTGAGTGATTGTATCCAACATTACCTATAGAGGTTGGATGGATGCCCCAAGCATGAAATGCAGAGGCTGGGTGATGGGGTTCAAGATGACCTGCAGAGGTTGAACGAGTACCCCTTTCTTATGTGTCTTATTCATATTCTTCCTTCTTTTACTCCTTTTAGACTGTTGGTTACTAGTATCAATACTTTCACTCATGAGGAAGATGCGGGAGGAGAAGGTGCTATAGGTGAAGGGGAAGCAATGTTTGATGCCCTTGATATAGTGAGCTTACTTGAGAAGCATTAGGAGCATTCAAGGAAGTTGGAGTTTAAGAAAACCACACCGGTATCCCTAGGGTGAATCTAGGAATATTCAGGGTTGCCATCAAAGGAACACCAACATTCCCTATGAGAGGAATAGAACAAGGAGTTCCCAGCATGGGGATCTCTTGGTTGGTATTCATAGGGTTTTTAGCCATAGTTTCAAACAAGAAGAAAAATTATGAGGTCGACCAGCAACAACCAATACAAAAAACACACCACTAGCTAAAAAGACCTAAGTATCAAACCAAACAAACAAAGATTCCTTCCAAAGGAAAGTCTGGGATGATGAGGGCCCAGAACTAACCAATGAAGGAAGGGGAGTAGTTACTTAGTGTCTCGTGAATAATTCTCTGGGTGCAAGCAGTGGAATCACTCAACCACCCTCCCAAATTATCAACTGGGATTACCTTCCAAGTCTACCCTAGGTGCACTAGAATTAACCTTCCAATGCCACCAGTGTAAGATCTTAGCAGAAAATATTCTAAGGCTACCAACATCGTAGAGAAAGTCTGGTAAAACATTCGTCATTTAAGTTGATGCACATGGACAGGTTAAGTAAGCCCGAAACTCAAGTAGTACCAGGAACCACAAGGGGCTGGGAGGAGGTACTGGGTGAGTCCCCAAATGTGCAACAGCTCTGGTGTATTCTCTACTAAGAAGAGGAGGGGTATATCCAACAACTCAGTATTGCATGACCTCATGCTTGACTAGTATGTGAGAGGAGCTTTTTGGTGTCTTTCTCAACGAAGCTGGATTTCCTAATAAATAGGACACTATGTTTGAGTTTAAAGTTTTGGGCATTTAAGATATCCCTAACCCAAAAAACTAGCCTAGACTATTGTGTGTCCTCCCTATAAATAAACAATTACTAATAAATTTTGAATATTAAGCATTTATTTTAAAGGGTTGTTGATTACTCAAATCGGGTGGCGGNTGTTTTGAATCAAATTTGAAACAAGATGACTAAGCAAAGAGAAATGAAATGCAGAAAGCAAAAACTATTCTTTTTCTTTTCAAACTGAAAATTTGAAAGCCACAAAAGTTTTTTTTTTCAAGAACATTAATATGCAATGCAATTTAGACTAAAACCCTAATATATGTGCATAGAAAGAAACTATATGTTATTTTTCTTTTTTCTTTTATGAATGCAAAAGAAAAACTACATACAAACTAAAGTATGCAGATGACAAGAACAAAGCAAAAGGAACTCTGCTATACAACCACCAAATAGACTCTAGACTACCCTAAAGTCAGTATAAACCATACTTGGAAGGGAAGCTTTCATAAGAGACGAGTCAACTACTTAGGCATGGTGAATCCAACCAACAGAAGAAGAAGGAAACAAACACCAACAAGCTTCTAAAATCAGACAAAGATCACTAACGAAGGCTGACCAGAAACATAAGCCAAAAGTCGAGCCAAGCAAAGGGGGTGGGCAGGGTGAGTAAAGTGCAATACCTAATGCTACAAAAGGAAATGCAACCTAGATAAAAAAAACTCTAAATCGATGACACTAACTCCCTGGATTCATGCGCCCGCAGAGGACCCAAAAAACCTATTGAACAAACCTCTAACAACAAAAAAAAACACTGGATTGAGGCATTCACGAGTTGCAGTACTATCAAGTCATGAGTCACACACAGGTTGAAAGTGTAGCAGGTTGCGTGTACATCCCATATATGCTACTATTGAGTTTGCAGCTCGTGAATGGGTGGAAAAATCCCTAAAAAGGTCAACAATGGCCTAAAAAGGAACAGGAGGTGTCTTATCAGGTTGAGACGGTTTTCCTAAGTGGCAAGAAGGACCTAAAACCTTGCAAAATACTGGAAGAAAGACAAGGAAACCCAAAATAAAAAAGGTTCTCCCCAATGGAGTCACCAGTTCTGTTGTAGAGGAAAGTTTCCTATGGCTAGGGTTTAAGAGGTCATCAACGTACTCGAGTTGAAAGAGAGATGAATATAGTTCTGCAGGTATATATAAACAAGATTCAGAGATTTGATTGGTTCATACCTTAGCCAAATGAAAGTTGATCTAAGCAGTCCTTCAATCCTTCTCTTGCTCCTCTTGCTCCAAGAGACCTACAAAATGAATTATACCTTCCTCAAACCAATATTGGCACATGTAAAGTAATGATAATCAAAGAAACATGAATTCCTTGTTAATTTTTCATATGCTTAGCTAAGACATCAGTATTTCATTTCATTTTCATAACAAAAGCATATAAACAGGATCACCGAAAGATAGACAAGCACAACCATACAAAAGGAACAAAAAGATTTATCCTGGGAAAACCCTAAAGGGAAAAACCCAGCAAAAGCTTCCTGAATATAGATGCCCCAAAAAGATAAAAGATAAAACCAGCAAGGAGATCAAAGCCTGATCCTCCTCCTTCTCCAGCTACTTCTCTTCTTCACTAATGCGCTACACAAGTGAGAGTGTGTGCTCAAATGAGGAGAGCTACACCTCTATTTATATTATTCCATTCACTTCAATTAACTCATCCGACATGTAGGCTCGAGTTAATCATGTAGGCTCAAGTTACACATGTAGGCTCAAGTAACCACACTGGGGTGCTAATGATCCACCTTTACAATTAGAAGGGACAACCTCATGACTCTTATTAGTTATTTCGATTAGAAGCATCGGGGTACAAGATAATACAAGTGGTTCTCCCGGTAGGACCATCGGGGACCACAAAAGATACATATATAATATTCTTCGAAGTTACAATATTTCAACATTCCCCCTTAACGAGAAGGGTATTCTACAACAACATCAACAACAACAATAGTAGGAGAGAGATAGAGGACATCATCAACATCATCAAGGTAATACATCTATAAATCATTGGAAGCTTTTCAACATTATGTAGTCTTCATCTTCAATCTTCAGTCTTCAGCATCATCAGTACTTTGACTGCTTCGATCAGCACCATCTTGACTCTTCAATCAGCAGCAACATCTTCAACACTTTGACCTTTCGATCAGCAACATCTTCAGCACTTTGACCTTTCGATCAGCAACATCATCTTCAACAATTTGACCTTTATATCAGCAACATCTTCTTCAGCACTTTGGCCTTTCGATCAGCAACAACATCATCATCATACTCTGATCTTTCAATCAAACTCATCATTATCATCAGCCTCTGATATTTTGATCAGAACCATCATCAACCGAACATCATCATACTCTAACATCAACTCATCATCATATTCTGATCTTTCGATCAGAGAACATCATCATCAGCAACTTCTGATATTTCGATCAAAGAAACATCATCATCATCATATTCTGATCTTTCAATCAGAGAACATCATCATCATCAGCAACTTCTGATCTTTTGATTAGATAAACATCATCATCATCATATTTTGATCTTTCGATCAGAGAACATCATCATCATTAGTAACAACATCATCATCATATTCTGATCTTTCAATTAGAGAACATCATCATCATTAGCAACTTCTGATCTTTGGATCAGAGAACATCATCATCAGCAGCAACATCTAATCTTTCAATCAGAAACATCATCATCATCATAAAAACATCAACATCATAAAAACATCAACATGATCCTTCCTTTCGGAATTACAGGATTTAGGTCCTTATGAAGTTACCAA
Source organism: Pseudotsuga menziesii (assembly GCA_001517045.1). Classification (NCBI taxonomy): domain Eukaryota; kingdom Viridiplantae; phylum Streptophyta; class Pinopsida; order Pinales; family Pinaceae; genus Pseudotsuga; species Pseudotsuga menziesii. The sequence goes on from LPNX010642796.1 coordinate 650,202, forward strand.
TGATCCTTCCTTTCGGAATTATGGGATTTAGGTCTTTACGGAGTTACTAACAATCCTTCCTTTCGGAATTACGGGATTTAGGTCTTTACGGAGTTACTAATGATCCTTCCTTTCAGAATTACGGGATCAACACATTTGTGGAACTCAGACAATCCTTCCTATTGGAATTACGAGATCAACACATCTGTGGAACTTAGACAATCCTTCCTATTGGAATTACGGGATCAATTCAATGATCCTTCCTTTCAGAATTATGGGATTTAGGTCTTTACGGAGTTACTAACGATCCTTCCTTTCGGAATTACGGGATCAACACAGATGTGGAACTCAGACAATCCTTCCTCTAGGAATTACGGGATCAACACACGTTCTCGAGTACTGAAGTCACCAGATCTGTTCGGAACTGAAGTTCAAGGATGATACAATCCTACCACATTCACGGGGACCGAGATCTTCGGATACATTTTGAACCGAGGTTCAGGGATGATGCAATCCACCACTTTCACGGGGGTCAAGACCTCCAGATACATTTTGAACTGAGGTTCAGGGATGATGCAATCCACCACTTTCATGGGGGCCGAGACCTCCAGATACATTTTGAACCGAAGTTCAGGGATGATACAATCCACCACTTTCACGGGGGTCGAGACCTCTAGATACATTTTGAACCGAAGTTCAGGGATGATGCAATCCTACCACATTCACGGGGGCCAAGACCTCAGGATACATTTTGAACCAAAGTTCAAGGATGATGCAATCCTGCTACATTCTCGATGACCGAGGTCACCGGATCACTTCTGGACATATGTCCCAGGATGATACAATCCCTCTTCATTCTTGAAGACCGAGGTCTCCAGATCACTTCTGGACATATGTCCCAGGATGATACAATCCCATTGCAACATCACTACTCCCCCTTTCAAGGAAGTTCTTTCCAAACCACACCAAGCTTGTCTCAAAAGTGTTTGAAATTTACTCGAGACAGAGGCTTCGTCAGCACATCACCATCTAAACCATCATCATCTACATCTTGAGTATGTGAATATTGAACTATCACCATCTGTATCTCCAGTATGTGAATACTGAAAGCATCATCATCTATATCTTCAGTATAGAAATACTGAAAGCATCGTCATCTCTATATTAAGTATAGAAATACGGAATCACCATCATATGCATCTACAATATGTAAATACTGAAACATCATCTATATCTTTAGTATGGGAATACAGAAACATCATCATCTGCATCTTATCTCGTACATAGAAATACTGGATTTCTATGTGTTACAATGGAACACAGGGTTCTCTATCATCACAACTCTGGTTATCTCATAGAATCATTGTAGTATCCATCTTCAGGTCAAAGAGACCTGATATCAGCTTCTGAAGCCATATGACTTCACAACTTAGCAGAGCAATCTGCTATGTATTCTGCTTTAGCCATGCTAAGAGAAACACTAGACTGTTTCCCGCTAAACCATGAACTCATAGCAGACCCAAAAGCATCTACCTGATATGCTTTTCCTGTCTGAGATACTTCCATCCCAATTTGCATCTGTGTAGCCATACAGTCTATACTCATAGCTACCATCATAGTATAAACCAAAGTCTATAGTCCCTTTCAGATATCTCATCACATGTTTCGCAGCTACTAAGTGAACCCATCTTGGTTGAACAAGATATTGACTTAAGGTGTTCACAGCAAAACAAATGTCTGGTCTAGAATTTGTTAAGTACATCAATGACCCAATGATCTGTCTGTAATGAGTCACATCCACTAACTTTGATGAGTCATTAGCTAATAGCTTCAATTTAGAGTCCATGGGTGTGGCCACGACTTTGCATTCCAACATATTGAATCTCTTCAATATCTCTACCGTATACTTTCCCTGGTTGAGAAATATTCCTTCTAAACTTTTCCATACTTCCAAACCTAGGAATAATGCATTAACCCAAGGTCTTTCATATCAAATTCTTCTGCTAGTTTCTTCTTGCTTTCCATAATCTGTTTCTCATTCCCTGTCAAGATTAAGTCATCCACATATAATGACAAGATGACAGATTCATCTTCTACAACCTTGTAGTAAAGGTTAGGATCGACTTTACTCTTGGCAAAGCCCATGCTCATCAGGAAACTATTTATTCTTCCATACCAAGCTCTGGGAGCTTGCTTCGGGCCATAGAGGGCCTTCTTCAACTTACATACTTGATGCCATCTGTCTTCAACTTCAAATCCTCGTGACTATTCGATGTAAAACTCTTTCTCAATCATACCATTAAGGAAGGCTTGTCTTTACTTCATCATGGAAGAAACTACCATGATAGCTCTGAAGGAAGTGTAGCTTGCTTCCTAGAGTAACTATCTCTTCAGAAGTAATTCCCTCTTTCTGATAGAAACCTCTAGCCACAAGTCTTTCCTTACTTCTATCAACAACATAATTTATCTTGCAAATCCATTTGGAAAATACCACATTCTTGTTTTCTGGTTTGAGTACTATATCCCGAACATCATTCTAGTATTCTTTCATCATAACATCTTCCATGAGTTCATCTTGTCAGGTCATCAACATATCCTAGTCTTCTACATTCAACCTTGAAGGTTGGAACCCACTTTACTCTTGGTAAAGTCTCGATCCATGAGAAAGCTGTCCATCATGTCGTACCATGTCAAACTCAGATATCTTCTGTAGTCACTCCCCCTGAAGTGGAGTATCATCTTCCCTCTTCATTATGTACAGGTGGTTCTATGCTTGATAAATACTGGTCAATAGAGTATGTCATGTCATAGTCTATTCTTTATGAGGCAAATCACGAACCTTGCTTTGTACACTTGTTCTTGTATATCCATATGGAAGATACTACGTACTTCCTGTTATGTCTTGAAATCATATCGTATACATCATTCCCCATGATCAACTGTTATTCTTTGATCATAGCTTCTTTCATAGCATTCTTTTCTTCATCTTGAGTTATCTCTCATACCCATGGTGGTCTTCATCCTTCAAGGTGGATCTACGACTCTCTGAAGCTCTTTCTTCTGTCATGGTGTCTTTGACCCTAGGAGCTTCAGATTCATGTTTATTGGAGTGAATCTTGAATTGTCATCACTTCTTCTTCGGAACAAGTCTCATCCTTGTTTTCTTGTAGGAGGTTGTACATGACCTTTCCTACAATTCAAATGCACCAGTTGCATGGTTAGAACTATTTCATAAAACATATGCATAGCAACAAATTCTTATGCATCATGCAATTGTTTAATCAATACAACATTCATCCATATCTACCATGACATCATTGAGATTGTGCACTAATCCAATATGTCAGCAAAGAGGTTTCATTCTAGATAAGTAGCAATGGAGAGTTGTATAGCGCCATGAGCTACTTACCCATCACATGCATATTAGTAGTATTAATGCAAACAATCTATCATGCATAATACATCAACTGAATATAACAAAACAATGACAATTGAATACTTATCTTTATTTGTTTCATGGGTAGACTCCGTCTTGATCCTTCTACTTCATCATCTTTTTTTTTCATTCATGACATCATCATTTCTTATCCAAATGATAAGATGGATAAGAGGTTCTTCAAGAATTGATTTCTTCATAACCCTCATCGCTTAAGGGATCTTCTTTGAATGGTGAGAGCTTGATCTTCAATTGCTCCCATATTTCTTCTTCTCTTCTCATGAGACGAGCTTTTTCTTCTTCTTCTTCCCAGACTCTGTTGAAAGTAATTACTTCATTCCTTGAATGAATGAATTCTATGATCATGGGAGACCATTCAAGGTTGCTATCACCACTTGTACATTCTCCGCTTCTTCTTCTACTGCTTCAATATGTTCTGCATTCTGGATCTTTACATTCTTCAGCTGTTTTCTCAAAACCATATTTTGGTTTAAGTTCTTATCTTCAAATAGCTTGATCAAGGAAACAAACATCTTCTGTGTCTTTAGGGAAGACACTTGTGGTACAAGTTGATCCATGGTTGAATCAACAATGATCTTCTTGGCCTTGATCAAGTTCTTCTGGTGTAAGGCTTTGAGGCTCATCTTCCTCTAGAACTGGAATCTCTCTACTCATGTAGGTGTCCAATTCATTTTCTTCAGAGAGATCAAATACTTCCATGCTTGGAAGTTATCAACTTCACCAAGATTATCAATAAGTTGATGTGATAGATCACTTTGAAATGAGAACCTTAAATTCAAATAGCAAAAGATTAGATCTTACCGATTTGAGGTGTCTGTCCTGCTTTCGAAGCTGGCTAATCTAGGGTTTGTCAAAGAAACCCTAATTTTCAAAAATTGGAATCTTTTAGATTTGATTATATAGAAAGATATATCTCTTCAAATGGAGCTGTCCAATGTACTCCTTTTCTGAAAACAGTGGAGGGAAGCTCCCGGAACAGGAAGCCCTAGTTTTCCAATTTTTTCTACAGAAATTCCTATCACTGTTTCTGTGATATCTCCGAAATTACTGATCCTCTATGTCTCAAATTTCTCACTGAGGTAACCTCGCATTTCCATGATCCAAAACCATAGGTTTCATCAAAATTTGTTTCACCAATTGGGATTTATGATCCTTTTCCCAAGGTGACCTGTTATAGGACTGTTCAGAACAGTGAAGTTGTATGGCCTACCACGTGTCATGGATTCATATTCTAGGTATGAAATTTGGACCATGGAAATTATAGTCCATTCTCTTTCTATAACATCTTTAGGAATTCCATTTGGACCTCTGTATCCCAATCTATAGCAATTCTCCCTAGGTATCCTATTTAGGGATGAATTCTGGAAGAGGCTGGAACCCTAACTTGGAGGGATCATATCTCCCCTAATATAGAGAATATGAGGATGAATTTTGGACACAGTGTACATCAGGATTTTATATTCAGCCTCTAAAATTTTTAGCTCCTGAAACTTTTCTAATATTGAGATATAGCGAATGTACCAAAACTTAGCAGTTTTAGTATTTAGGGTTTTTCTAGCTCAGGGTCAAACTAGGGTTTGACTTTCCCGGAGATTCACCCAACCAAAAATATTGATCCAGGTCTATAAACTTTGATTTTGATGAGGAGAGAAATCCCATGCTGGGCTCACTCAAAAATTCTTCTTCTAAAATAATCCCTAATTTCCCGCACCGAAAACTGAAAATGTTTGGAATTGAATTCTGCTTCAATAGAAAGATGCGCCCTTCAATGGAGAGTCAGCCTAGCCTTCTTTTGCTGATCGATTGTGGAGAGAGAACCAAAATGTAAGAAGCCCTAGATTTTGTAGCTACACAATGTCTTCTTTCATGGTGGTTCTGATACCATGTTAATTTTTCATATGCTTAGCTAAGACATCAGTATTTCATTTCATTTTCATAACAAAAGCATATAAACAGGATCACTAAAAGATAGACAAGCACAACCATACAAAAGGAACACAAAGATTTATCTTGGGAAAACCCTAAAGGGAAAAACGCAGCAAAATCTTCCTCAATATAGATGCCCCAAAAAGATAAAAGATAAAACCAGCAAGGAGATCAAAGCCTGATCCTCCTCCTTCTCCAGCTACTTCTCTTCTCCACTAATGCACTACACAAGTGAGAGTGTGTGCTCAAATGAGGAGAGCTACACCTCTATTTATATTCATCTATTCACTTCAATTAACTCATCCGACATGTAGGCTCAAGTTAATCATGTAGGCTCGAGTTACACATGTAGGCTCAAGTAACCACATCGGGGTGCTAATGACCCGCCTTTACAATTAGAGGGGACAGCCTCATGACTCTTATTAGTTCTTCCGATTAGAAGCATCAGGGTACAAGATAATACAAGTGGTTCTCCCAGTAGGACCATCGGGGACCACAAAATATACATATAGAATATTCTTCGAAGTTACAATATTTCAACATTCCTAAGTTTGATAATCATAAACATCTGATCATAATCAAAGATTCAATATACAAGACACATTGATTCGAAGAGGAAGGACATCACATTTTTATTAAACATGGAAGAAGTACAATGATACCTTCTCCAAGTCAGGCACCTCAAAAAACCTTAATCTGGTTCTGTTGCTTCTCTTCTCCAAGGAACTCAACCTCCAAACTTTGTAACACAAGGAGATAGCTTCTAGGGAAAAAATGGGGGGAATGAGAGTCCCAATTCCTCTAGCATAACAATGCAATGATTCCAGTCCCTTCTCATGGACCTCTCTACCTTTATTTATACATTTCTCAAGATATAGGGTCAAAGACAAAGTAGTTACAACCAAAGGAGTCAGTTGCATAACCACCCAAACTACCCAAAATTTGAGAAACATCCATTTTTGACATGTATAGGACATATTCATAGGTTGTAGTGACAACAATCACGAATGCAAGTCGAAATATCGGGTTGCACTAACAAAATTTGTGAATACAGGATTATCGACCGGTAGCATGAAGGACAAGTCATGAATATAAAGGTGAAATTCGCGGGTACCGTGAAGGACAAGTCGTGAATAGGTAAAAGATGCTCATTTTTATGGTACTTCGTGGCATTTTCAGGATTTGGAGTCTTTTGGAAAAAAAATTCTGCCTCAGATACCTTTCCAACGATGTAGATAAGAGGTCAAATGGAGTTACAAAATTCCATATATGGTTCCTCCAATTTAGGTGTTTCTTCAGTGACTTTCTTGAAGTGTCATCATGGAAGTATCGACATGCGACAAAATCATGGGAAAGTGATCACAGACAGAGATGTGTCATTTTAGGATATAACAGGGGATGTGGGTGATGGGGGGAGGGTGAGGGCTTAAAAATTCCTTGAAAATGAATTTTAGGGGGGTTATTTCACACCCTCGCCCCCCACCCCCCCCCCCCCCCCCAAAAAAAAAAGGTCATGACAATTGGACTTTTGGGGCTGGCTTTAAAACAATCTCCCCTAATAGTCCAATTCTCATGACTTTTTAGGTTTTTTTTCAAACCAACTCGAAAATAAACTTTAAGGGGGGGGGGGGAGGGGGGCGGGGGGTTCTTTCAACCCCCACAAAAAAATTCATAACAATTGGACTTTTGAGGGTGGATTTATAACAATAGCCCCCAAAATTCCAAATTCTCGTGACTTTAATGGGTTTTTTTAAACTGCCTTGAAAATGAACTTTATCCCCACCCCCTCCCCCCAAAAAAAATTGCGACAAATGGAATTTTGAAGGCAACGTTATAACCACCACCCAAAAAAGTACAAATTCTCATGATTTTAAGAGGTTTTTTTTTAAAACTGCCTTGAAAATGACCTTCAGGGGCAGTCTTTCAAACACCCCCTTGAAAAAAGTCATGAAATTTAGAATTTTGAGGGTTTCTTTATAACAACCACCCCCAAAAGTCCAAATTCTCATGAATTTTTGGGGCGGATTTAAAACAACCACCCCCAAAAGTCCAATTGTTATGACTTTTGGGGGCGGCTTTAAAACAACCTCCCCAAAAGTCTAATTCAAATGACTTTTGGGGAGTTAAAAAAAACAAATCACCCCCAAAAGTCCAATTTTTAGGACTTTGGGGGGGGTTAAGAACTTCCCCCAAAAACCTTTAAAAAAAAATTGGGGTGGGGAGGTTTAGCAAAATCGTCGCAAGCCAAAACTATCCCTAAAAGGGCGATTTGTTGTAGTGGAACTGTAGAGTTTTACTTTTAAACCTCGTAGGTAAACAATTTGTTACCCCTAAAAACATAATGCACGTGTATTTTGAGACATTTTTTCCAACAAAGGTTTGTTTGATAATGACATGAAGTGGATAACAATAGATGAGGCAGTTCATAGTCAGTTTTATTTTAGTTTTCACACAACAAAATGCTCTCTAGAGGATGAGCTGACAATAGATAGTGTATTGTTTGATATATGTGATCTTTTGGGTATCCAAGTACGACTCCAGTGTTTATTGTTTGTCTTTGATTCAACATCAACGTATAAAGTAAATCAAAATTAAAGTATAAATTGAATTTTATTAATAAGACTTGGAATGAGGAGATAAGGTCATGGCTAATGGTTAGACAAATGAGTTATGCTTTAAAATAAGAATTAGAAGAGTAAATCATTAAGGGAAACATGTATTGTATTGACTAAGTTGTGAGTGATTGTAAAATGAAGTAAGGACACAATAAGGTGTCTGGAAATTGGGGGTAGTAATATCTAAAATAGTATTGAGCCCAAGTATGAATTAAAAGTCATAAGAACCTGGACCAAATATAGAGTACACAAAGAATCACTTTCTATGAGAATCGTATTTGTACAATTCCTTAGGTGCAATAGCACATTTTTCCAAGTTAAGGTATGGGGAAGTTAGTTTTTCTTTTTGATGTAACACTCCCAGGGAAACCCATTGGGTACATTTCCTCATTTCTAGGATGGTACCTAGGGTAAACCAACTAGTTGCATTTTTAGCAATCTAACTTAGTAGGGACATTGAGAGAGTTCTTTTTATGCATATCCACCCAAGGATTGATTGACAATGTAGAAGCATTATCATATCATATAGTTGTGCAATGTACATGTGTAGAGGTGGTAGGTTGAGATTCATGTTTTTCATGAGTTGGTTGCATTATTGGAAAAAACGGTTAGTATATAAGGATGGAAATGATCTATGTATTAAAATTTAAACCATAAGTATTTTGTGTATAACATGAGACTCGTTTGTAGGAGTTTTCCTTTGACAAGTGTTGACCGATAATGTGTACTTGGTTGATAAACATGGTGCTATTCAAGTTATTATATAGTACATTATTCAAGATATTGTCGAGATTTGGATCTAATTTTATTTAGTAATGAGAAAGTAAGTGGTGTTTGTTAGAAATAGATCTAGTGAAGATAAGAATTGATAAATGAGTCATAATAATACATTTTGAACCTGGGGAAATGTTATATGGGAGAAAATGTCTTCCCATGAATTGTGATATAGATCTAATAACTATAAATTTTGAGAGTATCATGTTAATTATTTGGGATAAAATGTATTTGATAAACCTTGATTAAGTTAGACCAATTGAACATAAAATGTAATATGTAATATTCAAGAATACCCCCTCTGTGATAAAATAAGTAAAATTAGATAGTATTGTCATGTTGATCATATGAAGGTCTAGTGGGAGTAGTATGGCTAGGGTATTCTAGCAGGAAGGCATCGAGGTATTGCATCAAGATTTTTCATAAGATTGTGAATGACCTCCCTTCAAGAAACTCATATACCATTGCAGTTTCATTTCTTTATATGTTGCTTCATGATAGTGAACCATAAACGAGATGCTAATTAATATTTTAAAATTGAATAGTTAACTATTACGAAACATGTAGATTTGATTATTATTAGCTATCTTTACAATTTGTGAATTAGTAAACATTAAAGAAGAGAATTATTGTAAACACAAAAATGATAAAATTAGTTTCAATCCTTTTTACTTTAACTATTAGATACGTATTCTTTATAATTTATTTATTAAATCCTCATTTTATATATTAAAAGTTTTACTACAGGTTTGTTTTTATGTTTCAACTTCCATCTATTTATTCCTTTTAATGGTTCATATTTTTTTCTTTTACTTTTAATGACTATTTTATCCATTTATTTATCCCTCTTTGTGGGTCACTTTTTTTATGTTATAGCTTCTTCTTTCTGTTCTCCTAATGATGAGTAGAGTTTCCACTCAAAACGTTATGTTAAGACATTTCAAAACTAAACACAATTAATTTTTGAAACTCTAAAAATTATGGCAAATTGTTGAAATCTTCATACTAAAATATATTGAATCATCTTAAATAATTATAAGAATACAAATTTTTTTAATTATATGATGATAATGATATTGATTATTAGCATTTATCAAGATCAACTTTCCTTTAGGCTCTATTAAACCCTAAAAAAATATAAAAAATTATTAAATTAATTTATAATATTATTTTTATAATCGAAAAACTATAAAATAAACATTCCTAAATCATTATAATTTTTATCAACTAACATGAAGTCAATATTATAACAAATATTTTTAAAATTTAAAATTATTATATTATATATTGAACGAAAGTCATTTTAAAAAAATTGCTTCGCATCTTCAACCTTAATTATATTACAAAGATAATAAATTCTTTCAACGTACAAAGATTTCAATGTAAGATTCATAATATTTTTTCTTATTTTAAAAATACTATATAAAAAATTCATATATATATATGATAATTATATATTATGATATTAAAACCGATTTTTTTATATCCATGCCGCGAAAGTATATTCGATAACGTTAAAGAAGTTACTTACATAATTATTAATTATAAAATTCTCTTTAACTTTATCGAGGAAGGTTGCTAGGTTACTCATAGTTGTAGTTGTTAACCCAATCTTAAAAAAAATAAAACAAAACAAAACATGTTATCTGTAATTCATAAAATAAGGTAACTTACATAATCTATACCTAACCAACAAAAATAAAATAAAACCTAGACCACAACCTATCAAAGAGGTTATTTTTAATTAAATATTTGGTGTAAAAGTTCGCTCTTACTTTTAATATCCAAGTGTTCTTATGATGTTCCTGAATAAACCATTTCAAAATTCTTTTCACATGATTACTTATTTATTTTAATGATTTAATTAACAATATTTCTAAAATTATTTTATTATTTTAAATAATAATGATAAAATTAGTATTTAATATCCAAGCGTTCTTATGTTATTGGTGAAAAAACCATTTCAAAATTCTTTTCACATTATTATTAATTTATTTTAATGATTTAATTAACAATATTTTTAAAATTATTTTATTAGTTTAAATTAAATAATTTAAGTATTATGATAAAGTTATTATAACCTTGAGGGATAGATCACTTGGTTGGAGTTTGAGTACAAAGACGGTTGATATTGATGTCAGAGGTTCATTTCTCATGAATCCAATTATTTGGGTCCTTTAGAGTTAGGCTCCCCTTTAGTTGACCCTCCTAAGATTGTTACTATAGATATAGCGAGATTGAACAACATATTTACTTTTTCCATATATACACACATGCGCTTTCCTAACATATCATGAATTTGTGTCTCCTCTTTTTATTCCCTGCCAAAGAAAGCTATTGGAATCGAATGGTTTTAGGTAATTGTGCAACACCATTCACATGTTTTTAGGCTATAGTTTTTCATCTCATATGACCCTATTTTTGCTAAGTTTTATCCAGCATCATCTTATTGTGGTAGTTGTCTTTTCATTTTCCTTGACAACCTTGACAACCCCGCACCTTCTCGCTCTGATGCCTTGACATGGATTCCGATATTTGATAGAGTAGTTGCAGTCAAGGTGCATGATATCCAAGTGCATGCATCACTCCACTTGGAGTTGAGGTATCGTTGCAAAAAAAACGACAATTTAAATGTGTCAAGTATCAGTGCAGGACAACAATTTAAAGGTGCATGTATTTGATCACATAGGATGATCACCCTTTTTCTATCACAGAGGAAAAGTCAACATGATCTTATGCTCTACACAACAGTCTTTCCATTAAAGCAGTTTATTTTTCCATGACACTTCTATTCTTCAGCACTATATAATAAGAATGGCGACAATCAGGGTCATGATGAGGAATCTCATACGTCTCTACACAATTTGTTGTCATTCTTATGTATTCTTTGCACAATTTGTTGTCACAACATCCCTACTAAAAGGAAATTACATTTCTTAAATAAGAATGCATTTTACTAATTTATTGACCTGCAAATCATGTGACAACATCCATACATTTTTTCAACAATTCTTCCACATTTTTCACACTGGTTTCATTCACATATCTCCCTTTGGTCAGCTTGAATATCAACAAAACATCTTTTTGCCTGTCTAGAGGCTACAATTTCTCCAAGTTAGAACAATCCAAGCTCGCATGCCATGACACACTGCATTGATCACGTAATAACATTTTTTCATTCGAGGCATTTTGACTCTTTAATAACAACAACAACTACCCCAGTTGAGATTTCCTAATCTTCAAGAAAATCCTTCAACAACAGTGATGAGGAAACCTTACTTGTACAACCTTTTTTGACATGGTGCTTCTTATTACTATGACCATATGTTTTATGATACCAACTAAACTTTCTTTTTGGTTTCCATTGGTTTCATTCTTTCACTAAAAGAACATAATTTTGGTGTTTCTATGTATAATTAGAAGAAGACGCAACACTCAAATGAGAGGTTTTGGATAACTTCTTGGTGAATTCTTGTGGTGCAGCTTGTTTACGTGGTTGGTAGAAGTATTCCATTTGATTCCATATTTCCTTCAATAGATCTTTGAATAGGTCAAAGCAAAAAAATACACAATGGAAATTCTGGTGTTGGAGAATGCAAAGAAAATTAATTTTTATCATCTCCTACCTAACAACAATTTCATTATAAGTTGTATTTGTGTATGTGTTTCATCATAATAAGAAAATTACTCAGTTCCCAAGTGCAGAAGAGAAACCTCAAAAGAAGTTCAAGTGCATTATGGTTGAAAACTCCCACTCACCTTTTGTACACTTCCACCATCGACAAAAACAATTTGGAAATGTTACAATAGTTTTTCATCCATATGAAGTCCAAGTTCACTTTTTGTTGGAGCATCCTCCACAACCTTTGAATTTCAGTTGAGTGAGAGAGACATTGAGCATGGAGGGACCTTATACATGAATTGATAAAAGGTCTGAGGTAGAGGAACTTACCCAATTATTATGTTTGGAGTGTGTTTTGGCTGTTGATACAGAGCATCATAGTTTATGTTCATTTCTTGTTTTTTCTGCTTTAGTTCAGATTTCAACTCAGTAGGATGATTATCTACTAGACACACATGTATCTTTTGCATCCAACCTTTGATAACATTCTCTATTATTCTTTTCAAGACAATGAAGGCATTACCACATGTAATACATGCACTACATAGAGGATTTTTTCCAATGCACCAGATTTTATGGTGAAAATTTTATGTTGACATATTTGTTAGAATATATTGTTGATAGGTGGGCCTTTGTCCCCAAACCAAGTTGTATAAAAAAATTCCACATGGAGATTTTTGAACCATATTGTATAAAACTTTTTCATTTCAAGTAAAACTAGAACATATGGGGTCAATACACGTTTATGAAGACTAGAAAATTTTATTGTCTTTTTCCAATTTTCTCATTAAGCATGGTTAAATTGTAGGATGGAAGATTGAGTCATAAAAAATAATCAGCTTCTAATAAACACACTTTTTTCCATTGGTGTTAGTTTCATGTGTTGACATACCAATCATAGGTATCTCAAAATTGAAAATTTGATCTTAGAGTTCATTGAGATAAATATTGATGGAGTATCCTATGTAGACCTCCCAAGAATAGTCTACTCAATCCCAAGCATGGTTTGCTCAAAATCGTTTTTTTGATAAGAGGTTTCACTTTAACTACCATTCAAAAGAAAAAGTTTATTGGCATTTTTTATAAAGCTATAAGCACTAATTTTATAAAAGGAAAAGCATTGAAAGTGTAACTAATCGATAAAGAATAGGCAATGACAATGTAAGTTCTTGCATGATCCAATTCTTGTTTTGGTTTCTTAGAACTAGTATGTTTACAGTTTCATACATTTACAAACACAATGGTAGGGAATATGTAGCTCTGCTACTAATTTAACTTGTTTTGAAATGATAATAAAGGGTAAACTCAAAGTCTATTGAAAGAACCTCGTATTGACATGAAGGAAATAAGTAAATAGTTTCCTTGGAGATCTATTAAAACATGTGACACAATATAAGGCCTTGACATTTAATTCCATCTAACACATTGCATGGGATAGAGAGAGATCTTCTATCTTGGGTGTCTTTCTTCTTGTTTCTTCCCATCATGGATATTGCCCCTTTAATTGTGTATGGATATTTGAGTTATAGTTTTTCATTTGAATATAGGTCTTCTAATATATCTACACACTTGCTCTACTTTTTTACGCTTATGAATATGGATGGATATAGGAGTGAAAAATTCACCACTTTTTTAGTGATTTGAACATTTCGATTAAATTTTGTTATTCACCCCAACCATACTTTAGCGTGTGTTTTCTTCCTTATCACATGGGAACTAGGAATTGGATTAGACAAGTAATAAAAATTAGAAATAGAAGGACAAAAGAAATAACCTCAGTCCGACTTAGCTAAGCATTCATTTATGAAAATATTTTTCATATATATATATATATATATATATATAT
>LPNX010642796.1:668237-682632 GCA_001517045.1 Pseudotsuga menziesii
TATAAGATATCTATACAACCATTTTTAAAACATTCAAAGTTTGAATTGAATATTTTCTTATCTATCGTTTTTCGAACACTTTTCAACCGTTTGATTTTAAATATTTCAAGAAAAATGATAAACATTTGAAATAGATATATTAAGATTGACCTTTGTTAAGAATGCATTAATATGTAACTTTGTACCCAAAACGCTTTTGGAATAATTGCTTTAGATATTTAATCGAAAACAAAGAATTGAAACATATGCATTGACGTTGAGGTTTATTTAAAAATACATTAACATAAACGACCAATAAAATATTTCAACGAATGATGTCCTAAAACTTCTTCCTTTCAATGAATACAAATGTGTTATTATTTTTATATATACATTATTTCTCAAATGTCAAATTTGTATAGGTTATGTATATTTAGTAGCATGGTGATGCAGACACAACCCAACTACTTATTCGACTACTTAGCTTTATTTGACTCAACTTCTTCTAGTAGTTGCGAACCTGATCAGTTGGATGTTGTCCCCAATCCTCATATTTTCCTCACTTTGTCATGGTTCGACCTGTTAGAATATGTAATTATGGGTTGTGTGGTATTGTTGGTAAAATATCATAAAAATTCATAAATAATTCTATCATTATAAAATAGAGTTATCCCACATGCATCATCCAATTAAAGAGATGGAAGTCTATTTATCTCACATGTTTTATGAGTGTAAACATTCCATACCTCTTGGTATATAATAGAGGTGAATAATACTCTTTCGGGGATTTTGTGATATAATGTGAAATCTCATATCTCTTGTTGTGTATGTCATTTGTACACACATGATTGTGACATGATGCGAAGATGGAGAGTGATGCATATGTGGAGATGTCGTGTATTGTAAGATGGATATTTCTGAAGATCAATAGAAGACCAAGCCTTCTATGGATGTTTTCCCATTTGAGATTTTATCGCTTATATCTGGTGTATTATTCCATTGTTCTCTTGTCTCTTATTCTTACATGATTATTGTTGTTTGTATGGATAAAAGGATAGACTAGTAGATCTTTGCTATTAACTTACACGTTATTGCAAATGTATTGTTATATGTTTGTGCATATTCTCAATATTCTAACATGGTATCAATGCAGGTGCTATACTCTATCTTCTTCAGTAAAACCTTAATTTTTTTTTACAAGCAACAGGTTCACATAATTTTCTTGAGCACTTCATATTTTGTAGATTTGTTACCTGATCTATAATACCCAAGTAGTAGTTTTTCAGCTCTGGGCCTTCTTCTACATGTTTGGATTTTTTTTTCAAACCCTAACCCTTGTGGAGAAATGTTCAAGGTAAAAATTGTGTGACAATATTTAGATTGATTTCTGAACTTTTTTGTACAGATTCTGAAAAAACAAATTGCATATCTAAGTTCCTCTTGCAAAAATATTCAATTTCAATCTTTTTTAATCTCTATTGGAGTCTAGAAAGTGGAGATACCATTGATTTAAAATTAGCTATTTCCTAATTTTTTTTGTGATGCCCATGGGGATTATAGGGAAAATATATTTTGATAGTGTCCATATTTCTATTATGTCTATGGTGGTGGATGCATAACGATTGCTCTAGTTTTGACAATAGGTTATAATAAATATTATGAGAAATATAGATTGAGTTATTATCATTTTATCTTTTCGGAATTGGTGATAAATTTTTGGTTTATTAACTCTTATCTTGAAATTCTTGTCAAGAGGTTCTTGTTCTTTTTGTTTTAGGGTTTATGTTCTTAGTTTCTTCGTCATGTTTATAGATGTTGTCTTGTTCCTATTTTACTTGTCTCTAAGTTTCTTATGTGGAAGATGTTTTGACATTTTCAGAAGCATGGATCTCTAGTATGGTAATTCTCTAGTATGGTAATGGTGACATCAAGAAATGAGTCTACACTTAGGATTTAATTGCTTGATGTCTATATTTTCATATCTGTAAGTGATATCATTGTTTTATTTGATTATATTTTTTTGCTCATTATTCTAGCATGGTCTCACTTTTCTAAAAATGATGGTGCTTCTAACCTGGTGTCATATTTTTCTCAATATCTTATGTTTCTTTCATATTTTGCTCATTCATTATATGTTGTTGTTGACCCTTATTATGTAAAAGCAACTTCATATGATCATCTATCTTTCATATGTCATGTCAATAATTTTTCCCTATATAATTATGGGATTATCATTATTGTTATATGATTTACTTTTAGAAGTTCTTTTATGTAGATTAGCTCTCTACTTACTTGAGTTTCTCCATAGGAGTATTTTTTGAAGAGTTATGGGACAACTGTATTCAGTCATTCCTTCCTATTTTCCCATATTATTGTGATTATCTATGGTTCTTCAACATTATTCTTATTTTTAGCTTATCATTGATATTAGCAAAGTTGAAACCTTTTGTTATTTGAGATGGTTGATGTTAAGAAGGAATGCAATGTAATCAAATCCATCTTATATCACCATATTCCAGTAAAAATGTATGAAATGAACTTCCATATTCTAGTGTAAAGTCATCTTTGGGCCAAACATTTGGATGGATAGACCATTAGGGTCTTGTACTTGTAATGTAATCTTCAGTAGAGTTCTTTGGTTATGAAGAATGTTTGTTGGAAACATTTCAATGGATAGATATGTGGTTCTTTTATTTTTGACGAGGTCTACTGCTCTTGTCTCTTTCAACTTGGTTGTGAAGACTGTCTACTTAGCACATTTTTTGATAAATAAGCCATTCATGTTTGGTATTTGTAATGTAATATTCATGATGGGTAGATTAGTGTCTCTTATATTCATGATGTGGTCTATGGTAGAGCTATTTCAGCTATCAGTTGGGTTACAGGTTGTGATGATTGTTTGCTTGCCACATTTTCTACTGTACAGGCCATACACTTTTGTGGTATTTTGCAAGAGTTCATCATACAACATGATTTAGGTGCAATTTCACAATTCATTGAGAAATGATTATTATCTTCATCAAATCCATGATGCGAAGTGTGTTCTTATTCACATATTATGGGGATTTTTGGAAGTTGTCATCAAGGGGGATGTTAGTGTGATTCCACCTTCCTCCATTTGTATTCTTATCCTAGTCAAAATTAAGGGGAAGTAATAGAATATGTAATGATGACTTGTATAGTATTGTTGGTAAAATGTCATAAACATGCCTAAATAAGTCTAATATTATAAAATAAAGTTATCCCACATGCATCATGTAATTAAATTCTCTTATAACCATTCTTTATATAAAAGGGGTGGAAAGCTATTTATCCCACATGTATTATGTGTTGATTTATTGTAACTTCGAAGAATATTCTAAATATATTTTTGTGGTCCCTGTTGGCCTGGGAAAGGGGCATAAGAAGGAACTTCGTGCGCGCAACCAAGGAAAATGTGTCGCGCACGCGATAGAAGCAAAGGAAGAGCGCAAAGGACAGAAAGGGTTCGCAAAGGTAGAATGGAGGAGTGCGCGACAAAGGAAAGGAAAGCGCACACAGGGGGAATGGTTGAAAAGCGACAGGGCAGTCGTGGGTGCAGAAGCCAGCTTAAGTCGGGGGATGCCACATGAGTGAAAGCACACTGTAAGTAAGGCTGTTAGTGCCTCGTGTCAATTCATGATCACCACAGTTGTAGCTTGGGGGGTGGCTAATGGTGATAGTTAACAGACTTCCTGTAAGCAGTCGACCCAGTGTGGTCATGTAAAATGTTATAAATAAGAGAGATGTAATAGTTAGAGCCTTGGATTTTTGTTAGTTACAATTATGGAATGGATTTGATAGAAGAGAGCTGTATACATTTGTAGAGAGCAGATCTAAGAGGGATGTAATTAGAATAGAGGGAGGAGAAATCTCTGCTAGAGAGGCGCAGATGCTAGGAGATTCGATCCAGTTTGTGTGCGGATATGTAGGTAGTAGCGGTAGATTAGAAGAAATAAGACAGAGAGCATGCGAACTATGAGTATGAACTTAAAGACATATCTCAAGATTAGTCTCCATCCTGCAAACTGCAAGGTGCTATATCCTTTCTCATGCCAGATGAAGAGCACCTTGGTGGTTTTTCCTAGATGGGTTTCCACGTTATTTCTTATGCCCAAATGAATGATTGATGTGGTGAATGTTTATGTGATTGATTAATAGTTGCTTTCCGTGTAATGTTAATTATGGTTCAGTTCTTGTTAGTTTCTTGCAATTGATAGATGGATGAATAGAATATATTGCTGAATTGACACTG
The DNA here is from genome assembly GCA_001517045.1 of Pseudotsuga menziesii. NCBI lineage: Eukaryota > Viridiplantae > Streptophyta > Pinopsida > Pinales > Pinaceae > Pseudotsuga > Pseudotsuga menziesii. The sequence goes on from LPNX010642796.1 coordinate 672,490, forward strand.
TATAAATGTATATCATCCTAGATAATTTCTGTTATGAAACCTGACTTAAGTCATAGAGTCGATTGATGTGAGTCAGTTGCACTGCACGGGTTACGCAGTTGCGAGGGAGGAAGGGAGGTCAGGTAGTATGTGATGACATATAGTTGTGCTTATTCGTGCGGAACCGACTCCTCCATCCAGCCGTCCTGCTGCCTTCATTGAGCTCCTTGGTTGTGAACCAAGGGACTAGACTTCCTTGACAATCGCGGAAACATGGTTTCGGTGGTTACCCATCTATGAGATATCTCGAGTGAGACTACGCCTACTTCTCAGGTGTTGCCGATGGGGCTTGGTCTATCGGGCTGGTATCTTGGGTAGTTGTTGGATCGACGAGCTGTGCAGAACCTTGGTCGCGCAAGTGGGGAAAAGTGGCCAACAAATGGTTCCATTGCTGGGACCCTTTTTTATTAAATCAGGGAGATGTTATGGCCCTCAATGAAGGAGGAGAAGGGACATCAGCTAGATGCTAAAATGCTGATGGTCATGTGAGAAGAAGGTGATGAAAGGTAGGCAAGCACAAGAAATTAGATAGGGGAACTGTCATAGGAATGAGTCACACAGTTTGTGGAGCGGATATGCTGCATAGAAGCTAGAAGTAATATGGAAGGTAGTAAGAAGAGATGTTCCTGAGAAGATTTGAGGATGAGTTAGGAACTGGATTCTTGAGAAGTGGAAGAAGGTTCTAGTCAGGAAAGAGGAGAAAGGTAACATGAGGAAGGAGGGCCTATAGCTTGCTGAGGAAGGGTGAATATGGATGCGATTCATACCTAGACGAAGGATCCTGTGATGAAGAGGAAGAGTATAGCCCGATTTCTGAGAGAGTAGAATTGGGAGGGCCTGCAGAATCACTGAGAATAGGACATGACTACAAAATTCCAGAGAGATCACCCAGAGAAAGATCTAGAAGTCCATCACCTGAACCCCTTGTGAACACTAGTAGTCCTAGTGTCGGGAATAGTGAGCAGGAAATCCCATCAGCGATCCCAGTAAATCTTGTAGACTCAGAAGGTCCAACGAACATTCCCAGTGCCACCCTATTGGCGAGGACAGATATTAGATTACCCACCTTTAATGGGAATGGAATAGAAGACCCAGGACAACATTGGTTTCTTTGTGAAGCTGTTTGGATGGTATGCTTAGCACATAATTCCTATATAAAGAAAGGACAAATGATCACGACTCTGAGGGGTCATGGCCTGGATTAGTTCATGAAATTTTGTGCCACACCAGTAGGAACCCCGTAGAAGACTCTTGAGGAGACTCGATGGACAATGATTTTGGAATTCTGAAAGCCCCAATTGGAGTCCCAATGTATTACCGAAATCAAGGAGATAAAGTAGGCTCTAGCAGCAACAGTCTAGGACTTTGACCAGTGGTTTAAAACACTGATGGAAAAGGTCAACTTCTAGATGTCGAATGTACAACATAAAGAGTGGTTTATTGCTGCATTGCTACCACATATAAGAGGGCCGCTCATGCAGCAGAAGATCACAACCCAGACGGAGGCATTGGAGCTAGCGATGAAGCTAGAGGCTTTGACCATAAGGGACAGTGTCGGAAGAAGGCCAATTATATGCTATAATAGTGGAGTACCGGGGCATTATGCTAGGGACTGCCTAGAACCTGCAAGGAATTTCTCATACTGCAGATAGGATCACAATGTGGAACAATGCCCACAACTCATTACTCGATGGAAAGCCCAGACACTTGGACCATCCAACCCGGTACTAAACCCTGTACCAAATCCTGTACCAAAACCTGCACCAAATCCTGCGCCGAATGCTCCCAATCCAAATGCCAATATCAATATACAAATGATAGTTGTTGAACCGCGAGAACCCAATGTGGCAGTGGTCATGAGGGGAGGTGCCATGATAGGTTTAGACCAAGCCAAGAAGATAGATCCTACGATGCATGCAAAACCCCAGGTGTGACCTGCTGTAAAGAAGAAAGTGCCAATTGACATTCAAGAACAAAAGCAAATATTCATGGATGTGTGCCCAGAGTTCATCGGCGCAGAACAACCATCTACCTCAAGCCAAGTGAAAGATATGCCTGAAATATTCCAGCAGATATTTGAACAACGAAGTATGGATAAAACTGCAGATAATGTTAGTAAACTTAAACCTTTCTTGTCAAGTTGTTTAGCATTAATCAAGGATAAGGAAGCAATTGCAGAACTGGAAGCACTCATCGAGACACTTTCAGAGGGAGACCCTCTGCCAAGGAAGGTTAACAGTATCAAGACCAAGCTCAATATAGGACGCGAGCTCCGAATGACTACGCAAATCGGTGACTATGATATGGACTATATCATTATTGACCTAGGATCTGATGTCAACATTTTAATGTGCCAAATGTGGGAAATAATGGGAAATCCACCCTTAGAATGGTCCCCCATTCAATTAAGGCTTGCAAATCAAGCAAAGGTCATTCCTGTTGATAGTCTGGGTCAAGTTCAAGTGGACATTGAAGGATTACACACTTTTGCAGACTTCAAAGTCATCGACATAGTGGACGATACCACCCCATACCCTATGTTGCTTGGGATTGATTGGGAAATGGAAAACCAAATGATCATAAATTTCAAAAGAAGAATCCTATCATTTGAAGATGATGAGATGCGGGTCGTTGCACCCATTGACCCGCTAGAAGGACTAAGGTATGTTGAACCGGTATTCAACGAAGGGCATGGTGACCACCTGGATACCATCTGCAATATAACCACCTTTTGGGAAGACTATATTAATCCTACTATAGATGGTAACCTAAGTTGGAAGTGTGAGAGTTCATGTACATCAGACTCAGGAGAGGCACTGGAGAAGTGGCAGAACTGATTACATGAAGTCTCCTCAAAAAAATGTGCCAGGATAACTAAGTCTATCAGACGAGCATGAACTCAGTCATGACCCCTAGCCACATATGAAGGACTGCCTAACTTGGCAGCTTTCTTGACTGAATTTGAAGAACTGGTAACTGAGCCATATCAACTGTCTGCACTAGACTTTGCATTAAAATCTACACCCGCACGATGGTGGGGTACGCATAAGAGCACCATAACCGAGTGGCCACAATGCAGAAGGCTGCTAGAATTAATGTTCAAAGAAGAAATTACAACTGTAACCCAAAGATATACATGGTTATCCAATCTGGTTGAACATTTGGAACACTGTTTCACAACATTCTCGAACTACCCTCTCTAAGAGTGGGTTCATCATTTTATACATACTCTTGAAACAGCGCCACGAGGTTGGTATGCATCTATGGAACTGCGCTAGGAGACAAGGGAATGGGAAGAAGTTGCGCAGAAATTCACTTACACATTCCATTTTGTAGATGAACAACCTACATTTGATATTGCACTGAAAATTATCAAGGAAAAAATATTTGCCGAGATCCCACTGGAGATAGTGTATTCTCAACCTTGTGCTGCGCATTCCCACCAATGATGTGAGACAGTCCAACATTGGATGTCGTGCTATAATCTCTTTGAAGACCCAGATGATGATCCGACCAATATCAATATTCCCGAATTGGAAGGATCACCCGAGGTAGAAGGAATCGACATTTCTAGTGAACGGTTCATTAAGCCGCTAAAGATTAAAAGGGTTAACATTGGATCGGAGGACAACCCAAAATTTGCCAACATTGGAGACTACTAGGATGAAGAAACGGTATCCAAAACCATCGATCTATTACATGAATTTTAGGACCTATTCCCGACAAATTTTAGGGAGGTGAAGGGAATAGTAGGAAATTTTGGTGAAATGAAAATTCCGCTCAAACCCGATGCAAGGCTAGTGAAACAACGGCCATACAGATTAAACCAACACTATAAGGAGAAAGTAAAAGTAGAACTGGATCGCATGTTGGAGACAGGAATTATTGAGCCAGTTGAAGAATCGGAATGGACAAGCCCCATAGTCATCTAGGACAAAAAGGAAACAGGTGAAGTCAGAATCTGTGTCGGCCTGAGAAAACTAAATGATGCATGCTTGCATGATCCGTTTCCTACACCCTTCATGGATGAGGTTTTGGAAAGTGTCAGTGGACAAGAAATGTACTCATTCACAGACGGGTTCCCAGGATATCATTAGGTTCAAATTGCGTAAGAAGATCGATAGAAGAAAACCTTTGTAATAGAATGGGGATGCTACCAATACACGGTAATGCCCTTTGGCCTTAAAAATGCCCTTGGAATTTTTTCTAGAATAGTAGTATCTGCTTTTAAATATTTCTTTCATAAGTTTCTTGAAGTATACTTTGATTGCTGGACGGTCTTTGGTCTGGTAAGAGACCATATTGAAAATGTGTGCATGATGCTGGAGAAGTGTCGCCAGTATCAAATTGCACTAAACTTGAGAAAATGTATCTTCTGTGCACCTTTTGGTGTACTACTGGGCCATGTAGTATGCCATGATGGAATCTTGGTCGACCCTTCGAAGGTAGCAATTATCCTGGACTTACCACCACCCACATCAGTCATGCAACTCAGGTCTACCTTGGGACACACTGGGTATTATCAGAAATTCATCAAAGGGTATGCAGAGATAACTGCCCCAATGGAGAAACTGTTAAAAAAAGATGCCAAGTTCGAATGGAATGAAAGATGCCAGGTTATCTTGGATAAACTAAAGGGTAAAATGGCTACTGCACCAATATTAATATTTCCAAATTGGAAAAAACAATTCCACGTACATGTTGATGCCTCATCAATTACGCTTGGCATAGTGTTAACCCAACCAGGAAACGACGTAATTGACCATCCGATCACATTTGCTAGTAGGAAACTATCAACCGCAGAGAAAAATTATACCACAATTGAAAGAGAAGGGCTTGCAATGGTCTATGCGCTACAAAAATTCAGGCATTATCTACTGGGTGGACACTTCAAAATGTTCACTAATGATTCTGCGCTAAAATACCTGGTCAATAAGCCAGTGTTGGGGGGAAAAAATCTACCGGTGGCTCCTCCTATTTCAAGAATTTGACTTTGAAGTCATTGTGAAGCCAGGACGACTAAATGTTGGGCCTGGCCACTTATCACGAACTGAAAGTGGGGAGGAACCCACCAGCCTAGAGGAAAATTTACCGGATGCGCAATTATTTGCTATAGATATTGTTGATAAAGAATTTGATGCAATTATACACTTACTTAATATAGGGTATGCACCTGAATATTATTCAATATGGAAAAAGAAACAAGTAGTTGTCAAGGCCTCAGACTACACGCTAATAGTGGGACAACTCTATAAGTTGGGACTAGATGAAATACCGCGAAGATGTGTCTTTGAGCATGAAAGACAATGGGTAATGGCGGAAGCACATGTGAGTGTCTCAGGACGACACTATGCTGGGAAAGCAACAGTGCGCAATATTTTGCAAGTTGGACTCTGGTGGCCAACGATATATATGGATACAAGAAAATACTGTCGTAGTTGCTATAAGTGTCAAAGAATGAGGAAACCATCGTGACGTGATGAAATGCCACTTGCCCCACAAATTACACAGCATGCCTTTGATAAATGGGCAGTGGATTTTGTTGGCCCTATCAGTCCACCTGGAAAATGAACTGGTGCGTGTTATATCATCATTGCTACAGATTACTTGACAAGATCGGTAAAGGTCACACCTGTAAAATATTGTACTGTTGCAATAGAGACCCATTTCCTCTTTGAGAACATCATCACAAGATTTGGTTGTCCCAAAATCCTAATCATCAACCAAGGCACGCATTTTGCAAATAAGCTAATTGTTGAACTAATTGCATAATTCCAAATCCAACACAAGAAAACAACACCCTACCATCCTCAAGCAAATGGAACTGTCGAGGCATTCAACAAGGTACTTGAGAATGTGCTGACTAAAGTATGCAATGTGCACAGAGATGATTGGGACCAGAAAGTCTCAACAGTATTATGGGCCTATAGAACAACATGCAAACGACTAACTAGATACACGCCTTTTCGTTTAGTCTATGGACAAGAAGCCATTGTGCCCATGGAATATATTTTTTCGAGCCTATGAATTGCTATAATAACAGAAATGACAGATACCGGTGCTGTAGAGGAGAGTTTGGCACAGCTGGTTCAAATGGAAGAAGACCGTTTTATTGCAGCTTCCATTAGAATGTGGAAAAGAAGTGACAGAAATCTGGGCATGACCGCCACATCACAACAAAGCAGTTCAAGGTTGGTGGACTTGTTCTGATGTATGATAGTAAGTTTCTCAAGCATTTGGGTAAGCTCAAAACACATTGGTTAAGTCCATACGTAGTTGCACATATTACTGAAGCAGGCATAGCAAAACTACATAATTTAGATGGCACACCAGTTGTGGGCATGGTCAATGGCAGTCGATTAAAACCCTATCGCGATGACTGCGACATGGCCCCAGAGAGCCATGATGCGCAAAAAAAAAAGAAATGATTTTTCAAGACAGTTGGCCAAAAGTGACAAATCTCTAGCAGGCACTGACAGCCGGTAAGGGCAACAGAAATTTGAACAAGATCCGGCACCGATAAACATTCAAGTAGCATTAAAGTGGCAGGCCCGAGGAAAATGGCGACGGATGTGTTGATCCCATATGGTATAGTGCCTTAACTATCCTAACAGGTGCATAATGGAGCTTGAGCATGCAAAGGACAAGCCCATGTGATATGCTAGACAGTCCTTCACTCTGTCTAGTCAGCTTAAAGACTAGATGCCTATAAGCCATCCTTTTCATCCACCGTAAAACTTCTACATTCCCTTAACAAACCAGCAATACAAAGAGTTGAGGCCGTTGCACAGACCAAGCCATCCTTTAAAACAAAATCCCTTACTCAGTAAAACATTCCAGCCGTAGCAAGCACTCTAGTAAGGACACCTTAACCTGGTTTCTCCACCCAAGAAGATGAAGAAGACTCAGGAAAAGTCGAAGGTAGTGCCAAAGCTGAGGATAGTCAAAAAGCTGCTGCAGAGTCTGCTGCATCCATCACAAGTAGGAAGTCATCTCACACAGGAAACCGCCTCCCAATCATTAGTGTAGCCAGTGGGAGCACAGGTGGTTCCCCCTATGCAATCCTTGAATATCGACCCCCCAAGTTCCTTTGGCCATGCGGAAAAAATACCTAAAGCTCATAGAGCCGACCCAGTTCGGCCATCATCATCAGAAGTAGAACATACTGAAGAGTAGAAAAACTTACTTTTGCCCTATGTACCGCCCAAGAAACCTGGTGCCAAAGCTGTAATAGTGAGCATTCCCAAGCTACTAGAAGAACCCACTATTCCAGCCGACGTCAAAACACCCCAGGACGACCTAAATCCCCAGGATCCCATCTTACCCAAGATCGAGGTATTAAAGTTTGAAGATTATGATACTTGGAAGCTAGATATCTGTAGAGATCAATTCTTGGAAGTAAAAGCTGGCTAGCCACCGGACGTCGACGTTGTCTTTGCACTAGAATATGCGTGCGGGTTAGAGTAATCGGGTCTATTAAACTTGCTCCTTATGCCCCACTTTGGCCACTCTAGACCTGTTGACATGTATGTTAAGAAGCTGCTTGTGTGATTCTATGGTGGATACCTTTGGCTGAACAAACCATATGAGGTGATGGTAGACTTGATTTCGGAAATCACCAATCTTCCATAGAAGGGAATAGACCCAGCCCTGTACTTGTCTAATGAGGGGGGAAAGATAGACAAGAATGATATGAAAACTAAATATCAGCTCATCCATGGAGGAAAGGGTTTTCTCATTAGATCCATTGAGGATAGTGTGGTATAAGCAACAGCAAAGATCTTGTGTAGCAAGGTCCTGCGCAAAATGAGGCCAGCTAAATGCACGGCTGCAATGGTAAAAATTGTGAAAAAATGTGCACATGGGGTGCACATTAACTGGTCCCAGTTCCTCTTGAACGAAATCTTAGACGATGCACGAGAAGCATAGGAAAAACCTACAGCTAAGTTTCACTTCTCTTGGCTTTTAATTTTAATTTCTTTTGTAATATGGGCTCCGCCACCAGGCTATCAGCCCATGGATATCCCCATATATATTCTTGGTAGGCCTTACCAGAACCTCTGGGACCATAAGGATAGCAAACGCAAGAATGATGCCATAATTTTATTTTTCCTATAGGGAGAAAGGCTACATCAAATAGTGCACGCATAGTACCGGTTGACTCCTGCAATGGTTGCAAAGTACCCGTTCATTTAGTTCCATGTAGCACACCACACCATCATCTTTCAACCATGAGGGGACCCCAATAAGCAATCCCTTCCAACGTTCTTCATCCTCAGGGATGTGGACATTGAACGAGAGATAAAATATTGGCCTCAGGAATGGCTTACCTATTAGGAGAAGGCACCTACACGATAGCAAGTCCCGCATGGAAACCCACTAGAGAACCCACACCAGTATGACGCTAGTACCAGTATATAGGAGCCCCCGGATGAATCCCAAGAAGAGGAAGTAGAATATGAGCACGAGCTACCTAGTGACAACCTAGACGATCCCGCTATAAGTGAATATTTGAGTGCTGAGCAAGCCCAGAAAAAGAGGGGCAAGCATCCCATGCAAGAGGAGGAAGACGAAGACACGCTGAGCTTCCCCTATAACAAGAGGTAGAAGGTTAACCGACCTTATGTCATAGACATACCATATGCGGAATTAAACCTTCTACGTGACGCTATCGCCGAAGTCACAGAGAAAACTTTGGGACAACTCGTGACTAGGAAAACCAATTGGACAACCACTATCACCATAAAGGTTAACCAGCTAGCGTGGACTATCACTGAAGTGCGAGATACCATGCAGGATGGAACCCATGGTGTCACCCAATCAGACGCCTTAGCAGCACCAATTATTATCCCACCCCTAACAATAGAAATGCCTATGGAGGCATTGTCTAAGAAAGGCGAAGAAAATGAGGCAAATCTGCATAACTTGGACACATTGATTTTAAATTTTTCAAAGTTAATGTTGTTGTAGATATACTCTATTTAGCGAACCGCTACAACAAAAATTAGAATCCACGAAACTGTTGCTGCCTCTAAGGCAGCTAAGGCAACCAGGAAAGCAAGGGAGCGAAAGCAACTTATCAACCGCCAGCACGTAGATTTGGCACCCCAAGACCAAAGGCAGGATTTGCTAGAACAAGCAATAAAGGAAGCAACGACGCAACTCTTTGATGAGATCGACGGGTCTAAGGTCGAACCGGTGGATAAATTGAGACCTCTCTCCAAGATGGCCGCAGACCTCCAGAAAGAGATCTGGGAGATGAAAACCCACCAGCCGCCTAACACACCCCCAGAAGTGTTGTAGCAAAGGAAACAATCTGTAGCTCAAGCGGTTGCCTGGCCAAAGGAAGCTAAGCGCATCTGTGCAGGGGTAGTTGAGACAATTTCTACCGCATGGGAGCAGCTCATCGACGATGCAGTGGAAGAACAATTTGCCGAGCAAGCACAACAAGCATATTTGCAAATCTTGGCACTCAAAGCTGAGATTAAGAAGCTACCAATGAAAGAAAAAATATCCTAGAGCACTAAGCTTAAGGAGCTCCTCGATAAGGCCAGAACCCTGTGCAACTAGGAAAGCATGCATAACAAGGAAATGACTGAACAGCAGGCTAAGGCTGAAAGGAGAACAAAGTTAATTCAGATGGTTCAGTAGCACATCCATGAGTTCACTCACACATTGACCAGTACCTCATCGAAACACCCCAGCAGCGGCACAGTGCAGGAACTCGAGCAGCAGGAAGAAGAAGCTTACCAGGAGATAGAATGAATTACACCTATTCTGGCACAGTTCTAGCAAAACATTCGCAATGCAACCGAGCTTCCAAGGAACGATGTAGCTACAATGGATACCATAGAAGAGCTCCAAGAAGAATCAGGAGAAGAAGAATGCAACACAAATAAGGGCACATAGGAACATGATGCAGAGCAGCAGAAGTGTCATCAAAAGGCCTAGCCAGACGTAGAGCAAGCTATGGGCATAGACATATCAAAACAGACAGAAGAGGAAGTCATGTCGGCCTAAGTAAAAAAAAAAAAAAAGTAAGGAAATGATTGCACATGATAAGATGCAGATGAAGCTAAAAAAAAAAATATACCCATCTATAGT